>CM031947.1:16743117-16823117 GCA_018749465.1 Paracanthobrama guichenoti
GGTTTCATTTTCATTATACAAAACAACATCTCTTCTGATTTTCATAGCGATAAGGATCTGAGCAGCTAGGACCGTGGATTATGATTTTGCAGCTAGTACCGGAAAGTTGCTAAGAAGTGAATTAAGCAGCCAGGTGTAGCCCAGAAAAGCTCACGCAATGGAGATGAAGAGCAAAGCCCTCATCAGTATCTGCTGCTATAAGCTCTGATGCAATTCAGCATGAGGGCGAGAGATAGATCATCATCTTTAGTATCTGGCATGCTAAAGCTCATTCTAGCTGCCGTGTGCTGGTACTTTCTGCTTTTGTATGAGGGCCAGTGCTGGGTCACATGTGGTGATGATGATGATCAGGTCTGACTTCCGGGTTGGATGCGATAGGCCCTCAAATGCACTTTACTAATATACCATTACAAAACCACAAACATGCTCACTTACCACTCTGTAAGGTCTGCTTGCCTCCAGACAACACTCCGAGAGGTAGTGTTCCGGTTGGGGTGAGCCCTTTGAGGGTCAGTACACTCTCGCTCTCTTCCCTGAGGCCCAACACACACACACACACACACACACACACACACACACACACACACACACACACACACACACACACACACACACACACACACACACACACACACACACACACAGTATTAGAGTTGTGTTCAAAGAATTAAATGGCACATAATCAATTAAGACGGAGTGGGGGGGACAGAGAGGAAATATATGGCAATTTGAATCTTTGCTGCAGTGCCAACCTAATCTGAATATTGCTCAGAAAACCAGAGACAAAAGACTTGAAAATGTCCTCTGTCCTTCCATTATCTATGGCATTGTTCATCTGGAATAATGTCTAATATAATTTGACCGTTATTCCGCATGATGACACACTGACGCCAGTTCATTAATCCTAATGGAGGAAAGTTTGTGTGTGGCATTAAAACCAAACTTCATTGTACGAGGTAGTTTTTCCTGCTCTTTATACAAACAGTTTTTTTGATTACTGTAATTAATCTTCCAAGCAGCACTGTGGAATAATATATATATATATATATATATATATATAATATATATATATATATATATATATATATATATATATATATATATATATATATATATATATATATATATATATATATATATATATATAAAAATTGCATTCAGACTGACCTGAGCACAGAAAAGACTCTGGCCATTTTCCCAATGGCACGGATCTTATTTCTGATCACCTCCTTACGGACAGCTGGAGTTCCACCTGTGGCAACACAAAATCAGCAAAACCGTCACCCCATAAGACCTTTGACCCACAAACCAAAAATGTAGGATGCTGATATTTAGATTTGAATATTATTGTGACTGCACTTTTTTTGAACTGTATTTGAAACAGTTACTCTTTATTAACTTTATTTTTGATAAAGCTAAAATAATAATAATACATATTAAGAAATAAATAATTAATAAGTGATATTAATTAATGAAGTTAAAAAAACAATTATTATTATTATTAGAATTTTCCTAAATACTGATGAACCAAAACACTATGACCAGTCACAGGTGAAGAGAATATCATTGATCCTCTCCTAACAAGGCCACATATGATCTGGATAGATTAGATGGTAAGCAGGCAATCAGAATCAATGTGTTGGAGAAATTGCCAGGAATAAATATCGGAGCGATTTTGACAAGGGCCAAATTGTTATGGAAAGGCGACTGAGAAAGAGTATCTCTGAAACTGCAGAGATCAGCAGTTGTGCGAATTTACCAACCGTGGTACAAGGAGGGACAAACCACAAACCAGCGACAGGGTGTTGGGCGCCCAAGGCTCATTGATCTCGTCTGGCCTGAGCCAACAGAAGGTCTACTGTGACACAAGTCACACAAAATTTTAATGATGGTTATGGGAGGAGTATGTCAACACACAGGGCATTGCTCTCTGCTGCGTATAGGACTGCGTAGCCGCAGACCAATCAGAGTGTCTATGATGACTCTCCACCAACAAAAGTGCCTACAATGGGCACATAAGCTTCAGAACCTTGAAGTAGTGGAAGAAGGTTGCTTGGTCTGGTGAGTTCATCATGTAGATGTTCATGTGCCTTTTAACTGAGGAAGTGATGGCACAAGGATGCACTGTGGGATGACGACCAGCCGGTGGATTGAGTGTGGTCTGGGCAATGTTTTGCTGGGAAACCCTGGATCCGGCCATTCATGTGTACATAAATTTGACACGTGCCACCTACCTAAAAATTGTTGCAGACCAGGTACACCCCTTCATGACAATAGTATTCCCTGGTGAGAGTGGCCTCATTCAGTCAGTTAATGCACCATGATGACGAGTTCAAGGTGTTGCCCTGGCCTCCAAAATTTCCCAGATCTCAATCCAATTGAGCATCTGTGTGTTGTGCTGGATCAACAAGTTTCAACAAGTCTGCTGTTAACGTCTTGGTGCCAGAAACTACAGGACACCATCAGGGGTCTGCGCTGGTTTGGCAGCACGCAGAGGACCAACAGCATATTAGGTAGATGGTCATAATGTTTTGGCTCATTGGTGTACAAGTAGTATATTTCTTTTGTAATGTCTTCAGCTTGCTTTCAAAATAAAGCTTGGTTTGAACCAGAATGCCAGAGAATGCTGTGCAAAAAAAGAAGATATTGTGCCAGACATACATCACTTGTCTAATAAATTTTGAATAATAATAATTTGTTTTATCATCATCATCACTATTATTAATTAGTATTTAAAGGGATTGTTCACTCAAAAACAAAAATTACCCCATGATTTACTCACCCTCAAGCCACCCTAGGTGTATATGACATTTTTTTGAATACAGAAGGCGGTCCGCTAGAAGCTAGATATTTTACTTTATAAAGTTTTAAACATGGATATTATTCTTACACAAACCCATCGATTCCCTTCAGAAGGCCTTTATTAAACACCTGGAGCCATGTGGATGACTTTTATAATAGATGGATGCACTTTTTTGGGCTTCAAATTTTGGGCTGCCATTTACTGCCATTATAAAGCTTGGAAGAGCCAGGGCATTTTTAATATAAATTATGGGATAATTTTTTGGTAGAACTATCCCTTTAAATGTTTCATATTTATTATTACTATTATTTTAGATATTGGCAAAAAAATAAGGAAAGCCTTGGTGCTTCATTGTTTAGTTGATAATTAAATACATTTCTCACTCCAAATATGGGGAAATGCTGTCATCTCCACCTTTTTTAAAAGGGTTTGGAATTACTCAAATGAAAAAATAAAGTGAGCCTGGAACGTTTCAAGGTGCACATTGTAAGCCAACCGCACCATTAGCCTTGCGTGGGCTTGAGAGTATTTGCAGAAGAGTGTCACGCCTTCACTCTAATAATTTAAGCAGATCAGTTTCTGGTTCAATGATTACACAAGGTAAAACCACAATGCTATATAGTCTATATACTATATTTTAAAATATAGTAAAATAGAAAAAAATACTTTAAATTGTAATCACAATATTACAGATTATACCATCATGTGAATTCTACTCTTCCGATCAGGCTGTCTAAGAAGGAAGTATCATGGGATGACATAACCAGACATCAGACCTCCAGGGAGAGCTTCTTAGACAGCCAGAATGACAGTTGGACACTTCTGAGGACCTGCTGTCTATGCTGATGATGACCAGACAGACAGACGCTCACACACACACGCACACACAGCTTGAAGCGCATTCAAGCTGTTCTTCATTAAATTATGTCACTGAACGTGAAGCAAGAGGAAATCAGCCCATAAGGCAGTTGTCAGCTTACCAAACTTTAATTAATCTCAGTTGTATACTATGTGAACACCCTTACCTTCACATAAGTCATCTCCCTCTGACATGAGTTCATCGTCAGAGCAGATATTTAGGACATTCACCAACATCTCAGTCACTGTAAATAGAGAACCTCCTCGTTAGATCTGCAATGCAAGTTGCCATTTTACATAATATTTGTGTCTGTGCAGGTCTTTCTCCAGCGGTCCATTGTTCCTAGAGCTTCTATTTAAAATACTATTATAAATTCTATGACAAAATGTGTGATTTCATGGTGCTTACAGCCATGTGCACAGAAAAATTCAAGGTGACCTTGAACTGGCACAATTAATATGATGTTAAATTGCCCTATTAAATGTAAAAGGTCTGCAATGTTTCAAAGATCAAATTGCACAACAAATTGAGTTGTCTACCCAAAAGAAGAACTGATTCGGAACCAAACGTAGTGTTTACATGAAAGCTAAATAAAGTGATTGGGTTGATGTGTGCGTTTATATGTCACAAGCTTCTGATTGGATTTAATCTTTTGACATGCACAAACTGCACAAATATAGTTTCCCGCTGTTGTTGCATACTAACCATCCTCCTTTTCTTTGTTTTAAAAAGCAGACTTAATATTTTTCTATTTCGGGTCCTAATTAGGCTATGCCGAGTACATGACCCATTATGCAGTGCTGCTTATATTCATCAAACAGTAAAAATGTGGTAAAAATCTGACCAATTCATTTCTATCGCAATAGCTACTGAGAGAACTATGCTACAATTTATATTATGAGAAAATGAAAGTGTTTTTAAAATGTATCATCTTGGATATATGAAAGTCTATTGTAGCAGACCTCCAAAACAAAATTAGGAACCTTTAAAACTGCATAATAGGAGCACTTCAATATGATGTTTAAGATTTGAATTTTTCTGTGTTCTTTCCACAGAGAGGACAGCCACCAGACACATCAACAAGGGCATTGTCGCCTCTTCTTCACATGGCTTGCCAAATGAAGACCATCTCAGTCCCTGAAAATCACACCTCCCACTTCAGGTCTCAGTTTGGACACTAACCTTTCTCGCCCACAAAGGGCAGCGACCACGTAAACACATCCATAAAGTTGGGTAACCAGTACGGGTGAGGAGAGCAGTTGAACTGTCTAATGTTCATGACGTTGTTTTCATATTTCAATACAGCCGCTGAGGAATAAAAAGGAGATGGGGAGATGTCATGTACATTTATGAAAGTGTTCAACCAATAAAAACAAAACAGAAAAGCAACCTGATAGGCTCCCACAAAGGTTTGGCTTTACCTAGACTTTCAGTCTATATGTCTAGACTAGAGTCAATATGGCAATAATTACAGCTGAGTTGCAGGGTCATTTTTTTTTTTTTTTTTGTATGGCTGGCAATTGTTACATTATCCTTAAGCGGTTCAAATTAGAGCCTCACAGTCCAACAATAAATACAGAAAATTATCATAAATGATTTAAAGGTGCAGTGTGTAATATTTATGAGGCTCTATTAACAGAAATGCAATATAATATACATAACTATGTTTTCAGTGGTGTATAAAGACCTTACATAATAAACCGTTATGTTTTTATTACCTTAGAAAGAGCTAATTTTATCTACATACACTGCAGGACCCCTTACAGTGAAATCGCCATTTTGTGCCGTCATGTTTCTACAGTAGCTCTAAATGGACAAACTGCTCTACAGAGCGCTAGCTACTCTCTGCTGTCTCAGACGACATCTTTGTCATGTGTCAGCCACCGTAGCGTCTCTATGTACTCTATGTGTTATTCACAACCTCACAGCTAGATGGCGCTAAAATTTACACGGTCTGCGAACAGTTCACAATTATGAAAAGTGCCCTTTGTTTAAAAAAGTTTGAGAAAACCTGCACTAAACAAGAATGTGTACTATAACAAACTAACATACCTTTGTTGTTATAGACGTCTAGGTAATTTGGTGCTGAGAATATGGTAATTAATGAAGGGAAGCCTGTTGTCTGACTTTTTCTGTACATCCTGTACCTGAAACAGAAACACAAATCTCTTTAGTTCTAGATTAGCTCAGCGTGTCAAAAAGGTATCTGGCATAGACCAATAAAGGAAGTGCTCTTTGCCATTGTCAAATAATGTGTTCTTGTCAAAGTCAGTGAGTAATGATCCAATGACTACACTGGCATCACAAGATTAAACTAGCAAAAGATCAAATTAGCAAAGAAAGCACAAGCTATTTCAGTCTTACTACCATGAAACAGCAGAATCAATACTTACCCTGCGTCTTGTGCTTCATGAGCTCTAATTACTGACAACAGGTTGTTGTTTGTCAAAAAGTCACAGACTGCTGCATAACTGTAAAACGAGAGAAAGACAAACTCTTGAGGGTGTCATAGCGATGCAGTGTTTCCCACAGATTCGAAAGCAATTTGTGATGGTGGCACCGGGGTGGGGGTGTTCCATGTCAGAGGGGGGGCTGAAAGCGCATGTCTCACGCCAAATGCGTGAGAGTTGGCAATCCTAACAGTCGTATGGGAACGCACCTTGTGTTTGTGTGCGTGAGAGAGAGAGAGAGGGAGAGAGAGAGAGAGAGAGAGAGAGAGAGAGAGAGAGAGAGAGAGAGAGAGAGAGAGAGAGAAAGAAAGAAGGAAAGAAAGAAAGAAAGAAAGCGCGCAGGGAAAGGAAATGCAGCTGAACGAATACGCTGTGTACGTGTTTTAAATAGCGTTAAAAAAATATGAATAACGGAACACAATGTGTGGCGGCCGGTGTTGATTCTGTGGCACACCGCCACGGATTAGTCTATGTGTGGGAAACACTGCGATGAGTCAGACTGCGAGCCAGTGTTTTAACCCCTTTCAACATCTGAAGCACTTGCTCATACTGAACGGAGCACGAGCCAATGAACTGGACATTTCTTAATATGGCTTTTTGGGGTTCTCCTTACAGCTGGGCGATATGGGCCAAAATCCTATCTCTGTATTTTTAGGCTGAATATATATATCTCCGTAACAGCACACAGTATCTGTATACAGCGCACATATACAGAGCACTTGATGGGGAATATTATTAATTATTTTGAAGCCCTTAATATAAAGCGTGTTTAGTGTTTATAGGACAATTTGGGTCATGCAATTTCCCCGCAGCAGCTCATTCTGTGTCCTCTGCTATTTTTCAGATGCTTTCACAACATCAAAATAATGCATATCGATATAAACGGTCCTATACAGGTTTACAAAAATATATTGATGTATCATACATACTCGATATACCACCCAGACATGGTTCTCTTTAAGTCCACTCAATCTCAGTACAATGAACTCTCAAGCTATATGACCACCACCTGCTCTTTGTTAGCATTTAGCTGGCGTGGTACAAACAAATGCCAGCTGGACAAGCAAACAGTGAATAAACACACTTATATATACACCCAGAACGAAACCAGCTGGGTGACACCAGTCAGGTTATTTCAGCGTAAATCAGACAGGATTTACGCACCAGTTCACAGATGCCAGAATGACTCAGTTGCACGTTTATGAGCAAGTATAAAGAATCTGGTCAGAGAAAAAGTTAAAAGAAAAAGAGAAAGAAACCGCTTCTGTTTTGAATGTTTGACTTATTTTATAGTAGGGTAAAACAATAATTAAATTAATTAATAATAAAAAATGTGTTACTCATCCAAACATAAATTACATTAATACATATGATGTAATGATTTAATGACTTACAAATCCATTTCTTCAACTTTAGGCACTTCTATGTCCTGGGGTTGATTTAAATTACAAAATTAGAACTTTTTGTTATATGAAGAGCACAATAAAACTGACTTGGAATTGCTACCTTTCAATTGCCTTTGATAAAAATAGATCATAAAACAGGAATTATGTTTAAAACCATTATAATAATATAAATAATGAACCATTTTAATATTTATTTATATCAAATATTAAAATGTATTAGTATTTATAAAAATACTAATTTTAATTTAAACAATTAAACATCACAATTTTTTTATAAATTATATAAATTTCATTATACATATATATATAAAAATATATACATATCAAAATATATACATTTCATTATAATTTATAACAAATCATTTTATTTGTGAAGTGTGGAGAAAAAAAAAGAAATATATATATGGGTAAATATTACATGTGAGAAGAATATTTTTCTTGCGAATGCAGGTCATGTTCAGTAAAGCAGTAATTTTTATTTGTATAAATCTGGGAGATCGATCCCAATGAATTGCTTTGCTTCAGTACCTGAAAAAATAGGAACAGCCTCTGACTGAGTTGTGGTTGAAGTGCTCTACCGTCTTCTCACTGCCGTAGTCCTCTCCCGGGTCAGCCCAGATCAAGTCACACATAGGCCCAAATGCTGGGGGCTCCTTAAACCTGTCTAACTGCATAACACAGCGCAAAGACAAAGGAGGAGGCATGAAGACATCCTGCTTTCCAATAAAAAGGCTGTGAGGAAAAGGACATAAACAGATGCTTACTTTCCTAATGTCATCTAAGCAGTTGATTTCTGGTGAGAGGCCACCATGTACGCAGAGAAACTGCTGGTTTAGGAGAGCTGCAAGAGGCAAGCAGTCAAAGGCCTCCATACATGCGTCATAAACCCTCTCTGAATACTTTATTTTACCTGTAAGGGGACAAAGACAGAAAAGTACACCTGTGTTAAAGTTTGGTGCACTGAAGTCAAGAAATCACTCATTTAATAACATTTTTTATTAAAGGCTGACCTTGGCATTTGAACTACTATACAGGAAAGCCATATGTGTCATTTATGATGGGTGGGACCAATATTGCCCCCAACACTTTATTAAATAACTTTGAACAAAATTAATTGAAATCCATCTAATTATGAGTGTGGATATTTGAGTTGACAGGACAAACATTTTTATTTTTATTTTTTTATTCAGATAAAAAGAAAAATTATTCAATTAGGTTTTCATACACCGCTTAATTCAAATAAATGTGCATTTATAGAATTTGTTACATCCCTAAATATAACTTAGGCAGGAAAAAAAAAAATTACAAGTCATTGCACCAAAAATAACTTTAAAAGAAACTACTTGAGACTTTGAGGTTAATATGATTTTTTATGTTTCTGAAAGAAGCCTACAGTAAAATACAGTAATACTGTAAACAGGGCTCGACATTAATGCTTGTCCGCTTGTCCGGGACAAGTGGATTTTTTGAAGGGGCAAGTGAAAGAGACGAGACAAGTAACCCGTCAATAACAAAAAATAACTGGGGAATCACCAAAATGCAGGAATGATTCTGCATTCATTTAGTATAAGTGGCAATCGATAGTGGATAATATTATGTATAATGTACTGACGGTAACAAGGTTGTGCTGTTGACGGCCGCGCAGCCTCTCGAGGAGAAATCAAAACAAATGAGCGCCTCTTGCACAGAGAAACTCAGTTAACATACACGGTTAAAATTTCGAAATGTGGAGTTGTTATATTTATAATATATGATACAGTCGCAACGTCACGCTATCAAAAGTGCTGTTTTCTGAATATCACGATTGAAAACGTGACACTGATTTCATATGACAGTTCTATAATTAATTAACATCAAGTCACTTACATTTTAGACAATATTGACTGTTTTTGTTCCGTTTCAGCAGCGAAAATAGTTCCAAACAAAGATCACAGCAGAACCATAACGCATCTCACAGCAAGTGTCACAGCAAGACTGATTCAGCGTTTTGAATGAATCGGTTGAGTCAAAGATTCAATGACCTATTCATAAACGACTGCCTCATTCCTAAACGAATCAGCTGTTTCACTGAATCGACTCAATGACTCACACCTGCTTAGTTTCATGTTTAAACATTCTTTCCAACATTTCTTATTTGTATATACACAAACTATTTAAAGGGATACTTCAGCGATTAGCATTAAGAGGCTAAAGACGACAAGCCAGCAGTAGGAGCTAGTTCCGCATGTTATCAGCCCGCCCATAGGGGGTTGGATCGATCTCACAGCGCTTGGCTCAGGCAGCTGCGGGTATTCATGTAAACGGAGCGGTGCAGAGCAAAGTGAGTGTTTCAACTTTTCAAATGAATTCCTATGAAAGTTAAGCTTCCATTGGCATGATCTGAAAACACACCAGACTGAACACGCGCCGTGAATGTATGCCGCGCCCGCGCTTACCTCAGCTCTTCACTCTCGTGATGAATGAAATCTGACTCCTGCTGCGTTTGTGCCGTGATGCGCTTGGCTCACTCACATTATATTGAACAGACACGTTCAGTTTTTAATTGTAGTGTGTTCTCTATCTGAACTAAATTATTTTATTACTATAAAACAATGGTAGGGGCGGTGCCGCGGTGGACAAGTGATCCAGTAGCCGTGGCTTTGGGAGTGGCCTCGTAGGGCAGCTAAGCAAGTGCATTCTGGGAGTTGTTGTCTTTCCTCCACATGAACCAAAAATACATTTTCTGGCTTTTCTCAGTCTAGAAGGCACCAAATAAAAAAATAATTTCACATTTCTACTACATAAATGACCCAGTTTAAATACACATTCATATTCCCAGCGCTGAAGTACCCCTTTAAAACAATCTCAAAACATGATTTAATCCAGTTGTAATTTTTCAGTGTAAATGATTTAATTTGATTGGTAACAGCCCTATAGTGTCTTATTCGAATTTAATTTATTGATTACATTTAAGAATATAAAAGGAAAGCTGAAGTACAGCCTATATTTTAATAAGATTAGGGATAAATGCTCTTTATAAAAGATAAAAATATCACAAATATACTGATTTAAATATGTCAAAGCTGATTGAACACTGGTGAGATTATCACTTCAGAATAAATTCTATTTACAGCACAAAACATTTTTTTTTTTTTTTTTTTTTTTTAAATTTAAATTTTAAAATGTAATTTATTCTCAATAATTTATTCTCAATTTGCTCAATAAACATTTTTTTTTTTATCAATGTTAAAAGCAGTTGTGCTGCTTAATACTTTGTGGAAAATGTTTCCAACATTTTTTCAGGATTGATGAATAGAAAGTTTAAAAGAACAGCATTTCTTTAAAATATAAATGTTTTGTAAGATTATAGGCATCTTTACGGTCACTTTTGATCAATTTAATGCATCCTTACTGAATAAAAGCATGCTCCTATCTCCTACTAACCGTAAATACAGTAATAACTACACTAAAACGACAAAACTTGCCACCAAGTAGACACAAAAGCAGCAGGAACTATTCAATTAAATTCAAATGAGCCTAATTAGTGCAATGCGAATACTTAATTCAGCTGCTGATTAAGCTTATTAATACTTCAGTATCTGGACTGAAGTAGTCTCATTAGTCTTGTCCTGGTTTCCACTAAATACAGCTGGGTTATTCACCAAACCGAATTACACATTCGCTCTGAGAACAAGGTCTCATGGAGAGCACTTGGGCTTCCACTAAACATTCTACCATGAAACCACCTCCATCTTTGTTATGCAGAGCACAATGGCCAACGCTATTGTATGAGCTTAATAGCAAACAGTGTTCATTTCAAGCACAATAGACTACCACTGACCCATAGAAAACCAAAACCAGGGATTTAATCAGATGTTCAAAGGAAACTTAATTTAAATTCTATTTGGATTCAAGCAGCAAAAATATAATACAGTATAACATTAGCTAATGCTAGTATGGCGGCATTCACTTGTGAAAAAAGTAATGAATTTGCTTCTTGTTGTGTATAACTTGCAGATAATATAATATTAATGAAATAAAAGGCCACTTAAAGTGTACTTTGTAATGTCACATTAAAGTTATACTTTAAAGTATAAAGTATATTCTAAATGATTATGATTTAATAATCTTTTCTCATACTTTCAAGTACACTTATTTTCATGTGTTGACTAACATACTAAAGCACACACAAAGTACTTTGTAATTTCATCTGTAGTGTGCTGTTCAATAATAGATCTTAAAATGTAAAAATTAAAGTTAATATTTAAAAAGTAATAAATGGCAACTTCATTACAAATGTGTAATTGCAAATATATTTAAATACATGACATACAAGTGTCGTTAGAGCTGACATTAAATTATATTTTAGTTTATTATAAATGCTTCTCAGTACATTTTGGCTATACATGTTAAACACATTTAAAAAAAGACAATAGAAGTAATAATGAAATGACATATAGATGAACATAAGTGGGTCAAAAAAGCACTCTAAAAAGTATTCTAACTGCATTTAATTGCAATTAACATGCAATTTTTTTGCTGCTGCTTTGACAAAGGGAAGAAGGGCATGAACACTTCAGGTGTCAACAGCTGAAATTAAGTCCAGGTTGGTCATGTGATCTAACACTGGCTTTAGGAGACCTGTAATAACCTCCTGGCAGATGGGTTCCTGGCTCAGTAGATGCAAACCCAGGGTGACCACATCAGACGGAGTGAAAAGAAATCCCATATCCTTTCGGATAACAAATATGTCTCTGTATTTGTAAGCAACTGGAGCGTGAATAAACCCAAGCCTAAAAAGAAGCTAAACAGCTCCTTGTGTCTCTATTTGAGATCTTGGCTGGTCATGCTGCATTGAATTAAGGTTTTAAATAAATTATTGTAAAAGAATGCTAATGAGATGCTTCACAATGAAAAGACATTAGTCTCTCATAAATCAAGACAGGTAATGCTGCGTATGGTGTACAACGGCTCATCAGGTTTGTCTCTTTGTGAGCCAGATGAGCTCGAGCCACTTCACTATCCAGCATACTAATAACTCACACCTGGACACTTTCCGGCAGCAGACATTGAGCTCTACAAACCTTACTCTAATAGAGCTGTCTACTAGCTTATTTTCTCTGAGGGACAAAGTGCTGTCTGCAGAAAATGGGGCATGTAAAGCCTGTAAAACAAAGACAGCAATTCTTTATGAACTCCCTCTCAGAGCAGCCAGTGAGGATATTCATTCAGTCTTAAAAAGCTTGCTATAGATCTTAGTCAGAGTAGAGACCAATTTGAGACTGTGAGGGACACAAGTCTGTTTAATATGTCCTAAAACTGGTCTTATTTTCACAAACCATTGTCATCCACTGGAAATATGTGGACATTTCCAATGTTTTGTTGGCTAAGCAATCAAAACTCACACTAGAGGTCTACACAGAGAACCTGAACCCAGAGGACCCGAGAGCCGACCGGGGATTCGGGTCTATATTTTAAATGGTCAGCCGGTTCCGGGGTCGGGTCCTGGATCAGTTTAATATTGCATGTAATACGGCCGGCCGTGATCAGAGTCAGTCAGCGTTGTCCGTGTTTTGTAATGTGCAACTTGTACAATTAGAATGAGAAAAGTGTGAGGCTGGAAATAAGGTGAAAAAAACCCACAAGCGAAGCATGCCCAGCCGCCAGAAGCAGAACGGTCGGCGTTAATGCAAGCGCACGGTGATCATGAGTTTTCCAGTTTCTATGTGTTCAGCCAGCAGTAAATGCAAACAAACTTAAAATCTCAAAAACCGCAAATCAGCGGTGAACAAAATCTGAGGTGAACTGTCACATGAATGTTTTCTATGACGCTCAAATTGCGTTAAAAAGCGTATATTTCATGTTGCTCCAGCTAATGTGCATGTGCTGTCTCAAGTGCGCACACTTTATTGTAATATAATGAATGAACTGTCTTGTTATATCTAAAATGTTTGGTCAGACTCAGCTCAGAGAACACAGAGATGATTACAAAAAAGTAATGTATGATATGCGTTCAGGTACTTATACAGTAGTGGCCAAAAGTGATGTCCAGCCTTGAAAATTTACATCTTCAGCCTTCATTTAATTACTATTAATGATTTATTTAATAATTTTGTAATCATATTACAAAGGAGGCAATTGTTTTTGTGATAATGTGATGAAACATGCCAAATTGTGCAGACAATTTTTAGACTGTCGTACAAAGAAATTATGAACATGCAAAAACCAAAGAGAGAACCAACAAAATATTAATAACTAATTATGTTGTAGTCATTGTATGCTTTAGGTCTCTCTCTCTCTCTCTCTCTATATATATATATATATATATATATATATATATATATATATATATATATATATATATATATATATATATATATATATATATATATATATA
The DNA here is from genome assembly GCA_018749465.1 of Paracanthobrama guichenoti. Classification (NCBI taxonomy): domain Eukaryota; kingdom Metazoa; phylum Chordata; class Actinopteri; order Cypriniformes; family Gobionidae; genus Paracanthobrama; species Paracanthobrama guichenoti. The sequence continues at coordinate 16,757,012 of CM031947.1, forward strand.
TATATATATATATATATATCCAAATATATAAAATCAAGCACCTAGGCATGCAGACTGCTTCTACAAACATTTGTGAAAGAATAGGCCACTCTCAGGAAGTCAGTGAATTCAAGTGTGGTACCGTAGGCTGACATCTGTGCAATAAGTCCATTTGTCAAATTTCCTTACTACTAAATATTCCACGGTCAACTGTTAGTGGTATTATAATAAAGTGGAAGCAATTGGGAACAACAGCAACTCAGCCACGAAGTGGTAAGCCACGTAAAATCACAGAGAGGGGTCAGTGCATGCTGAGGTGCATAGTGTGCAGAAGTTGCCAACTTTCTGAGAGTCAGTGGCTACAGACCTCCAAACTTTGTGTGGCCTTCAGATTAGATCAAGAACAGTGCGTAGAGAGCTTCATGGAATGGGTTTCCATGGCCAAGCAGCTGCATCCAAGCCTTACATCAAGTGCAATGCAAATCTTTATATATACACATACATTTAGGGTTTTGTTTTTCCTTCACATTTAAAAAAAAAAAATCCCCTCTGGACATCACTTTTGGCCACTATCCCTGTGACCTATCCCTTTAACTGCAGGAGTAATGTTATACTGTTTGCAAGGTAAATCAAAGTGCTAGCTGGTGACAGCTGGCTGAAAATGCAGCTTTTCAGACATCAAAGAGGGAACTTCAGTGAAAGTGAGGAAAAGGCTGGCGGACAGTTCGAACCAACACATCACTTAGCTCTCAGCACTCCTAGAAGGAACATTCCCACTGCACTCACATTCCTGTTTGAAGGTGAAGTATTCTGTGAGGTGCCGACACTCGTGGTTGCCTCTGAGGAGAAAGAGGGTGTTGGGGTGGTTGATCTTCAGTGTCCACAGGAACAGCACACACTAAAGAGAGACAGACACATTTATAATCCTGAAGATACTTGACTATTAAATGTCAGCTGGAATAGCTATGCAAGGAAAATGAAGATGAAAACCGGATGTCTTTTACATTAATAAAATGGGGAAAACATCCCATTTTAATCCTTTTATTGATGTCTACAATAAAATGTGAGGCCTCTTCATTCAAATAAGGGTGCAAAGGAAAATTAAGCATTATCATTGCATTTAAAGGCAACCTGATAGTGTTTTCAATGCCCGATGGCAAGATTATGGCACAGTCAGTGTCCTTTTACTGTTTGGTGCTCAACAGATGGCCAACTGGGTGCATGAGGGACTTGCAAAGGTGGGAGTGAGTGGTCACATGGTAATTATTCCCAATGATACATTATTCCAAAAAACTGTTTTTTGTTTTTTTTTGTTCATTTACACATATCAAATTCACACTAAAGTATAGACTGTTTGGCAGCAGACAACACAAAACCTTGGCATTACACTGTGTGTTCGAGTGAGATGCCTGATCTACTGTACAGTACAGAGTACATGCACCCACTCTTTTTAGCCTCATTAAAATGTATTTATCCTAATCTACCCCCCCAACCCTTTCATTTGCATGCAAAATCCCAGACACCACTCAACGTGGGGAGAACATGACACCAAGGTAACCAAGGACGACAGGTGTGCATTTAAATGACATGTGAAATAATAGACACGGAGGAGGGTGCGAGCGGTGGGTGGGTGGGGGGGTGGTATGTGGCAGCGCAAGAGCCAGGACCAGAGCCTACGCAAGAGGAATAATGAGCTGAAAATTGCAGGTAATAGTGCCCATGAGAGGAGGACCTGAACGAAGGCTATTACTGCTGAATGGCAGACGACAGAGAGAATGACACAGAGAGGAACCTGTTTTTTCCTCAAGTTTACATGCCACTTCAGGCTATCGCCTGGATTAATAACATTGATGGATCAGGATGGTTAATTAGTCATCGATCAACCAATTAGTGAGGTTGTTTAGTTTACTTAATTGTTTTACTTTTTAGTTTTAGCGTTTTGTGTTGTGGAGTTTTAAAGGAGATGAATTCACAGAATTCAGAGACATATACACAGAAATAAATTACATTTTAAAATGCATATCCAAATAGAAAACACGGTTACACTTTAGGGGTCCAATTCCCACTATAAACTAGTTGCTTATTAGCATGCATATTACTAGGATATTGGCTGTTTATTAGCACTTATAAAGTGCATATTAATGCTTTATTCTGCAGGACCATATTATACATCCCTTAATCCTGCCCAAAACCTAAACTTAACTACCTTACTAACTATTATTATTATTAAGCAGTAATTAAGAGCTTGAGGCAATAGCCATAGTTAATAGTTAGTTAATAATGAGAATTGGACCTTAATCTAACCTTAATCTTAATCCGAAAACACTGCTTGGAATGATGAAATTAAAATGGAAGGATGAAAAAAAAAAAAAAGGTGGTTAGATGCTGTAAAAACAGGAGTTTCCTAAAGAATGCAATCAATGACTTGATTGCAGACTTGAGACAACTAGAGAAAGCATATCTAGTGAGAAAACTCAAATATGAAAATTTTTCACTTCCTTTTTAATAAGTGGGTTTTTTCTCTCTCAGACAAGACAAAAGGGCAGAGAGCTTTGTGCCAGACAAGTGGAGACTGAACAGTGTGATGGTGAGGCTGCTCACATTAAGACCTTCCACTTGTGTGTGAGTGGAATGTGTGTGTGTGTGTGTGTGTGTGTGGTGGCTGGTCATGGTGGTGGGAGGCTGAGGACGCATTAATAATAGACGGATCTCGGATCAAAGGGAAATAGCCCACCATAATGGAAGAGAAAGATGATGACAGGCAAAATGAACAGAATTGCTCATACTTTTATGAGCAATTCTGAGCCCATTTTAGCACAGATATATAAAACCAGTGAGAGCACATCAAGAGCATCCAGATAAATGTAAAGGCTTTACATCATTAGCATAACAAATAAAGTCAGAAATTAACAAATGAGAGGCAAAGAATATGTATATACACTAGTGTTCAAAATTTGGGATCAGTCAAACATTTTTGGAAGAAAGTGAATAAAAAAGGAAGCATAGCATTAAACTCATCTAAAGGTACAGTAAAACATTTATAAAGTTACAAAAGATTTTCATTTTAAATAAATGCCATTTGCTTAAATTTTCCATTCAAAGAAACCTGAAAAACAAATTGTATCAGGGTTTTAACAAAAGCAGCTGTTTCTTGAGCACCAAATCAACATTAGAATGATTTCTGAAGGATCATGTGAATAGCATAATGGCTGCTGAAAATCAGCTTTGCCACCACAGGAATTACATTTTGAAATTTATTACAATAAAATAAAACAAACAAACAAACAGTTATTTTCAATTGCAATATTATTTCACAATATGCTTTTACTGTAATTTTTCAAATAAATGCAGCTTTGGTGAGCATAAGAGAATTTTATTCAAATGAGTCTTGAATACTTACAAGTCCTAACTCATTTGAATAAAAATGAGCTCTGCTCAATGTCACCAGAAATCACCAAATCTCACTGAAAATGAACAACTGCATGCAAGTCACTGTGTGAGCGACCCTTAGGAATGTCAAGCTAATAAATTCCTCACTGGATCAAAGTGTGAGTCGTCTGTAACACCAGTCATTCAGCTGAGAATCGCGACAAGCAGAGAGGTCCACGCTTTAATGCTCTATGACTCATCTCTTATGAAAGGGTACAGTGTCTGACAGGTTATCAAATAGCTCCACTCAGACAGTGACACGTCCAAATGAGACAGACTGAGAAAGAGAGGCCATTTAACCACACAACTTAACAAGGTCTCTGATACTTTTCTCTATTCTAAATCATTCACAGGTCCAGCATTCACCAAACCCAATCAAATGACACGAAAAGTAGAGGCTTGAGTCAACTGGAAGATTCAAAGTGGAACGTTTTACATTACGCAATGGTCTTTGGTTAGCTAAATATATCAGGGCTCCAGACTGCAACCAAACCTGTGACTAAATTTAGTTAGAGGTCGCCCTGGTTATCCAACTGATAAAAACCTCCATTTCTGTTGAATATGAGAAACATCAAATGGCAAACTAGACAAACGCGTGCTACTTGTTGGAGCTGCATAGGGCAGACAATTTATCAGCTCGGAACAATAATAGACTTCAATAATAGACAATAATAGTGCAGCATGAGCTTAGAACAGGTTTACTCACGGGCTGATCTCGATCACGCTACATCGTTACTACACAGTGCACATCTCTGTTATAAACCAAATATAGCTATCAGATACCAGGAGAGACATTTTGCCATGAACAAAGTTATAGAAGGCTTTTCAGTCCACAAATCACCAACATTCACCATGGATTTAATGTAGTAATGCAAACTGTAACCATGGGACGATGTCACTTTGTAGGCCAACTGGCAGTTAGCATCACACTGGTTCCCTCGAGAAAAACCCAATAGGATTTTCCCATAGGCTTTTGGACTATTGCAAAAAAACAAACAATCTCGTGAGCGACAAAAGTTGATACCTATTTGCAGTAATGACAAGCAAGCATTGGTAATTGGATGAGCAGATCCGTTTCCTCACAAGAGAAGCATTCAGTTTTTCATTCCGCCATGTAAATAGCGAATCCACCACGTAAATAGCAAGCGCAACTTGTCCCTTTTTTGTACTGAAGTATTAAGGAAAAGTCACAAATTCTCATGAAAAACGAAAACTTTTTTTTCAAATAGCGACTGAATTACACAGAAAGCAAGTAAAGAGCGCTCCTTTTATAAATCACTGAAGCAGTCGGGAAAGAAAAAAAAATGGATAAAATGGCTAGCACTTTCAAGATTAACTTTTAAAGAAAAGCTGGGGTTAATCAGCAAAGGAAGCTTCATTTTGTGCAGAAAGCCAATGCTTTTTAAAGCATTTCAGCCACAGCGATTAAGTGATACCCCTGGATGACAGCATCAATCAAGAAGCTAAAGCTTACTGCTAGAATTGTTTGCTGTTTGGGTAAATTATTTAAAATTGAATAGGTTGTTTTTTATTCTGGCTGCCCCGGTTTTATATAGGTTAAGCTTTAGTTGAGAAAAATAGTTATTTTGCAGAATTACTGGTCAGTCTGTAAATGTACTAACTTAGCTACTAACTTAGATACTAATTTAATACGGTCTATTAGATACATTGAAATCGGTTGCTGTGCCAGTCTGAGGATATGAATTATTATTGAGTTTTATGGGAGAGGGCCATGGTTCGAGTGTCAGGGTTTCATTACGGTTATTATTAGTAGTAGTAGTAGTAGTAGTAGTAGTAGTAGTAGTAGTAGTCGTAGTAGTAGAAGTAGCAGTATTTTAAAAATATCCACACATTTAAAAATAAACCAGCTGCCTCGCTCATTCACTTCAACGCCGCTCTTTTATATTTGATCTCATCAGTGTTTTATAGGCATGCTCAGTTGTAAGTCAACATTAAAGCATGGGAAATCTTAAAACTACACTATGTATTTTTTTGCCGCTAACTTCTTCAAAACAGTAGCAAAGGCGTAGACTGATGACACTGTGAATGAGCATGGAATCATGGAACTTTTCATCATACCGATGGATGTAATAATGTATATGAGGAAATAATGTTTATGGATGAGTGAATGCATTAATGTATTCATGAACGAAACTACAACAGCATGCCTCTAGACGTTACGCAGTTGTCCATGTCTGTTGCCATGGTTTCTATGGCAGTAGAAGCAGAAACCGAGGGTAACACATATGACGCCACTGACAGGCGACTCCCTCACACATCCTGGTACCTTGGTTAAAAAGCAAAATTTTCTCATGATTTACAAATAGTTGGAAACATTTGGGATACTGCAAGTACTCAACTGAATAAAATATATAACACTGCCCTAGTGGGTTTTGGATATTTTACTGCAAAGATCTTACATATTGCACCTTTAATACATTGTCATATCAGAGCATTGCATCTGAGGATGACAGGTCATTCAAAAAGTAAGGAAACTACAAGACTAAAAACAATTGTTGTCCAACAAATCTTTAATGGAGACATAATCTGCTTTGCTTTTTAGTACTCTTTTGTGCTTATGCGTGCTAGTTAATGCGCTGTTGGTAATGTGGCAGAGTAGTCACTGATGATGCCTTAGCAGATGGTTCAGAGAAGATGTCAGATTCTCAGCCAAGTAAAAAGGACCTGGCCATGCATGCAAATACAGCCCTAACTGGTATATGCACAGATAGCTAAATACTTTTGAGTGTCAGGCATTAGAGTAAAGATATGGTTAGGGTTAAGACACTGTGTCCACACAGTGGAGAGTGAATAAGAAAGGCAGAATAAAGCTCTCACTTATGGAATGCCCATTTGAAACCTGCATTTTTTTTTTTTCTGCACTGACAAAGATTTTCTTTCAAAGAAATTAACACTTTTATTAAGCATGGTTGCATTAAATGTATCAAAACACCAGTAAAGACATTTATAGTGTTACAAAAGATTTTATTTCAAATAAATGCTTGTTTTGAAGTTTTTATTCATCAAAGAATCCTGAAAAAAATTTATCTTGGTTTCCACAAAAATATTAAGTAACAGGTTTTTTCAATATTTACACTCACCTAAAGGATTATTAGGAACACCATACTAATACTGTGTTTGACCCCCTTTCGCCTTCAGAACTGCCTTAATTCTATGTGGCATTGATTCAACAAGGTGCTGAAAGCATTCTTTAGAAATGTTGGCCCATATTGATAGGATAGCATCTTGCAGTTGATGGAGATTTGTGGGATGCACATCCAGGGCACGAAGCTCCCGTACCACCACATCCCAAAGATGCTCTATTGGGTTGAGATCTGGTGACTGTGGGGGCCAGTTTAGTACAGTGAACTCATTGTCATGTTCAAGAAACCAGTTTGAAACGATTCAAGCTTTGTGACTTGGTGCATTATCCTGCTGGAAGTAGCCATCAGAGAATGGGTACATGGTGGTCATAAAGGGATGGACATGGTCAGAAACAATGCTCAGGTAGGCCGTGGCATTTAAACAATGCCCAATTGGCACTAAGGGGCCTAAAGTGTGCCAAGAAAACATCCCCCACACCATTACACCACCACCACCAGCCTGCACAGTGGTAACAAGGCATGATGGATCCATGTTCTCATTCTGTTTACGCCAAATTCTGACTCTACCATCTGAATGTCTCAACAGAAATCGAGACTCATCAGACCAGGCAACATTTTTCCAGTCTTCAACTGTCCAATTTTGGTGAGCTTGTGCAAATTGTAGCCTCTTTTTCCTATTTGTAGTGGAGATGAGAGGTACCCAGTGGGGTCTTCTGCTGTTGTAGCTCATCCGCCTCAAGGTTGTGCGTGTTGTGGCTTCACAAATGCTTTGCTGCATACCTCGGTTGTAACGAGTGGTTATTTCAGTCAAAGTTGCTCTTCTATCAGCTTGAATCAGTCGGCCCATTCTCCTCTGACCTCTAGCATCAACAAGGCATTTTCGCCCACAGGACTGCCGCATACTGGATGTTTTTCCCATTTCACACCATTCTTTGTAAACCCTAGAAATGGTTGTGCGTGAAAAACCCAGTAACTGAGCAGATTGTGAAATACTCAGACCGGCCCGTCTGGCACCAACAACCATGCCACGCTCAAAATTGCTTAAATCACCTTTCTTTCCCATTCTGACATTCAGTTTGGAGTTCAGGAGATTGTCTTGACCAGGACCACACCCCTAAATGCATTGAAGCAACTGCCATGTGATTGGTTGATTAGATAATTGCATTAATGAGAAATTGAACAGGTGTTCCTAATAATCCTTTAGGTGAGTGTATAATAATAATAATAATAATAATAATGATGAAGGTTTCTTGAGCACCAAACCAACATATTATTGTGATCTATGAAGAATCATGTGACACTGAAGACTGGAGTAATTATGCTAAAAATTCAGCTTTGACAACACAGGAATAAATTACTTTCTAGAATATATTCAAATAGAAACCAGTTCTTTTATGTCACAATATAACTCTCTTTTTGATCAAATAAACGCAGCCTTGGTGAGCATAAGAGACTTAAGAGACATAATCAAGAACTTTAGGACACACTTTAATATTAGAAAAGCTTTCCAGCGCGGGAGGGACCCAAGTGGGAAGCCCTGAAAACAGATGTCGAGGTTGCGTTGTTTCTGCTCCATACGCGAGTAACAGTGGTTTTGCTATGTTTCACAGAACCAACCAGTTGTTGTAAAGTTAGCTATAGTAACAGTAAGTTTTGAGTGTCATTGTTTGTCTGGAGCTGGTGTGCTGCTGGCGACTAATGACAAACTCTTGCTTGTATATACTCTTGTTTTTGTTCTTCCTTGTCGTTTGTTCATCATCTTTGCTTTATTTTTTGTAAAAGAAAAAAAAGACATCCACTCTGGCATTGCATGCTCGTGACTTTTGGAGGCGTAGCAATGAAAGGAGGGGTGTGTTTGTTTGGGTTGATATCAAATATCAGCAGTGTTTCTCAGAAATGCTCACAGCACCTTTAAATGAAGCGGAGTTCTGAATTCTATCTATCTATCTAAAACATAACCAAATTAGCCTGAATATTGAAAATACAAACACGCCAAGACTGGAGGACATGTAGAACAATGTGAATAAAAGGTGTTCCAGTGAAAATCTGTGAATCCGACTGTGCGAGCTTCTTATTGCACTCACCTCAATACTGAAGTATCCTCTGTCTACATAATCGCCAAGGAACAGATAGCGTGTGTTGTCAGGGGAACCACCAACTTCGAAGAGCTTCATGAGGTCGAAGAACTGTCCGTGAACATCACCACATACTACAGATGAAAAGGAAGTAAAACAAATGCTTAACATGGTACATGTTCAGTAAGTGATGCATAACACCTACCTAGTTAAGAGATCAATGGTAATGGTTAGCCAAACAAAATCACATCACATTTTTTATCACATCACATCAAAACAAAACAAATGCCTTAGAGAAGTGTAGGACTAGACCCAGACGAAACACTTCACTTAAATCCATCCTACCTGCATCATCGAGCCAGCAAGGGCCACATGTACAAGACTGCTCTGTCACTTAGCAACAAAGATACTATATCTGAAAATACAGAGGCTGCATCCATTTATAAAACAGAATGTATCCAGAGCCAGAGGGGTTTGTGACATGACATCCAATTAATTTGTGCTCAAAGGCGGCGATATCTATAGAAGACAGAGGAGCTCTAATTCATCTGCATTATAAAATATTGTGGCATGATGCACACAACGTTTCCAAGAATTAAACATTAAAGCACAACATATTCATCAAGTAATTGAGTAAGTTTAACAGGCTCTGTTTGCCACTGATAAGGCTCATCTGAATTTAAGATTATCCAGATGTGATCCAGATTGTGATACTACTGTATAACCTGGAAATTTAACATCAAAAAAATGTCTATCTATCGGTCAAGTGAAAGAAGCAAATGTCATAACTAATTTCCTATTATGCATTTTCTCAGAGATCAGAGTCACTAGAGAAGATAGATCAAAGTGGTTGACTTGTTGCCCAAAAACTGACTAGCCAATTAGTGAGGTAGACTAAAAAACCCTCTCAAAAAAAGTTTAAATTCATCCTCTTTAAACCAACGATGTTACAGTCATACACATTTATTTTAAAGATGCATCAATATGAAATTATGAGAAATGATAATTGTTTTTATGCTATGGCCAATAACTGATGAATTACAAATAATATTGTCCCTAAATAATTGAAAATAATAATAAAAAAACAATAATAAAAAATAAATAAAACGAAATAAGTTTAAATCGTTTTAAAAGCATTAGGCATTAAATAATTAAAATGCACAGTATGAAAAATTGATATTCATTTTGAGATTACAGTGTTATTAAAGGGTTAGTTCACCCAAAAATGAAATGTCTGTCATTAATTACTCACCCTCATGACGTTCCAAACCTAAGACATGAGGGTGAGTAATTAATGACAGAATTTTTGTTTTTGGGTTAAATAACCCTTTAAATTATTAGTGCTTTTAAAGATTAATTCACTTTAAGTGAGCGTTAGATGACAACAAATGTAACCTGTATACAAAAATAGGGTAATGAACATGCATAATTGAATATCAATTATTGGCTGTACCGATAAATTAAAAATCTCTAATATCAGCAGGAAATAAATATATATAATAAATATGTATAATGCACCCCTACTTTATTTAATCATAAAGTGGACTATAGATGGGCAAGTAGCTATCTGAACGTCCAATCAGGGTGAGGTGCAGTCAAAACCAGACTAAATTTACAGATCTTCCTTAAGGGCAACTTCGCCGACTTTTCATTCAGGTAACCCTCCATTTAGTTGATTAGTTTTTTGCACATCCCTCCTAGTGTTCACTGAAGCAAAACTGACCACATTCCGCCGCAGAGTCTGTGACTGTTTCCTGTGTTGCGCTCCACTGATCTGCAGACAGTATCTGTCAATATGAACCAACAGCGCCGACACTGATCTACATACAAGTCAGTTTGCCACAGCTGATTCTCCACAGTGACAGTTTGTTACACTCAATCAGGTAATCTCTGCAACAAACTCAAAAGAAATGCAGATATGATGTGCCTGATGAAAACGGTTTTCACAGATGGATTATAGGCCTACTTGAAAAGTTACTTAACCATTTATGATGTATTATTTTATTGTTGGCAAATTTTACACACACTGATGCCAGTGAAGTACAATAATGAATATTTCAAACATTGCATGAAGTTTCCATGAGGAAAAACACCTTTGTTGGAACATATTTCTTAGGAACTGATTTCAGCCACAGAAACAAGCCAGAACAAAGTTCATTCAGGCAGATGGTAATCTCCCTCAAGCCCTACTAAAGATGTGCTCTTGCTTTCTTACCAGTGATTGGTGCCTCCACTTCTAGCATGCACTTCTCTTGCCTTAGGATATTGGCACCGTCGTTTATGATGCGCAGCGCAACTTCCTCCTCCACACGTCCCTCTTTGATCAAATGGTTCTTTAGTACCTCGGCATTGGGCTTGCCATCCACAAATAGGTCCTTTATTGTCAGCCGCTGGTGAGGGGGCAGGGGCACTGCTGTGGGTACAAGAAGAGCAAAATATCATTTGACAGTGTGGACGTTTTTTCAGCATTAACAAGGTAGCTGCAAGTATGAAAACAAGTTTTAGTCAAAGGGCCCTATTTTAACTATTTCAGTGCATGGTCTAAAGTGCACGGTGAAAGTGAACTTAGGGCGTGTCCGAATCCAATTTTGCTAGTTTAACGGCTGGAAAAATGGTCGGCACGCTCGACGCATGGTCTAAAAGATTATTCTCTTAATGAGTAATAGGTGTGTTTTGGGCATAGGCCTGTCTCAATAATCAATATATCGATATATCGCACAATATATGTACATGACCTCAATAATTTTTTGTGATGCAATATATCGCCCATTATGTTTGCATGATAATGAATGTCACCAACATTTTACTCGATTGTGCTGTCATCTTTTTGTCACGGAGGCAAAAGTGGTTCTTGGGCAGTTCTTTCATACACAGAGCAGTTATCGACAGGTGCAAAAAGGCGCCATTTGAGGCATTACAGTGTTTTCCTGACAACTACTGACAGTTTGGAAGAATAAGCCCAAATGGACTTGATTTCAAAGCCTCAATCCCCTGTTCCGGTGCACATATAAATGTCAACGCAGAATGACAAGTGTTAAAGCCGTTTCACAAGGGAAAATGTTCATTTACTATTTATTCCATTTTTCTTTTCTTTTTTTATTTATTTAGGATAATATATTTTTACCCTTAATTTCCATGATCTAAAGAATTGAAAGGTTGTCATTTGAAAGTGTGTAGGTCTACTTGCATTATTATGCTGTTATATTACGATTATATATTCAGTGGCATAAAATGTCTTATGACAATAATATCGTTTATCGCAATTATTTCTGGGACGATATATCGCAAAGCAAAAAGTAGTTATCGTGACAGGCCTATTTGGGGCGTAATGTGCAATAAACCAATCAGAGTCTCATCTCCCATTCCATTTAAAAGCCAGATTCGCTATTTACATGGTGAAATGTATACACCCTCAACCTGACGAATCATTTTAACACATGCGTGTATTGCCGCGATTGGTTAAATAAAAAGCTAATTTCATTCGTCATTACTGCAAATAGGTAATTTTGATACATGTAATGACTATCCATTATGCCATGTAACCATTTTTTTTATCTTTATGTACACAATAATAATAATAATAATAATAATAATAATAATAATAATAATCTTTTACGTTCTAATCCTTTTATTTTTAAAATTTGACATGTTTGTGTGCTGCTGTGCATCCCTGTGTGTTATAAGCAGAGTGTACGAGCATTGTGGACCCCACTATAGGCGAATATTACTAATGAGCCCTTTAAATAACACAAAAAATACTGTGCTATTGACTTTAGACCAGGTTTTAGTTAGTCAATGGTGCAATCGTTTTCAGTTGCCTCAAAATATCAACACATTGTTTTCAGACCAGCACGCCCATGGGCGCACAAATGGCCGCAAATGCATTTGCTATTTAAACAATGCGGCGCAGGATGTGAAAATGATAACTGCATTGGGCTGAAACTAGAAAAAAACACTTACATCATGCCTGGAGCCGCACTGTATGATAGGGCTCATAGTGTAAAAGAGGAGGTACAAAGTAGTTCAAGTGCAAAAGTGCCAGTGTTAAAGTGCCAGTTAAAAATTAAATTAAGGAATGACTCACCAATGTAATAATTCAAACAATGCAATAGGGGTGGACAATATATTGGTAGACTCGATTAACCGGTAAACTAAACTGTTGAGAGAAAACGCACGAGTATAATGGATCCGTGCAATTGGTCTTAAAGTGACAAAATCCAAATTTACCTGCAGTCATTATTAATGCTAATCAAACAACAACAACAACAACAAAAATGTGAAAATCTCTCACTGCTCAACTGCATCACTTTTGTAACTTAAATCTCAAAGTAAATATTTGTTAACGTCATGATGCTAAATTCACTTTTTAGCATTTAAAACGATTGATTTCAGTTTTTTTTTTTTTTTTTTTTTTGGACGTTAGACAAAATAGCATTTTATATACTGGCCTAGCCATTTATCAGTTACCAGTCATACCAAGAAAATAATAATCAACTCATCGGTTCATCCTGGATTGCACATATTAAAAAAATATATTTAAAAAAAAATAACAGCGACTCGCGCTACCGAGGAAGCATATTTAATTTTTTTTTTTAAAAAAAGGTCAGAGAGAGTGTATTTTCAGATCTGCTTTTTATTAGTTGTGCATCATGACATTTGCTGCTGCTGGGGCTAATAAGAAAAGTTATGGTACCATGAGGATTCTATTGATTCAGCTCTCAGGTTTAACCTTCACAGACGTGAAAGGATCTCGAGATGTCACACAATAATCCCTCACCTGCACTGAACTGTCGGGTAATCTAACTCCACCAAATCCCTCTGCGAAAGTGCAGAAGTTGCCATAGAGAGGACTGTAGCTCAAGACACGTTCAATAATGAAATGGGAATTTTAGAAGATTCAAGGTTCCTTAGAAGCTTAAGAGATCACAGATGATGTAAACAGATGTTTTAGAAGATAATATGCATCCATTTATCAAACGCAATGAAAGAGTTCATTATTGAATATATGAGGTTCTCAAACACCATGAAGAAAACAGGAAGCTGTGTGAACTGCCAGGGGCCCCTGGCACAGTTTTTCCCCCAAGTCTATCACAAAAACCAGGATTGACGCTGCTGCTTCCACTGCGACCTCATTTGCATGCATCCGCCATAGTGTGTTTTGGCTGCTCAGCCTCCGGCTCTGAATGTCTGCTTGATCGATAGCCAGTAAGAACCCATACGTTATGGAGGAAGTCAGAGTTGATCGTAATTTTATGGAAAGGTGGCTAAAAACTGCGGTGATGCTGAGGGACATGTAACTAAAGACATCTGAAAAGCGTTCAGAGGGAACAAGCACCTGTCTAGCGGCAAAGCGAAGTGCACCGAGTCAGACTTTGACAACGCTCCCGTTAATCTGGCGGTTCTATTAAACGTGCCCAGAATGCAAGAGCAAATGATGTCTGAGCCTTCAACCATTAGGGATTCAAATCAAGCCACTGGATCCCACACCAATTCAGCAGCATATCTGTACGAAGAGACTGAAACTGTGAGGCAATAGTCTCATTAAAAAGATGTCAAGGTCTCAAACTTTTCCTGTTCACAGACAAAAATACCCAGCATTCCAAAAATATGTCAACTGCTAAAGCTTTGCGCTGTGGATCTCTTCATATGGCCAAAGTTTAGCCACTTTGATTTGAAGACCTCTATTATGAAGCCTCACCCTGAGGTCTCACTACAAGACATCACTAAATGCAAATACAAAGCATTCTGATTAGGTTTTTTCTGTTTTTTATTAAATTAAATTGAGCAACTACTGAGTAACTACTGAAACAATGCAAGTTTAACTTTGCCTGATTTCTGACACCGGAAACAAAATAGCTACTACTAGAGCAGAGGTTTTCAAACCGTTTGATGCCCAGGACCATCAAAGACAATACGACAGCTTATGTGTTCATTTACAAAGACCGATTGAGTGTGGAAAAGAATGAAGAATGATATGACAACATTTTCTACACACTGTTAGAGTAATATTTAGAGAGTTATAATATATAGAGTTATAGAAATATAGAATTCGAAATACTGTTCAAAAGTTTGAGGTCAGTAAAAATGTGTAATTTTTTTCCAGGGCTGCAATTATTTGATTAAAAAACACAGTACAAAATGTATAATAGGGGTATAACGATTCAACCTAAAATCAAAACCTCGAGTAATTGAACATTTTACCTCGATTACGATTAATGAACGATTATTTTGCTCTTTTTTTGCTCTCATAGTTCACTGATGAGGTTTGTACTGTAAATATGTTCAACTATTAAAGGTGGGATATTTTTTTTCTAATGAAAAAGTGCATTTCTTTGTGATTTTAAAATACTTGAAGGAAACAGCTCACTTTCAGCAGTTATTGTCTATGGTTCGTAACATTTCTTACAGATTTCTGTTTGTTGTACAAAAGATACAGATACATTAGCACAGTAGGCCTACGTTTCATTTATTTGAATGCATTAATGAGAGAGTGTGTGTGAATTAGTCATACCGTCTCTATTATGAAGCTGTGGCTTGTAGTTACTTCAAAGGTAGACAAATCTATGCTATAACAGTTGAGTTTCTAAACTACTTCAGTGAAAAAAAAAAAAAAATCACAGGACAGCGTTGAGTTTCTGCGCTGTTCTCTACACGCGCGATCTTCACGTGATGTGCGAGCTACTGTCTGTATGAGTGTTCGTGTATCACAATATATCAGGCATTAGTTATTTTGAATGATATTTCAAAACTAGGGCTGTCAGTATAATAAAACAAAATGATTGACATCATGATTTCCAAAATCAGATTTAACATGCAAGACTAATATATTTTCTATATGTCTTAAAACAATATTGTTTCATCATTAATATCTTATATGAACATATTCGATCCCCAAAGTTTGAAAACCCTTGAAAAGTTGAGAGCCAGAATATAAGAAATGTATGGGATCTCATTTAATTTTAATGTATTGTTGCTTTGCTTTGGATAGAACTGTCTGCAAAGGGCATAAATTGTAAATTGAGAACTCAATACATGTTATGTGATAAGAAATTATGGCTGAAGCATATGGCTTTTTTACAAATCTAACACTCTGGCTTTGTGAATGACGACATAACGCAAGCACTTAAAATCATTCAATGATTTCCTAAGGAGTGAGAATGACAGCTTAAAAAAAAAGAAAAAAAAAGAAAAGAAATTGAGCACATGGCTGAACAGGGCTGTTCTTTGCAGAACACAGCAGATCAGTTGGCCCCAATAAATTAAAAAAACACCGTAAGGGGATATGTGAAGAGGGGCGAGAGCAAACAATTCCACTTCACCGTAGACCAGAGGTCTTCAACCCTGCTCCTGGGGACCCACTGTCCTGTAGAGTTTAGCTCCAGCCCTAATCAAAGATAGCTGAAGACAATCAAGCCCTTTATGATCAATTCTTGAAAACACACAGGCAGGTGTGCTGAAGCAGTTTGGAAATAAACTTTTCAGAACAGTGGGTCCCCCAGGAGCAGGGCTGAAGACCTCTGTCATAGACATAAACAAACATTATCTATACTCTGACTGCTGAGAAGTATAAATATAAACCGTAAGCAGCCATGGGTCCACAACACAGGCTGGGAATAGGGACAGTAAGCTGGGTACGAGCACTAAGAACAGATTAACCAAAGCCTTTATTAGCCAGGGATTCCAGGTTCAGAGTCTGTTTATTTAGGGACTCCTCCTACACTCTTAAAAATAAAGGTTTCTTTATTGGCATCAGTGCAATGGTTCCATGAAGAACCTTTAACATCCATCCAAACAACAGTTTGTTCCACTGCACAAAAGGTTCTTTATAGGTGGAAAAAGGTTATTTAGATTATTACAATGTTTTTCATACTAAGAAACACACTGTTCACTAAAGGGCTGTCACGATTCCTCGAGTAAATTTGAGTATGCGATTTAAAAAAAACGAGTGTCTATTTACACAGTGCAAGCCTTGTTGGCAGAGGCTATTTACACGAACTCCGCCTAGTGACATCTGGTTGGGCCAGGCAAAAATTACAGAAGATGCTGGGATTGTCAACAGTAGCAATAGTGTAGGGGTAAAGAGCGTGGCAGAAAGTTGACACAAATCAGAGTAGTTTGACGAACTTTGCGTTTTGTCGAACACGATCTTCCCTTTTCCCATCACATATCAGAACGGAAAGGCATTTATTTTCAATAAACATGAGAAAAATATATGAAAAATGTCTAACGTGTGTTTAATAATAAAGTGTTTATCAGTTAGGGGTAGGTGTAGGGAGGGCTTTATTGTCCCAATAAGGCAGCACCATTTAATCGTTTTATTAAATATAATAAATTTACATTATGCTATTGCATTACGTTTAAATGTACAACAACACTGAGGTGCAAATAGTGTGTCACTATTTATAAGTATAAATAGCATCTAACTACTTTTACACTTATTGCAAATAAAATAGGCTACTCCTATTTTTACATAGTGTAAATAGAATATATCACTATTTTTACTTAGTATAAATAGCTGCTGTAGCTAAGAAAATATACTTTTTCACTGCAAATCACTTAAAAAAAATTTAAAAAAAAATGTTGCACTTAAAAAGTCCTTGATTGCAATTTACCCGTGTTGAGTAACCAACAAAATACCGGAAATACCAGAACTCCATTTTCAGCAGTGGAAATTAGGGGATGCACAGACTAGTCGACTTTAATGCTCTGCCATGACACTTTAAGCTTGGTGTCAACTAGTCGCTGATCATGGCCTATAGAGGGTGCAAGAGGATAAGAAATTGTTGAAGTCCACTTTTACGCTCCGTTTCCAAACTGTTAAAAATGACAAATAAATGCATACTCCGAGAGCGCTCCACAAGATGCTTCAGGCTCAACATCAAGTCTTTTCATG
The DNA here is from genome assembly GCA_018749465.1 of Paracanthobrama guichenoti. Taxonomy (NCBI): domain Eukaryota; kingdom Metazoa; phylum Chordata; class Actinopteri; order Cypriniformes; family Gobionidae; genus Paracanthobrama; species Paracanthobrama guichenoti. The sequence continues at coordinate 16,774,492 of CM031947.1, forward strand.
TGCTTGTCCTTTCAACAAGTAGATCGGTCATTCACTTGTCCGAGTAAAAAATGTGCTTATCCGAGAAAAAAAAAAAAAAAAAAAAAAAAAAAAAAAAAAAAAAGGATTTTGTGGTGTTGTAAATATAATTTATTCTGATTTATTCTAATTTTAAATTCTTAAAACTGATCAATAAATTCAATTAGAATAATAAGACACTATTAAGGCTGTTAACAATCAAATTAAATGATTTACACTGAAAAGTGAAATACACTGAAATGTTATGAGATTGCTTTGAATATTTTTTGAATATACAAATAGAAAAATGTTTGAAAGAATTATAATTTTAAGCATGAAACTAAACCGCCAGTAGGTGGCGGCAGCTGACCGTCTTAATGAGTGTGTCATTCATTCAAACAATGGCCGTTTTTCAATCCCAAGTACGCAAACTTCTCACTTGCGTCCTTGGTAGTTCAGACTTGCCAAGTTCGACTCGGGAGAACAAACTCCAGAGGACGGGAGGAATCGTCATCAATCATCATTTGTGAATCATCATCATCAGTCGCTGCCCAAATACGGTTCCAATTCAAAGTTCACATCTAGCCAAGTACAGTTCAAATCCCCAGATGGGTCCTTGATCCGGCCCTTTTAATCAAGGATGCATCGAGGGGTGACTTGTGTGGACTTCAGACAGACTGGTATACCAGAATGCATCTTGCACCAACAAGCAAGCATCAATAGCGGATGAGAAACCCCGCGTAATTTAAAAATACTACTGTTAATGTGTCAGAGAATGTAGTTGTTTAAAGCTCAGATCTGTGGTTTATTTATAAAGAAAGCGCCTTTTTGAAAAAGGGCGTTTTTGGAGTTGTGAGATCCAGTCGATCAGCGGGCGCTAACCCCGCAGAGAGCAGCCTTTCCTCGGCTAGTCCTTCTGACGTCTGCCGCTGGCTCTGATGTCTCTGTAGTGGTTAAACATGAGATATGATTCGTCTTGTGTAGATCTAATGGCCGATCTTTGGTCTCATGAATCTATCATTTGTTCCCTGCCAGATTGTTTTGGCTGAGGGCAAAGTGAAGTTTCATAACTTTAAATTTTTTGAATATTTAACTTTACCGTTGTAGCTAGCGCTGACTTTATTTGACTGAATTGTTTGATTTATTTATTGTATAGCTTCTTATACATTTTACTTATAATTTTATATCATTGATCACACATAAACTGCCATTTAACAAAAAGACTGGGTTGTATTTTATGTCATATTTCATTTTATTAGTGATAATCATATATATGCACACTTGTCTGAACCACATATTAATGTTTTTTTTTATGTAAACGAAAAGGGTTTTTATATTTCGTTTTGTTATACATGCAGTGAATATAATATGCATTGCCTGCACTACATTCGTGTGGTTAGAATATGTTTAATATTTTTTTAATGAAAATGTGGTGTGGTGTTTTATCATACATTTAGTTTTATTGTAGCCTAAAATACACATATATACACACTGAGTGACACTATCAAAAACACTGTTGTTCCATTAGCAGAGTACCCATCCCCGGGAGTTCGTTCTCCGGAGTCGAACTTGGCAAGTCTGAACTACAAACCCGATTCCAAAAAAGTTGGGACACTGTACAAAATGTGAATAAAAACAGAATGCAATGATGTGGAAGTTTCAAATTTTAATATTTTATTCAGAATACAACACAAATGTTTAAACTGAGAAAAGGTATCATTGCATGCATCAACACATCTCAAAAAAGTTGGGACAAGGCCATGTTCACCACTGTGTGGCATCCCCTCTTCTTTTTATAACTGAGGAGACAAGTCGCTCAAGTTTAGGAATAGGAATGTTGTCCCATTCTTGTCTAATACAGGCTTCTAGTTGCTCAACTGTCTTAGGTCTTCTTTGTCACATCTTCCTCTTTATGATGCTCCAAATGTTTTCTATGGGTGAAAGATCTGGACTGCAGGCTGGCCATTTCAGTACCCAGGATCCTTCTTCTACGCAGCCATGATGTTGTAATTGATGCAGTATGTGGTCTGGCATTGTCATGTTGGGAAATGCAAGGTCTTCCCTGAAAGAGACGACGTCTGGATGGGAGCATATGTTGTTCTAGAACTTGGATATACCTTTCAGCATTGATGGTGCCTTTCCAAATGTGTAAGCTGCCCATGCCACACGCACTCATGCAACCCCATACCATCAGAGATGCAGGCTTCTGAACTGAGCGCTGATAACAACTTGGGTTGTCCTTGTCCTCTTTAGTACGGATGACATGGCGTCCCAGTTTTCCAAAAAGAACTTCAAATTTTGATTCGTCTGACCACAGAACAGTTTTCCACTTTGCCACAGTCCATTTTAAATGAGCCTTGGCCCAGAGAAAACGCCTGCGCTTCTGGATCATGTTTAGATATGGCTTCTTTTTTGACCTATAGAGTTTTAGCCGGCAATGGCGAATGGCACAGTGGATTGTGTTCACCGACAATGTTTTCTGGAAGTATTCCTGAGCCCATGTTGTGATTTCCATTACAGTAGCATTCCTGTATGTGATGCAGTGCCGTCTAAAGGCCCGAAGATCACGGGCATCCAGTATGGTTTTCCGGCCTTGACCCTTACGCACAGAGATTGTTCCAGATTCTCTGAATCTTTGGATGATATTATGCAGTACATGATAATAACTTCACACTCTTTGCAGTTTTTCTCTGAGAAACTCCTTTCTGATATTGCTCCACTATTTTTGGCCGCAGCATTGGGGGAATTGGTGATCCTCTGCCCATCTTGACTTCTGAGAGACACTGCCACTCTGAGAGGCTCTTTTTATACCCAATCATGATGCCAGTTGACCTAATAAGTTGCAAATTGGTCCTCCAGCTGTTCCTTATATGTACTTTTAACTTTTCCGGCCTCTTATTGCTATCTGTCCCAACTTTTTTGGAATGTGTAGCTCTCATGAAATCCAAAATGAGCCAATATTTGGCATGACATTTCAAAATGTCTCACTTTCAACATTTGATATGTTATCTATATTCTACTGTGAATAAAATATAAGTTTATGAGATTTGTAAATTATTGCATTCCTTTTTTATTTCACAATTTGTACAGTATCCCAACTTTTTTGGAATCGGGTTTGTACCACGGACGCAAGTCAGAAGTTTGCGTACTTGGTATTGAGAAACTTATAATTTGGGTTACAATAAAACGAAATATGTCATAAAACACCACTCCGCCCTTTTTTTTTTTTTTTTTTTTTTTTTTTTTTCTTCATTTAAAAAACAACAAAAACAAAAACATTTTAGGCTACAATAAAACAAAATGTCATAAAACACCAGTCTCAGCCTCTTTTTTCATTAAAAAAATTCCAGAAATCTTAAACATATTAATAGCCACACAAATGTGGTTCAGGCAACGCGTATCTTGATTATCTGCAATGCATGTATATTTATAACAAAACAAAATAAAAATAAAACACAACCCTGCTTCTTTCGTTTACATAAAAAAAAAAAAATTAAACATTATTATGTGGTTCAGGCAACATATGATTATCACTGACTGCAATAAAATTAAATAGGACATAAAACAGAACCCAGTCTCTTTTTGTTAAATGTCAGTGTATGTGTGATCAATATTAGCCATTACAAAAGTATAAGCAGCTATACAATAAATAAAAGCAAACAATTCAGTCAAACATACAAAGTCAGCACTAGTAGGCTACAACTCTGTAACGTTAAATATCCTAAAAATATAAAGTTATGAAACATCACTTTGCCAAATGATAGATTCATGAGACCAAAGATCGGCCGTTAGATCTACATAAGACGAATCATATCTCAGAGACATCAGAGCCAGCGGCAGACATCAGAAGGACTAGCCAAGGAAAGGCTGCTCTCGCGGGGGTTAACGAGCGCTGAGCACCCACTGATCGACTGGATCTCACAACTCCGAAAACGGCAGATAAAATCATCAAATAGCCGCTCTCTTTATAAACCACAGATTTAGTCTTTAAACAAGTACGTTCTGTAGCCTACTTGGCTAGATGTGAACTTTGAATTGGAACAGTACTTGGGCAGCGACTGATGATGATGATGATGATGATGATGATGATTCACAAGTCCATGAGAACACAAGTACAGGCAAGAACGTACATTGAGAAACGGCCAATGAAATGAAATCACATCAAACAGCATCACATTTTCAATCTTGATGGAATTCAGGTCGTGTGATGTTGCTTAAATGTATCATGTTAAAAATATAAAAAATAATTTTTACCGCAGTAAGTTAACCGAGTTTCTTTGTGCGAACTGCACTCATTTGTTGTGATTTCTACTTGAGAGGCTGCGCGAGCCTCAACAGCTCAACCTCGTTACCGTCAGTACATTATAGGGGAAAGCGGGGTACAACCTAACGCTTTTTGAATTTCTCAGTTTGTGTAAATCCACTCAGGGTTCAGAGTATTTATGTTTTCCCACAATAATTGCACGTCTAGTACAATTATGTGGTTTTATTTCATTAATACAGTGTATACTTTTTTTATTGATTTACCCTGAAAGAATGGAAGTGAAATGTGATAACATGCCCCATAGGGGTTCATTGTAACATGTGAGGGGCACACTGTAACATCACCAAATGACAGCTTCAAATGTTACCTGATATAATAAAAAAAATATCCAAGACAAACTAAAATATTGTGTCAATAAAATACAATTATTCACTTTTTAAAATAAAACAATGGCATTTTTTAATCATTAAAAATAAACAAATTTTTGATTTTGACAACAAACACACCTCAAAACACAGCTATACAGCATAGTAAAAAAAAAACAAAAAAAAAAACATTAAATGATTAATTTCTGAACATTGACTGTCTTTATTAACCCTTTTCTCATGGTTTCTCAATAGAATTAATAAAAGTAAAGAATATAATTCTAATAGGGCTCATTGTAACGCAGTGTGACAACACACCCCATCAGCGCAACTGGGATTTAACCCCGGCTCGTGTCTTCTGCTGTTAGATCAGCATTAAAGAACCATCTCAACTGTTAAATAACAGATAGAAGATTACAATAATATCACATTTGTCTTATAAATAAACACAAAAAACAGAGATGAAAAATAAACTTAAGAAATTTACTTTTGCTATGGTTAAATAAATGTTGAGTGATATCTTCCAAAGATTTTTTTAATTTTGATGCAATTTTTTCTCTAAATAATGTTGATATGGCAACTATTAAATATACTAAGCTTCATAATCCTGGCATGTGTGGAAAGTGTTAAACCATGCGTGTTACAACTAACCCCGCTTTCCCCTATATCATATTATTTACTTATCAATCGCCACTTACACTAAATGAATGCAGAATCATTCTCGTGTTTTGGTGATTCCCTAGTTATTTTTATATTGTACATGTAATTTAATGTCACACAGATTGTGTGTACACAGAAACATTTAAGGTAGAATTAAAGATTCACATGCAATCGCTCTCTAACTAATGCATTCATATAAATGTTATCTTCAGGTATAACGAGCAGAAATGTGTGAGAAATATTACAACCCAAAATAAGCTGTTATGTAGAAGCAATAGCCTTGTGGGAAGCACTGTGTCATATGCCATAGATGTGCTAAGGCAACCCATGTTCGAGTCTCAGCTCGAGGTTCAGGCTTATAATGTTCATTAATGATGTCATCAGCGACAAGTTGACGTCCACTTTCATCACATAAATGTCGACTTTTTAAAAATCTGTCATTCAACCCCTAGTGGGTGCGCGGAACAGTTCGAGAACGGACAAAGGCTGGCAAACTGCACCGGAACCATGTCGGTGGAAAAGAGGCATGAAAGGTTCTTTGGGGACCCCAAAATGTTTCTATGGCATCTTCAATGCAAAAATACCCTTTTGGAAGCTTAATTAAGACTGTATAGCAAACAAGATCTTAACTCTAAAAGTTCAAAAAAGAAGATGAAGGGTTAAGTCTGAAGTGGCAAGACGTCAAAATTTATGCTACGAAATTCTGTAAGATGCTTAAACCTTCATTGAACACAAATACAGTGAGTGCACAAATCATTTCAACATATTTGTCACATAATTCAAACAGAATAAGATATGTGGAGAGTAGGGATGGAACGATTACCGATAAACAATGATAAAATGTACTGACGGTTAGTATTATCGTTTAAAATTTTATCATCATTAAAACCGTGTTTGATTATCGTGATTTTGAAAACTCGCCGGAAATCCTGTCCAGCCAGCATCAGTCTGCCGCAGGCACAGCGCGAAACGTTGTTTGTTGAACGAGAAGAAACGGCGGAAGGCAGTGACAGCACCGGGAGATTTTTCAGCCTTCTTAAATCTTACCCGTTTATAAATCCATTTTGTACAGTGTACATAACGATCGTCTAGACAAGATGATCACAAGAAGTTATAGTAATAATTATAGTAGTATTAATAGTAAAGTCCTCTGATTTCATTTTCAATACAATCAAAAACAGAGACGCAAGTTGCATTTGAATGAAACGAGAGAGCGCGTCCGTTGAGATACATGGATGTGTTGTGTTATAATGTGTTGCTATTGACGACGGCCATTATAAGGAAGGAAATCCCACAGAATAGCTTGTTTGCAATCACGTGATTCTGATGACGCGCAAAATTCAAATGGAGGGCAGGAAGTGAATTAACATAATGAACGAGATGGAGGAAAGTCCGTACTATGTTGGTTTAGAAAGCTATACGGACATACTCCCCTCTCATGATCAGCGGTTCACCAGTGGAGAGAGTGAACAGCTTCAAGTACCTGGGCGTAAACATCTCCGAGGACCTGACCTGGACTGCTCACATTCAGACACAGGTGAAAAAAGCCAGGCAAAGACTGTACCACCTGCGCCAGCTGAGGAAATTCAGGGTTTCACCAGCTATCCTGAAAACTTTCTATTTAGGGGCGATAGAAAGTGTATTAACTCTTAGCCCTGCAAAGAGTCGTGCGCTTATCCGAGCGTATCTCAGGGTCAGCTCTCCTGCCTCTGCAGGACGTCTACACCAAACACTGCAAAGGCAGAGCTACTAAAATCATCATGACCAAAACTGAGAGACTCAGGAGGAGCTTCTTCCCCCAGCCCATCAGACTCCTGAACTCAGTCACTTAACACCACGTGACCATCGATACACTGACATTGCACTGCACTTTCTGTTCTCGTTGTTACTGTGTAACAACCTGTTATAAACCTGTTTGCACATTATACTCTTTATACATTTGTTAACCACATATTTATAAGTCTACAGTTTACTCACTGCACAGTTTATTTCTGTACAGTGAAATATTTCTACATATACATGCATATATATGAGTACTTTTTTATTCTATTTCTATTATAATTTCCTCCTTGTGTTTTTAACTGTGTATTTGCACTGTCCATGGAGCGGACCTGTTTACATTTCACTGGTTGCCGGTTGTATATTCTGTATATAACTGTGTATGTGACAAATAAAACTCTTGAATCTATAAACAGAAAATCACAACACATTTTGGACGTGATCCTTATGTTATGAAGATGAGCGATTTTTCTACTGAACTGTTAGACTTGCCTGCCATCCAGATGGTTGATATAGAGAATGCGAAGCTGCTGTTACACCGTGTTGAGTTCTGGTCTGGTTTGTTTAAATCACGCTGCCTTTCTGCTAGTGAGTTTAGGCTGCTTTGATTTTCTGTCGACTCTTAAGTGTGAAAAATGTCACCATTGTAGGTCATTCATGTTGCATCGAGAATCGCCACAGGAACTCACATCATCGTTCAGGTGGAAAACTGGACAATGTAATACACTTTTCCGCTTTTCTACGTGTAAAAACACAGGTTGAGGATGTGACAGTAATACCGGATAGCAAATCCAGTAATAATGTCACTGATTAAACGTACTGCCTATCACTCAATAAAATAATTACATTGCGGAGTGAAAGTTCTGTATTTAGTTTGGTTTAATAATTAACATTACAATATTTAACTAAGTCAAAACCAAAGGTAAGCCGGTCTCCGTATTAAGTTCAGTATCAGCAGACAAAAAACGCCATTAAAAGGTGACAACTTTTAAAGTAAAGTGATAAAACTTACATAAACGATAAAAACTCTTTGTGGTTTCTCGGTTTGATCGATCTGAGCAACAACAACAACCAAAAAAAAACGACGCAAAACATGAGTTTGTGTTAGTGATTGTAGAAAATCGCTTCCTGCCCTCCAACTGCATTTCGCGCTACAGCAGTGACGTCACGTGCAAACAACCTATAAAATCTTGTTTAAAAAGTGCATAGAGCTGCTTGTTTTATTTGTGGTTTGTTGATTTTCAAATATAAAACTGAAACTTCAAATGTTTTCAGTGTGTGCATCTGTTCTTTTTGAACACTTTCATCTCATTTGAGCAAAACCGTGAAAATATTGATAATCGTCATAATTTGGGTCACTATAATCGTGATATGAAATTGTCATACCGTTCCATCCCTAGTGGAGAAAAGGGTCTCACACACAGATCCTCAATCTAAGTTTAAACATTTGCATATGGCACAGTTCTGAACCAAATGCTTTGCATTTCAGTGTTACCAAGGACAGGCTCTGCCTTCAGGATGACATTTGTGCCCTGCAGATTCAGGACTTTTCCAGCTCTGTATACATCTAGACACTAGGCAGGCTATAAGTGTTCACTCAAAACCTGGACATTTGAAAGGCAAATTGGCTCCTGTGCTGACCTACTAATGCGCTATTAGTGGGTTTCAAATTTCAAATTTCTCAAATTGCTTCTCAACCCAACAAAATAATCTTTTCAAGCCCATAAGTACGCATGAAGCAAAAACGCACATTCAACAGACCAATAACATGGAGAACAGAAACTAAAGATACAACATTTCAGCTTCTGTGACACTATTCTTGTGTGACTCACTCACATATAAGCAAATGCTCATAGAAAGTGCAGAGTTCTGATGTTAGTGAGCAGAGGTCTAATCAAATGTAATTTGGCCAGGTTTACCTGGTTTGACCTCATTGGGTAAACTGGTTACCTAAATGAAGCACGAATACAGTGAGTTTTATTTAGATCATTACTGTTAAAAAGGAACACTTCTTTTGTTTTCCTTCACAAAATTTTCCAGAAACTTCTCTAATCACAGATGGATCTAACCAAAAGCACTGTCTAAAATCTGCTTGAATTAAAAAGTGTTCAATGGAGTTTCAGTATAACTAACATGTCATAACCTACAGTTGACAGATGAAACAGGATTTAATTTCTCACAAAAATGAAAACAAAATTGTGTGTGATAGGTGTAAAGTCTGTTTAACAGGCTGTAAAGTTTTTAACTTTGCTGTTGATTGTTCAGTTGACGCAACACTGGAAATATGTCTTTGCAAAAATTCCTGGTGACAAACCTCTGGAAACATGTTGTGAAAAGTATACCGTATTGCACAGGCTATAGGCTATATGTCTATCCCTCACAGCCTCATTTTTATTCACAAAATATACTTAAATATATATATATATCATTTTAAATATTAATATTAAAAAATAAATAACCCTGGCTAGGGTCTATTGCTTGTAAAACATTAGCTCATAAACCTAGAGGAGGTTTGTGTCTTGAAACCCTTTTTAAAACCCACTATTTCATGCTAATTCACATGGTGCTCACTAGGAAAGTTCTCAAAGCTGATCCAAGTAGGTAATGTGAAGCATGTGTGTTTCAATTTACTCCATATTATTTATACCACAAATAATGATAAGCCCCTGCTAAGACTGGCTGACAGGAGCACAGAGCTGAATTTTAAGATCAGGTTTGCTTTACACAAGAAAAAAGATAACAATGCAATGATTCTTACTTCATCTACCAGGTGTGAAGACAGAAACACTCATATTTACATGTATGGGTCACTCTCCCACCTCCTCAGTTACTTTCATGGTCATTCTCCGCCAACAAAAACATCTTTATCCAAGTTTTAAGCCACTGTGAATACTAAATGCTTTAATGAGCAATTTGATTGATTAAAGTTGAAAAGCAATCATCTGTATTGCGATTATCTTGTGTGTGTGTGTGTGTGTGTGTGTGTGTGTGTGTGTGTGTGTGTGTGTGTGTGTGTGTGTGTGTGTGTGTGTGTGTGTGTGTGTGTGTGTGTGTGTGTGTTGTGTGTTACAACGGGGCTAAAGGCAAATGTTCTTTTCATTACTGCCAAAGTGTATGACTGCAGATAAATTATATGTTTTCATTGAACATTGATGGAGCAACAGCATTTGTGTAAATAAATCATAAAAGTGGTTTGTTTGTTTAAAAATCTTATAAATGTATGAGTGGCAAGGTGGGGGTAAAAGGCTCACCAGCATGGGGTATTTGCACAAATACAATAGCTAAAATAATGTGTTATTAATATTGTCTAAATTAATACTTGTTCAAAATCATCACTTTAGCAAAGTTTGTACTAGTTTTGCTTATTTTTTGTTCAATAAACAGGCCTTTACGGTCATTAAAATATTAATTTTAAAAATACAGAAACAAAATTATTTAAAAAAGTAAATAGTCTGATTGAATAAGATCCCATAAAAATTTAATAAAACTTTTTACTGTAGTAACAAAAAAGATTTGATTTATGTGATATGATTAATATCATATTAATCGTTAAAATATAATGGTTTCATTATAAATATTGTGATTATCTGGACAACCATGATATTTATTTACCATCTGAATCTAACCATGTCATGCCAACAAATGGAAAAGTCACCCAGCTAATTATTATCATGCTTATTTATTTATTTAGTATTATCATGTTTATTCAATGTAAATGTCATTATTGTGCCTTTAGCCCCAACAGCAGGGGCGCATTTTACCTTATATACTTTTACATATTCCTCCGTTAATTAAACTGGAAAACATTATCAAGTTCTTTGTCTCAAAATATAGTCCATAATTTTATCGATTCTTATGCTACATAAATCTACAACATACATACATACAGACAGACAGACAGACAGACACATATACATATATATATATATATATATATATATATATATATATATATATATATATATATATATATATATATATATATATATATATATATATATATATATATATATATATATATATATATATATATATATATATATATGTGTGTGTGTGTGTGTGTGTGTGTGTGTGTGTGTGTGTGTGTGTGTGTGTGTGTGTATGTGTATCATGTATAATATGTAAACAATTAAAAAGATCAATTTAGCGCAGAATTATCTTTGCCAAATGTCCAGGTGCATCGTTAAATGCGGTTAAGAAAAGTGCTGAGCTGATCTTTTTTGTCATATAGCGGTTTAAAAGAGAACAAATTCACTTTTGGGGTTTAAGTAGACATAAATGATGCACAACTTTGAGTAGAAATGGGTGCACATGGACAATCTATTATCAATTCAGAAGGACTCGTGCCAAGATTAAAAATGATTCTTAATTCAATCTAGTGTCATATTTGCATTAACTGGGTGTTAAAATAAAACTGCTTGCAACGTTTAAATGGGCAATCTAGAGGTTGAGAGCTCTTTTAATCATTTCTCTCCTCGACAAAACCTGGGGCAGCTGTCAAGAAATGATTCAGATGAATCAAATGATTGGTGAATCAAGTGATTCCCCAAAATACCACAGCGGTAAATCCATTAGAATCAACTGCAACTGCCTGTCTAGACACTTCATGAAACACAAACTGAGATGAACTTACTTTTAATGATTCGCTCAGTCGTCGACAGCTTTTCTTTCGGCTCTTTAGTCGTCATCTTCTCACAGTTCAGTCAGGATTTATTAGCCAGTAAATGAACAAAGATACTCTCCGTGTTTGCTAGTGCCAGTCCGAGAAAGAAGAGATTGCAAAGTGGCCAGCGACTCCGAAGGGTCCGAGAACTGTTCAAATTCAGACAAGCGGGCAGATTTAACGCTCTAACACAGCTAATTTAGTCAACACTGAACAACAGTTGGTTACACGGGCCACGGGGCAGCATAATAACATCGCCAGCAGACACCGACTCGATCGCTTCTCCTCGCTGACAGAAATGCAATCACCGATCGTCGCGAGCCAGGTCTTGGTGTTTTCCTGCTGACATGGACCTAACTAGCTATCAGCCTTTCTCTATCAGATCTCTTGGATTTGTAGCAACGGGAGCCAGCGACACAAGATGATTAGGGTTTGGTGCGCAATCTTGAACGTTAATCCGATTTTCCACTTTTCAGAGTCAGAATGTCAACTCGCCAGTTTAGCTACACACTCATAAGAGAGTTCGGCATAATAATAATGTGCCGAACTGCGCCGAATTGTCTTAATAAACATATGTCCTGTCGTGTGACAACAGAGATTGCGCGATCTGCCCGCCCACTCGAGCTAACCATATGGCTAGCAGTAACTTCCAATCACACTCTCGTTCCCAGCTCCTCAGATTAAACGCTAATCTCTAAACCTCAAACGGATTTCCTGCAATATGGCGGAGCCGTGGCTCTCGACGCGCTGGCGTAGGCGTGACGTAGCACGTACAATTTGACACGTGCGAAGATGGTTACATGTGTCGTGCTGGAGGGCCCTCAAAGCTCAGTGTGGTTAGGACGCTCTGGAAAGGAAAACCCAAAAAACTACAAAGAGAAAGCAGTCCATTAAAGTTAATGTGATGTATATGTTTTAAAAGCCTATTGTAGGCCTGTGGCGACATACACTTTGAGGCGGTACAATCATTCATTTTTGTCAAGGATGTTCTTGGTCACCATAATCATAACATCATATAAATGGTTCCTTTCTATTATGCGTCATTCCTTGTGCTGCACGCTTCAGGCCATGAATCGGTAACAAATTGTCAAACTAACATTTGCATGGTTTTGAATTTCGCTTTCTGTCAAAGGTCATTTAAAGTAGGAGTGTGCGATATTGACAAAAAAAAAAAAGGTATCTCGATATTTTCTGGGATTTTCTCGATAACGATAATTAGACAATATTTTGCTGAGTGTGTTATTGTGCTGGTACTTTGGCAGGTTTAGGACTGCCATGGTCAGCTGACTCCTAAAGTTTATGATATTCTTCATATTCTGTGTGGTGGTCAGTTCACAGAAGTGACAGAAATCATCTTTTTTACTTTGATTTTTTTTTTTTTTTCAATCTTTTGTCTCAATTTCATAAATTTAATAAACATTTATTATACATTTACACAGACTGATTACTGTTTGATCATTTACACAGCTCAGACGTGACAAATTAATAACCTGCAGTTATGCACGAATAATGTTTTGATGTTTAAAATATAAAATGTTGAATAATATTGATATTTGAAATTATTTAAAACATGAAGAGACTTTAACTATGAAATTAAAACCTCCAGTAGGTGACAGCAAGTCACGTTTAATGAGTGAGTCATTGAGATTCAACCGATTCATTCAAACAGCTGATTCATTCAAGGAACGAAGCATTTGACTATCTTAATCTATTTTAGTCACTGAATCATTGATTCGTTCAAAAAGCTTATTCATTCAGTATGAAAACACCGCTGTGTTTTGCTCAGAGACGTAGATACAGTGCTGTGTCTTTGTTTTGAACTATTTTTCGGTGGCGAAATAGAGCAAAAACAGGCAATATGGAAGTCTAAACTGTAAGTCACTTAAAATTAACTTCTTGTTTAGTAAACTTCCATAAAATCAATATCACGTTTGAAAAACTGCAATCTTTGTGTGATATCTTATTAACTATAATATATGATATAAATGTAGAGTAATGCTGCGTTCCAGGCAGGTTTTTGAGCCCGTAAGTTACGACTTCAAACCACGACTCACGACTTTGTAGCGTTCCAGGCAAAGTCACGACAAACTGTTTGAGCGCAAGGAATTGTGGTAACTAGATGTAAACAAAGCATGGCGGGCTGTACGGGGCTTATGCTCATTTACAATCATTTATATCGCCAAAGATGCTTACTCCTTGTTTATTTGAGAGAAACGGAGAAGGAAAAAACCGGCACATAAGGCAAGAGAAACTTATACCTTTTATTTGACGTTATTTGTATATCCGTAAGGGCTGCCATTGTTGTTTCGCGGGCTATGTGACGTCAGAGCGTAACTGGGAGTACATCGATCTAGTACGAAGTCACGGGTTTGACTGCCGTTCCAGTGCACTTTCACGGGTAGAAGGTTGGAAAAACTCGGGTTACGGGTTGCCTGGAACGGAGCATTAATCACGCAGTGAAAGCGTGTACTGCACTAGCTTAATCAACAAAACTTGAACGTGTATGGGTGCACTCTCTGGGTGTGTGTGAGGGATATACTCGATGTCGTCACATCGTTAAAACAACAATCACGATATTATCGCAGACGATATATATCGCACACCCCTAATTTAAAGTGCTTTCTGTAGTACAGGGGTTTTCAAACTGGGGTCAAGGGACCTCCATGCATGGGGCAGCAAGGGGGTGCTAAAATTGAGGGGAAAAAATATCCGTAGAAAACTGTATCTCAGATATGCTGTCAACAGTTTGTTTCTGTAAAATGACAACGTAAAAGGTCCATTATTTAATTGTGTTGTCTATTACATCTAATATTTTCCTCACAACAGATTTTTATACATAAATATACTGTCTTTATATTTCTCAACAGGGTCCTTCACAAAGGGTTCATTATTTGAAAGCCCTTAGCTTTAAAAAGATTGATAACACCCGCATTAAGGTGGTCCATCTTTATTTTATGAAAGCAAACTATGTCAGTTTATGATTTCAATCCAATAAACAGTCTTTTGTTTGGTTTACAGTTTCTTATTTGATTAGCATAAAACTTCACCAGTAGCAGCAGATTAAAGGTCCTGATTGGGTGCTACAGATCAGACTGCATTAAATGCCGTTCGCTCAGATAAATCTTCATCAAATAAACTCACAAGACTCAGAAGTTTTCAGTGTTGGCTAAAGCAATGAATTCTAAAAGCAGCAATTCCTTTGGCATTCAATTTGGTTTTACCATATATTGTTGCTACTGGGTGTAAATCACTAGTTTACCTATATGCATAGTGGTTAATATAGATAAAAACTCTACATTTACAGTGTAAAATCATGGGCCTCCTGAGATGCAAGACTTTAATGATTATTTTAACATGATAAGTTAATCTAATTTTGTCAGACCCCCGACCTCAATTATGGTAATACAAAAATGAGACTTTCATAATTACAGCAGAAATACCAGGTCAAAGGTTGAGAACCACTGCTTTAGAGGAAATATGACACTACATTGTGTACTTAAACTTGCATCCACTAGAGGGAATCAAACACTTTGATAGGGCCCATCAGATTTATCCATAGAGCTATATTGTATCTTCAACAATTAAAAAGAATATAGCCTTCATTCCTGAATAAAATTGAACTCACAGAAGAGTGATGGGATATCATTTATTATTGTTAAAATAGAGATGTCAGTTCCATGTCTACCACTTTCAATAGACAATACCTATAGGAGTCTGCATATTTTACATTAGGAAAGTAAAAAATACTATCTTATATTGCCAGCAAAAGCATACAGCTGAGTTATCTTTTACAAACCTAGAAATCATTATTTCTAAGACAAAGAAAGACCATGTCTATACATACAAACAAACAATTTTCAAGGGTGGAAGCTGTTTTTTCAGATGCTTGTCAAGCCTGTCATTGTACATGATGGTTTTCACAGATATTTAGTCAATGTCTAGACAAACAACAACCTGATTCATGAGGAACCGGATAAATTCCACCTCTCGATCTGGTGCTCATCAGCATCAAGATAATAAAGCTGATACCCAACCCAAGTCTGACAAACACAGAGTGATTTAATTCAAACAGAGGCTGCGTACTAACATCATCTGGGTTCAGCTCATTAAATTAATGTAGCAGCACCAGTGATTAAAGAGAGGACTTCATCCAAACAATGCTTTCCTATCATGTCAACTTCCTGAAATTTGAGGCAACATAATTATGGCTCTATACGTAAAACATATAAATTAGACATTTAGGTAAAGGACACTTGTAAGGATGTACCTGTGTAAACAGCATATATTTATATATATATAAAAAAAAAAAAAAAAAAGTGTATTCTGGGCATTAAATTGCTATAGAACGGAAAGGCAAAGAGGAATATGCATCACAAAACACACTCCTCACCACAGTGAACAAGTCCTCGTCTTACCTATCATAGGCACAAAGTGACTATTTCATACACATGAACATACCAGAAAAACAACATACTGCTGAAAACAGATCCAGGGTGAAAACAAAAGGTATGGACTAAGGTTATACTACATATTTTGGACAGAAAACACAATATATGTAACAGACCTGATGACATAAGCAAGTCAAATTTTACCAGTAAAGCTAAAAGGGAAAAGTAAAAAAAAAAAAAAGTTAAAATAGTGTGGCTATATTAGTTAAATATCTTAAATGTCAATTAATATGTAGGGTTTATGGAAAAGGAAGCACATCTTCACACCAGATGGCAAAAAATAATCAAGGAGGATTATGGTGTTCAATACAAGCATTAAAATGGTAAATTATGCATAGAGCGTCAGTTTAAGTATGCACGGTAATGACAGTACAAGCAAATATGCTTCAGAAGTGTTCACGCATCATTAAAAATAACTCATTTGAGCATTTCTCTCATGCACACTACCGTTCACTCACTTTTTCCAAATTCTAGCCAATAAGCTCCCTCCATCAACATAAATTTGCTCATATA
This sequence comes from Paracanthobrama guichenoti, assembly GCA_018749465.1. Taxonomy (NCBI): domain Eukaryota; kingdom Metazoa; phylum Chordata; class Actinopteri; order Cypriniformes; family Gobionidae; genus Paracanthobrama; species Paracanthobrama guichenoti. Next base: position 16,791,181 of record CM031947.1, read on the forward strand.
GGTGACACACAAGGCATTTTGGTCCTCTCTCCACTGTAGCAGTAGCTGATCATCACCAAATCTTATCCAACACATTAGTATCAAAATATTCACCCACTTTTAACCCAAATCTCGACTAAATCACAGTTTTACTGCCACCAGCCCAAAACTGAATAACAAATAACATCTTTGGCTGCAGGTCTGAGAAAACAATTAAAAAAAAATGTTTTTGTTTCTTCCTCCCAATAGATTCAGCACAGTTCGGTCTCAGTCTGTTTGCGTCAGCATTACCTTTTTGTTAAAGCAGCTTTTTCAGGTATGAAATATCTGAAGAGTGGTTGAACCAACACATTAGCATGATCTTGACAAAGCAAACTGAATCTAAAACATCAAATCTTGGCTCTTCATATCTGTCTAGCTGGCCTAACCGAAGCCCTGTTCTTGAACTTTGATGTCTTTATCATGTATGGGAGCCCCTGAGGCTCACGTAAAACAACTTGATCTAATGCTACTGAAGAGGGCGTAACGGGAACAGCACGACTCCATAACCAGCCATGACTGATCAAATACAAAGTAGTCTAAAGTGCAAATTGAAGATCCTGTTGCAGATGCCCTTTTGATTGCAGAAAAGTCTTGTTAATTTTACACATGACAAGACTCCATCTTGGCGCATAATATTTTATAGCATGCAGCTTGAAGGACCAACAAAAGGCTTGAATGAATGTCCAGTGTGCACTTAATTTCTCATCCACAGGCTGTAATGTCCCACACTCACTGCATGATGAAGCCTGGCTGGGGGGCCATGCGTGGAGGGGGTCTCTGGGGTACAGGTGGGGGGTACTGCTGCATGTACATGTTGGGGTATCCCTGGTTAAGAATGGGTGGTGTGTTTCCTACTCTGGGGGGAATAGGGGGGTATGGAGTAGTTGGAGAGAACGGAGAGGAAGGAGGGTAGGAGAGAGCTGTGGCGGGCTGGACAGCAGGTGTTTGGGTGACTTTAACAGGGGGAAGAGGAGGAGCCCGACGGGGCATCGGCATGGGGGAACCATTGACCTCTCTATGAAGAACAGCTGGCCTGGAGGGAAGGTCCTGAGAGCGAGAGGGCTGAGGTGCAACCGGAGCCACGTGGTGTCCTTTCAGCACCATTTCTTGGAGCTTTTCTATCTTGACTCTCCGCAGGTGTGCCAGCTTCCTCTTACTCTGATACTCGTCAATGAATGCGTCTAGGGGGGTTGCACCATCGAGGAACGAATCGGCCATGTTCTGATTTGGAAAGGGAGTGGGGGAGAAAATAGTAATTATTATTGCCGATATCAAGTGCAACTTTAAAGAGTGTTGAGTAGGGGTGTAACAATATATCGTGTCACAATATATCACAATACAAAACTGCAACAATATGTACTGTGGATGGTGACAATATGTATTCTGTATAGTGTCAGTACTAGATTAAACTACTATATATAAATGTATAATAATGCAATGGGGGAATATTTGTGGGTCCTGATAATGCCATATGTCTTATGTTACCAGTAAAAAGTGGCATACATTATTTTAAATATCTAGTCAGTGACAAGAGTGCAAACATATTCAAATAATTCTGTATTTTCAGCTTTAGAATTATGAATATTTTTTATTCTGGTGTCACCATTGTCCTGTGAATTGGGTTACCAGCACCAAGTCCAAAGCTATTCATTTTCACCCCCAATAAAATACCAAATTTAGCAATTTAAAATAAACACTAAAATTTGTTAACATTTTACCTTATTTCTTGGAATGTCGCAATAATATCGTATTGTGAGTTCAGTATCATGATATGTATCGAATCGTGACTTGAGGGTATTGTTACACCCCTAGTGTTAAGGCTTAGTGGTAATGAGTAAGGTAAGGTGAGTGAGTAAGGTACCTCAGTTTCTTCCTCGATTTTGGCCCCTTCTGCTTGTAGGAGTGCAAGCAATGTGTCCAAGGGCATGTTTCCAGATCTGTGGTCTGTGAGGGGGATAGAAAGAAAAGAAATATGTGTTATAATTAAGAAGTCTGAAAAATTATTACAAATAAAAGCTTCCTTCATGTAGCTCAAGCAGTAGAGCAGTGTGCTGGCAACAACTTGGTCATGGGTTCAATTCCCAAAAAGCCAGAAATGTAATGTAAATAGCTTTGGATAAAAGCATCTGCCAAATGCATTATTGTAAATGTAAACAAGATATTACATGATATTAAAGGTGATAATGCAGGAATTTAGGAAAATTGTTTTAATCTGAAAAGGTATTAAGGGATTTGTAAGATCTGTTTTGAGAGAAAGCAGCACCTTTTGGTTTTAGCTGTTGTGTAACAAAGGCCGCAAGACAAATCTGATGACTTTGTGTGCATGCCTTAAGTAAATTAGCCAAGGCATCAACAGGGTGTGTTTCACCTTTTATTTCAGGAGCCACGGCTTCAGATTTCACTGTACAACTGGATGCGTCTATCAGGTCAACAGATGCTTGCGTCAGAAACTAATTTAAAAGTATTATTTGCTTAAATTACATAACTTTTTACACAGCCATTTATTATCAAGAGAGAAATATGTAATGTTCTATGCTTAACAGTTAGACATAGCTCAAAACATTTTACACCATAAAAAATAAATAAAAAATAAATTGGCAGAACAAATACATTAATATAAGATTTGATTCAATCATAAATCAAAGCTGTCAGACATAGCAAGCAACACTTTGATAGCTTGTGATTTATTACCTATGGCCACGTATTGCTATCAGACCAACTCCCTTTACAGATTTACATCCATTTACATTTATTTTCCTAGCAGGCGCAACTTACAGAAGTGCTATTATGTGTTGTAGTTGATATAATGAAAATACCATCCATAATTGTACATGTTGTCCAACCACTGAACAAGCTGCTCTTGCCATGTTCACCACATTACAACTGAACTACTGACTGTATCCTGCCGAGTAATGTCATATAAAATGAAACACTCTAGGTTGTCGTTTACTGTTTATCAATAAAGCTCATGGTTGCAGACACTGAAAGATTGGTGATTTTTGTCCTGCCACTAAACGCTGATTATTTAATTGAGTGACATAAAAAAAGAATTTTCCCATTATAACCAATCAGGAAAATGCCTTGTTCTGTCCCCTTTGAATGACAATCTATAATTAATTTATTGCTTGTTAAATGATTGGCGGATGCTAATATTTGACCTATACACTTAATTAAATGACCTCAGCTGATTTATATAATATATATATATATATAAATATATATATATATATATATATATATATATATATATATATATATATATATATATATATATATATATATATATATATATAAAAAGCTGGCAGACTTATCAACCATATGAATCAGTGAACATGCTTCAACAACAGAGACCGACAGTAAACAACTTAAAACTGTATGAGGTAGATGAAAATGGATCAGGAAAGCAAGGGTAGAGCCTTTTAAATAAATGCTTGTTTTTAATCCACTAACACAGACACTAATGTGCTATTGATGACTGTGGGATATCATTTTATCAAATTAAGTACTGGATGAAACAGGCCCTGATGTTTTAGCTGATTTAGAGGCATAAAGGTAACAAATACCTACTTCATTACTTTTGCCTTACTTGCCATTTTAAACATAAATTGCAGAGCAAATAATACCTCTGCCCAGTAACAATTCTTAAGCAGGATGACTCGTCCGCTGTTCTCTTCCACTTCACTGTCAGATTTTGGTGACATGCACATGCTAGCAGTGCATCTGGCCACGAGTAGCATACTACCATATTACAATAGACATAGCATGAGCACAATATGCAAATGTTCTGGTATTCTTAAAATACCTAAATTACCCATTGCATTTGCCTAAATAAACATTGTACAACAAAGCATACTGTGTGAAATACTGTATCCCACAATGCAATGCTTTATTTCCTTTCAAACATCCTGCAGATCATGAGACTGCTATCAGTCTACAGCCAGCCCATGCATCTTACTTTGTGCTCTATGCAAGTGTGTGAGAGAACAAAGAAAGAGAGAAAATACTGTCTGTGTGTGTCTGCGTTTGTGTGGGCATACGACTTCCCCCTCTCCAACTCCTGTTTCTGACATTGCTCAGGGCACAAAGCCACACTGTTACTCTAGAGAACAGCTCCACTGCAGCATCAGAATGGGCCGTCACGCTGAAACACCCCACAGAGCTGCTCTGTTGTCATGGTTTGGTTTCGGAATGGGGGTGGCAGCGAGTTAATGTACACACAGGAACCTCACCACACAATTTAGCCTGATAACTAGGGCTTTTGTTTATCTGGGTCAAGTGAACGGCTGACTGGCCAGACTGCCGGCAACCCTGTCCAGATGCACTGGCACTGCTGCTGCCGTTGCTGCTGAGCCAGTAAATCCTTATCTGGGACGTAACCAACCAGCCCAGCCTGGAAAAATGGGTAACCTACATTTCACCAAAGCCACCATCTTTCTCTTCATCTGTATACAGATGACGGTACACCATGTTTATTTCCTCTATGCCAAAATAACAAAACAAAAAAAAAAAGAGCAGGACCTCAAAGGGGGCAAACATCTAATATGAGGGGCTGGAAGTGAAAAGTTCAGGGTTTCACAGTGGAAAAACTCATCTCATTCTGAAATGTAATACTGCTACACCATAAGGCTCAGCTACATCTTTTAAATAAATAAATTTGTATTATTTAAATAAATAAATAAATACAATTCTTTAACATTTTTCTTATATTTAATATTCAAGTTTGCATCTATTAGGGGTGTAACAGTAAACATATTTGGTTTATTTTTGGTATTGGTCTTTCGGTTTGGTACACGGCCCCGGATAAGCAGAAGATAATGGATGGATGCATAGTTTGGTACACGTGTCTACCGAATGAATACAGTTGTTTTTAACACTGCACATGCTGAATTTCTATATTTGTGGAGCATACTTTCAAACTCAAGAGTTTGTCCTCCTAGGATGGGACAAATTATATCGATATACTTTGATGTTGTGAACACATCTGCTTTATATCAAGTGCTTCAAACTAAATCATAAACCTACATATGAGTAGTATACAGTAGTTTGCCCTACTGTCAGATGTGTGTTGTTCAATGCGTTTGAGACGCTTTTTCCTCAGAACACACAACTTACGGTTGTATACTTGCCTGTAAACGTTACAAACGTTATTTCCATTTTGCATAATTCTAACCTTATTTTAAAATATTTTGCATCCAAAAGTGTAAGCATTTAAAATCTCTTCCCATAATTAATTGTGTTGTAGCCTTTTGACATTTTTATTAAAACAGCCAATGTTGCAAAAATAGATAAAAAAAAAAAAAAAAATTAAAACGAAGGCAAGGCAAGTTTATTTATATAGCACATTTCATACACAATGATAATTCAAAGTGCTTTACATGGAAGGAATTAAAATAAAAACAACAATAAAAGGTCTTATTTATTTATTATATGAATGTTTATTGCATTACTTTAGTGTCGTGTGTGTTACCATGATAGTGCTTTGTGTTTGTGTGAATGGCACTGTGCACCTTTTACATGCATTATATTGCCAAAAGTTTTGGGACACTTGCCTTTACATGCACATGAACTTTAATGACATACCATTCTTAATCCGTAGGGTTTAATATGGAGTTGGCCCACCCTTTGCAGCTAGAACAGCTTCAACTCTTCTGGGAAGGCTTTCCACAAGGTTTAGGAGTGTGTTTATGGGAATTTTTGACCATTCTTCTAGAAGCGCATTTGTGCGGTCAGGCACTGATGTTGGACAAGAAGGCCTGGCTCACAGTCTCTTCTCCAATTCATCCTAAAGGTGTTCTATCGGATTGAGTTAAGGACTCTGTGCAGGCCAGTCAAGTACCTCCACACCAAACTCACTCATCCATGTCTTTATGGACCTTGCTTTGTGCACTGGTGCACAGCCATGGAAGGGGTCATCCCCAAACTGTTCCCATAAAGGAGCATGAAATTGTCCAAATGTCTTGGTATGCTGAAGCATTAAGAGTTCCTTTCACTGGAACTAAGGGGCCAAGCCCAACCCCTGAAAAACAACCCCACACAATGCCCCCTCCACCAAACTTTACACTTGGCACAATGCAGTTAGAAAAGTACCATTCTCTTGGCAACCACCAAACTCAAGACTTGTTCATCGGATTGCCAGACAGAGAAGCGGGATTTGTCACTCCAGAGAACACATCTCCACTGCTCTAGAGAGTCCAGTGATGGCATGCTTTACACCACTGCATCAACGCTTTGCATTGCACTTGGTGATGTAAGGCTTGGATGCAGCTGCTCGGCCATGGAAACCCATTCCATGAAGCTCTCTACGCACTGTTCTTGATCTAATCTGAAGGCCACACAAAGTTTGGAGGTCTGTAGCCACTGACTCTCAGAAAGTTGGCAACTTCTGAGCACTATGCGCCTCAGAATGCACTGACCCCGCTCTGTGATTTTATGTGGCGTACCACTTCGTGGCTGAGTTGCTGTTGTTACCGATTGCTTCCACTTGGTTATAAATACCACTAACAGTTGACCGTGGAATATTTAGTAAGGAAATTTCATGAATGGACTTATTGCACAGATGTCAACGCATCACAGTACCACGCCTGAATTCACTAAGAGTGACCTATTCTTTCACAAATGTTTGTAGAAGCAGTCTGCATGCCTAGGTGCTTGATTTTATACACCTGTAGCCATGGAAGTGATTGGATCACCTGAATTCAATGATTTGGAGCGGTGTCCCAATACGTTTGGCAATATAGGTGTATATTAGTATTTATTATACTGATAAATACTAATATATAGTTATTATCACTGCTTGTGATGACCTTTGGATTCGTCATGTGACTCACCACTACCTTTTTTTGGTGGCTGTCAGTGCATTACAAAAGGTACAAAACATTAATATAGGTTGATATATTAATATTTTATCAGTTATTTACTGTAAATTTAAGTTAAATCTGTAAAATATAAAATGTTGCTACCGTATTTTTACAGTACATTTTTGGCAATCACAGCTGGCAGTTTTTTTTTTAGCTTGGAGGGAGTGGGAGACAGCAAGGCTTCCAACACACTTCAATGCTTCAGTTCTAGTATACACCATAAGTCAAAATCCAAGCCAGCTGACATTGGGTGTACAGATGGTAAAATGAAACGACTGTTAGTATGCTGTTTGGAATCAGCTTCTAGGCAACCTCTGCGTCACAAAGGGTAATCAGTGACAGCGTTTTATTCATGATACCAGCACACAGTGCAGAGGGGTGTGGAGGGACGCTGAATGCCAGTTCCTGTTCTCTTTAAAGTCACAGATCCTTTCTCAGCTGTGACAGTCATCTGCTACCATTTAGTTCTGCCTTCCTTTTACACAAGGAAGAGATGGACAGAGACTTTGTCCATGGATGGAGAAGAGTTTGTGAAAATTACATGTAAAACCTGAAAAACAAGCCCTTCAAGGATATCTCCTATAGCTGGAAAAGATGACTAAGTTAAAATGTTCATATACCACAGCAACAACATAAGTTAAAGCCCAGAGGGAATTCACAATTTCTCCATTGCCGCTTTTCAAATTTACATATTGGTAAAAATATGGACATTTTAACCGCAATATACAATGAAAAACCAAGGCGGTGTGTGAGTAAAGGCCCGGGTATCCACACAGCTTTCAAAGTTTACTCAACTGCGGATTAACGCGGATGGCAGAGTTTGACTTGTGCAATACAATTATTGTGACTCTTCTGTCGGCCGAAGTATACTTTGGGCTTAAGAGTCAAGCTCTGTAATTGTGAAGGACATACAATACACAAAGACAGAGAGACAAAAGGAAGTTATGTTTTAATCCCAATATTTTACCTAGAGTGGACTTGCGCAGCTGATAGTCCTCAAACAGATCCTGTAGGCTCCGGTAATGTCTGGTAAGCTCATTCTTTTGGTGGTCAAGCATGGGTTGGAGTTTAAGGTTCTGCTCAGCCAGAAGACGGTTACTAGCCAGGGTCATCTCCTTGTTATGCTGTAGTCCTTTAATCTGAGAAACACAAGGAACTAATTAAATTCAATAAAAGGAGGGTATATTATATTTATATTTATATTTATATATATATATATATATATATATATATATATATATATATATATATATATATATATATATATATATATATATATATATATATATATATATATATATATATATATATATATATATATATATATATATATACACACACACACACACACACACACAATTAAATAAATAAATATACACTACTATTCAAAAGTTTTTTTTGTGTGTTTTTTTATTTTTCTTTAAATGTACATTTCATTTAGCATGGACGTATTACATTGATCAAGTGACAGTAAAGACTTTTACATTGTTACAAAATATATTTTAAATAAATGCTGCTCTTTTGAACTTTCTGTTAAATCAAAGAATCCTGGAAATATTATTTTCCACAAAAGTATTTAGCGGCACAACTGTTTTCAACATCGATAATAATAAGAAATGTTTCTTAAGCACTAATTCAGCATATTAGAATGATTTCTGAATGATCATGTGACACTGAAGAAGACTGGAGTAATGATGCTGAAAATTCAGCTTTGCCATTTTGGGAATAAAATACACTTTTATATATATTTGAATAGACAAGTTATTTCAACTTGTCATAACTTAAAAATCACAATATAACTGTTTGTACTGTATTTTTGATCAAATAAATGCAGCCTTGGTGAGCAAGCATAAGAGAATTCTTACCAAACCCAAACTTTTGAACAGTAGCATAAATTAATAGACAACCAGAAAAAAGACAGAAAGATAATGTATTGTGCCATGCCTTTTGAAAGGAAAAAGAACAGTTGCAATGTCACTGCAATCTGTAACAAGAGTTAATATTTTCACTTGACAGTTCATAAATCTCTCGCAGCATCATGTTGCAGCTTCGGGGAACAGAGTGAACTGTCAAGATACATTTAAAGAGAAGCATAAATAAAATGGTATGTGGGCAGTGAAAAATTAAGGTTACATCTATGACCCATCCATTACTTTAAACTTTTCAAATGTCAACATAACTTTTTTTTTTTTTTTTTTTTAAATCAAAGATTAAATGATCACAAGTAATAGCCAGCATTGGTTTACCTCGTATTAGTACAAAGGTAAAAAGTAGTAATCAATCAAAAACATCACAAGGCCAAAAAGATGCAGAAATGTAAACACCACACCCATATGTGATTGTTGAACTTTTAAATTCAAAACTATAGTCACAGTGAGAATCCTGTATATGAAAAAATGTATCAAGATGCAACGATAATCATTTGATCATCATCGCATGGCAGCCCTCTGAACTGTAATCTCATTGAATCATTAGGTGCCAAGAGATTCCAACAACTAATTAATAGAAAGTTTTGTTCCTTCTTTCCTTCCCATTATGCTTTTTCAGATATTATCTTTCATGCAGTGTGTAATATAGCTGTTTGTCAATGTAAAAGTCATCAGTAATTCCAGTCTCACTTCCATAACATTCATACGTAACAATGTAACAATGACCTATGGTCTTCACTGGCTGCACACGAACAACGTCTACTTTGACCTGCCCTCAAAAACTGTAGCTGGTTTGTTCCCACTATTACCTCCAATTGTGTCAATTAATGCAGATTGTCTGTCGTTCTTACTATGAATAATGATAAAAGGACGGAGCAAGATTTGTTTTGCAAACTTTAATTTTACATCAGTCATTCCCATTTTGTGCTCAGCTAATGTATGCACCGTTATTGATACAGTTAATGATGCAATTCTCACATGTACCTCAATAAATTAGAAATATACACATCAGTTAATGGACATTTAAGGGAGGAATTACAGTTGCAACATCTCAATGTAAGACATACTGAGTAAAAACTTATCACCGACATAAGCAGTCCTTGTGATTGAGGTTCAGGTTGAATAAGTTCTTCCAATGTTTCATTATCGGACTCGCACTCGAATTGATATGGTAAATTTGACGCCATTGTTACTGTCTTGTACTGGAAGCCTCCGGAGCTGAAACTCAGTTATAGTGATGGCTGTTTCGTTTTCAACATGTGCTGTAAGCGGAAGACCAATCACAACAGAATGAGCCATCTGACCAATCAGAGCAGAGCAGGCTCACGGAAAAGAGGGGTTTAGAGAGACTGAATCGATTTGAGTCTTTGAGAAATTAGGTGATTTGCATGTATACTATGAGAAAAAGAGTGTTTTGTGACCTTTGATGCATGTAAACCTTTTGTAGGAGACCTCCAAAACAAAATTAGGAACCTTAAAACAACATAATAGGGGCACTTTAAAGCTTCTGGAATGTTTCCCAGTAAAGTTAACGCATAGATGCAGGGATTTTCTCCCATTAATACACAAGTGCATCAGTGTATGGGATTTAAGGGTGGGCAATATGACCAAAATATTATATCATGATACGAGTAATTTTATTTCATGATAACTATATTTTGATATACTGTATATCGTTATTTTTACTTTAAATAAGGTTATGATTTTGGATACCACAGAAATTTCATAATTCTTGTCGTAATTTCAATATTATATACTATACTAGCCATTATATACTATACTAACTAATTTAAAAACTCAAGTTTACTGAGGACAAGCAAACAATCAGTGATAAAATAAGAACAAAGAAACTAATTACAAGCAACAGGACAAAACTACATTAGAACAAAGGCACAAATTAAACAGACCTAAAAGAAATACTACATACTGTATAAAGTAATTAAATGTACAAAAAAAAATGCAGTCTTCATTGTGACTGAATTCAATATACATTTTTATTTTTATTAAAGTTATTATAGAGCAATGAAATTGTTTTTGACTAATTTCATTAATGACAGGCGTAGGGATGGGCATGATTAATCGACGATTGATAACTGATCGTTAAGAATTTCGTTGATCACGTTATTTTGTTATCGATTAATCTAATGCATTTTTTTTTATCTAATGCAGACTGCATTGCGTAGTGTGTCTTGAAGCAACTAAATGAATTTAACTGTGTGGCAGCAATTAAACATTTTATCACCAGGGTGCAATATTTGACACCATACTCTTATCTGTGATCTTCCGTTTTGATTTCAAAAGAATAATCATGAAGAGGTCACGGCGAAGTGTGGTGTGGGACCATTTTGATTTAAAAAGCGAAATAGTTCACTGCAAACATTGCGATGCCGTGTATAAGTACAACACGGCCACGACTCAAATGATGTACAACTTAAACAAAGTGCATCCGTCCCTGGTTAATGTCGGTGGCGGTGCATCCTGCTCTCAGTCTCAACCTAGCATCAAGTCGGCGTTAGCACGGACTCGGAGTTGTGATGCACAACGAGGAGAGAAAATTACCCCTTTTTTTATTATTATTATTTTGGAACAAATGAGGTCTCCGTTTAAGAACACTGGCTCGAAACTGCAGGCTCCGTTGCTTTAGAGCACCACATATGCATGCGCATACATGTTCGGTCTGCCTCACTGAACGTAGTTTAACTCTGCCACAAGTTGATTTTGTAATAGAGCTCTCATCAAGGAAAAACACACTGTATTTTTGTATTCATTGCATTTTTAATTATAAAATTTAAATAATTTTATTCTAAAAATATTAACGATTAATCGATAGTCGATCGTTAATTCTCCCGACGATCGACTAAGAAAATTTCATCGAATGCCCATCCCTAGACAGGCAGCAGCAGGTTTATTAGGCTGTTGTAAACTCAAGACTGAATGTACTGATATATATATATATTATATTATATTATATTATATATATATATATATATATATATATATATATATATATATATCTCACATCACACACACACACTCACCTAAAGGATTATTAGGAACACCATACTAATACTGTGTTTGACCCCCTTTCGCCTTCAGAACTGCCTTACGTGGCATTGATTCAACAAGGTGCTGAAAACATTCTTTAGAAATGTTGGCCCATATTGATAGGATAGCATCTTGCAGTTGATGGAGATTTGTGGGATGCACATCCAGGGCATGAAGCTCCCGTTCCACTACATCCCAAAGATGCTCTATTGGGTTGAGATCTGGTGACTGTGGGGGCCATTTTAGTACAGTGAACTCATTGTCATGTTCAAGAAACCAATTTGAAATGATTCGAGCTTTGTGACATGGTGCATTATCCTGCTGGAAGTAGCCATCAGAGAATGGGTACATGGTGGTCATAAAGGGATGGACATGGTCAGAAACAATGCTCAGGTAGGCCGTGGTATATAAACGATGCCCAATTGGCGCTAAAGTGTGCCAAGAAAACATCCCCCACACCATTACACCACCACCACCAGCCTGCACAGTGGTAACAAGGCATGATGGATTCATGTTCTCATTCTGTTTACGCCAAATTCTGACTCTACCATCTGAATGTCTCAACAGAAATCCAGACTCATCAGACCAGGCAACATTTTTCCAGTCCTCAACTGTCCAATTTTGGTGAGCTTGTGTAAATTGTAGCCTCTTTTTCCTATTTGTAGTGGAGATGAGTGGTACCCGGTGGGGTCTTCTGCTGTTGTAGCCCATCCGCCTCAAGGTTGTGCGTGTTGTGGCTTCACAAATGCTTTGCTGCATACCTCGGTTGTAACGAGTGGTTATATCAGTCAAAGTTGCTCTTCTATCAGCTTGAATCAGTCGGCCCATTCTCCTCTGACCTCTAGCATCAACAAGGTATTTTTGCCCACAGGACTGCCGCATACTGGATGTTTTTCCCTTTTCACACCATTCTTTGTAAACCCTAGAAATGGTTGTGCGTGAAAATCCCAGTAACTGAGCAGATTGTGAAATACTCAGACCGGCCCGTCCGGCACCAACAACCATGCCATGCTCAAAATTGAACACCTGTTCAATTTCTCATTAATGCAATTATCTAATCAACCAATCACATGGCAGTTGCTTCAATGCATTTAGGGGTGTGGTCCTGGTCAAGACAATGTCCTGAACTCCAAACTGAATGTCGGAATGGGAAAGGTGATTTAAGCAATTTTGAGCGTGGCATGGTTGTTGGTGCCGGACGGGCTTTTCTCTCCGGTTTAGCCTTCCGTCCACACTGAGACAGCCGTTTTCGCGTTGTAGTGTAGACGGAGGTATTTGAAAACGATGAAACGTGCTATTCACTTTCACACAGTTGCTAAAATATGTTACTTTGCACACTTCATAATCACAGTCCTGCAAGAATGACAGAATATTTACTTGCATTTGCTGTCCTGCGGCAAAACATGAAAAGGGTTGCGTTTTAGACCAAACATTATAATGTGAGTGAATGCGACCTGGTGATTATAATGGTGAGTGCGACGCATCAGTGAATGGTGGGATATTTTGCTAAATAAAACAATCCTGCCAGAAGAATTGCGTGATAACTTCATGATGCCTGCATGATCTCAGTAAGCTTTTATGAGGGTTTTACACATGCGCAGTAAGGTGAATTTGGCGTTTTCTGACGTTTCAGTGTGGATGAGAAACTTTTGGAAAACACTAGAGTGGACGGAGAGCGTTTTGAAATGAAAACTATTTTCAAATCTATCCTGATTAATGTAGAGTAGCCTTAGACATAAATTACTGTTTACAAGGATACTCGCAAAGACAGGCACATTTTGACACACAAGTGTGTGTATTTGACCTAATTAGGCAGTAAAAAGATCTAGCGCTCTATGAGCAGTGACTTCATGTGCGTGTCTCTCAGACAGTGCTCACACATGCCTAAATGAGTTCTTTCGCTGCTTATTGAGCTTCAACAGTTTAAAATCACTTATTTTGCTTAAAAATGCATGATCTGTGGTGGAGCGTGGATGTGTTTACTGGTATATCGCCCACCCCTAATGGGATCTGGTTCACAGTTCACTTCATCTCAAAAGTGTTCAGGGAGTTGCACAACAATCTTATAGGGAAGTTCACTAATTGTCAACTTTGAGAACCACTGATTTAGACAAATCCTAGAAATTAGAAGCTTGACTACAGAACCTGATTACATATGCATGTATATAAAAGAGATTCACCACTGAGAATCCGTTAAGAGGCTTAAAATTATTTATGCAGAAACTGATTAGAATCAACTGGCCTTTGATATTTACGTCACTCCGCCTTAATACCGGATGATCACAATATACTTGCTACTGCAACAGAACGTTATGGCCCAAAAGAAGGAATAAAAATAGGGGTCAGTGGCAAAGGATAGCTGTACACATCATAAAAACATTACAGAAACCGCATCCCATTTCCAAGAAACTCACAAAAAAACAATACAATTATTGCAACATTCCACCTCTGGTGACTCAGCTATTGACTGCCATGAAGAACATTTAACAGTATTTAATTGTCATGACTCCTCCCTTTTCAACAGGTGCCCTTCTGCAGTTTCAGTTTAGATATCATGTGTCAAGAGTGCATGACAGGAAGAAGTGCCAGATTTCACATGTTTCTCAAACAACTGCCTATGTCAGCTGGCAGGTTAGAAAGCATTTGTTGTTCTCAGCTTTTACACAGCCTGTGCCAGGATGTCCTACGTATTACATTGGGGTAAAAATAAAATACCCAAACAAGCACTCAAAATATACAGTCAGTATCTAACACATCAAAAAAAGCTGAAGTCATGTGTTATATAACATGGTGACAGATAATTGAAACCAATTATCTTGTTAATACACCAACCCTTGCTTGTGAAATGCAAATCATTGCTCTTGGCTGATTATATAAAGCTAGCCCTTTCTAAATCTGACTAAGGATAGGTATTCATCACATTACACTCACACAACCTTCTAAAAGACATGCAGACCCATGTAAGAATCCACAACCATTGTATTCATGTGGCAGATAGTAACATTCCACATAATATGAAATGTTACTATATTTGGCTTCTGGAGCACAATTCCAGTACTAACCCGTTTCTCTCAGTTAGCCAAGATTGTTTTAAAGAATGCTTAGTTTTAACAAAGATATTTATTTAAAAAGCAATAGATAAGTTTAAGACAGTCCTTTATAAATAACTTCTTTGGCATGGTAAATAAAAAAAGCACCTTTTAAAGCACCAAGTTACAGTGTTGCCAGATCAAACATGACACATCCTGAGTCAAGGTTGACATCTTTCCATGAATCTGAAGGTCAAATCAACTCAAAGCTGTGAACATGCCCAGAATACGATCTAATTGAGAATATGCAAACACTAGTGAGCAAACTTTGAACTTACACAGTGAGTCGGAGACCTGGTTCTGATACAACTGTGCGCTGGCAGTGCTTAGTATGATTGTGAATACATTTATGGTTATGCATCAAAAATTATAATTGACGTGAAACTTTGATTAAAAATCCAATGATTATGGCAAATGGTTAAGACAGTGCGACATGTACATTGCCACAGAATTTTCATTTATACATAAAAGAATTTGTTGGCTTTAAAAAGGGAAAACGCACATCATACACCTTGCCTATAAGAAATGTATTAGTATTTTTTGAGCTGCTACAGTAAAACATGCACTCCAGAACTGTTCTGTAGTGGTATTTTAATAAAAAACAAACAGGAAAATAACAATTATAACACCACAATCCTAATGTTCATATTATTCATTTCAGTAAATATTATGGCAAATCAGGGCCTGGCATTATAAAAAATTGGTATGTACAAGCGCTATGACAGTTTCCATAAAAATAAACAAAAAAATAAAATGCTACACACACAAAATAAAAAGCATGACTAATGAAAACTGAAAGACAAGACCAACGCCAGAAAAAAAAAAAAAAAAAAGAGGATCACGAGAAAACTGATGGGTCACATATACAAACAAAACAACGGAATCTATAGAGGAAATGCATGTCCTAACTCATTGGCATTATTATATACGGTAGGTTGACCGGTTTCTGCTTCCGTGACAAGGTCACTTTTGTCTTATTGGAAATATTTTGTTTATATTCGTATAAATATTCGAATGACATCATAACACTTAGTCATAGTCCGCGACGTCAAAAACAAACCAACTTGAAATCCCGCGCAGAAACGTTCAAATTTAACTAGTTCACACTAAAGTGCAATGACGTCGTAAGAATATTACAAGTATAGAAATAAACACGGCCTACGATGCAGAACCTCTGTATAAAATGGTGCTGTTCAGGATAAAAAAAAAAAAAACTCGCCGCGGTAACTTCGCGACCTTCTTCACGAGAAATAAAGAAACTTACCTCTTCCGAGTCGTCGATACATTTGTTGAGCTTCTCGTCATCTTCGAGCAGTTCATTTAACTGAGTTAAAGTGTAAGAAGTCAACTTGTTCTCAAAGCCAGCCATGTCTGGCACAGCGGTGCGTCTTTCACACTTCGAACTCTCTGTCTTCTGCCGTCGGACTGGGCAAAGCTGTTTTTTTTTTCTCAGCCGGAAGACGACAGGAGGAGATGTGTGACGTCAACCGGGAAATCACCGCAAGGCCTCTTCAATTTGATGCTCACAAACATTTGCCAAGGTTCTGATGTGTCTTTGTCCATCTATCTATCTATCTATCTATCTATCTATCTATCTATCTATCTATCTATCTATCTATCTATCTATCTATCTCTCTCTCTCTCTCTCTCTCTCTCTCTCTCTCTCTCTCTCTCTCTCTCTCTCTCTCTCTCTATCTATCTATCTATCTATCTATCTATCTATCTATATCTATCTATCTATCTATCTATCTATCTATCTATCTATCTATCCAAGTTAGCGATAAAATTACAAAAACTAAAACAATTAATAAATAAAAATGCTTTTGGATCAGCAATTGGGTTGTTTTAACCCAGCGGTTGTTAAATGTTTGCCCAACGTGCTGGGCAGTTTTATTTAACCCAACTATTGTTTAAAAAAAAAAATCACTATATGGTTGGCTTAAAATTAACCCAAAATTCAGACACATAATTACTAGAGGCAACAATAATAATCAACAGGTGAACATTTATTAATGTTTATTGTTGAATTATTCATTAAATGTATTAATAAATGTTAATTTCCAACATACTTTGGGTTCATTTTAAGCAAGCGATACAGTAATTCTTAAACAATAGTTGAGTTAAATAAAACTACCCAGCAGGTTGGGTTGCTTTTTTAGAGTGTAACAATGACTAATAATAATGACAAAATCATATAACATTACTAAAACATAAAGTAAAATTAAAATGAAAGCTGAAATTATTCACATAAAAGCGAATTCAAAATATTATTAAATACTATACACTATTAACTGTGTCAGTATATGGGACTTTTATTTAAAAATAAAAACAATGATCAATTCATTTTATTTCCATAATTATGTTTAATAACATTAAATGATCTAAGTTATTTACATTTGAAACAAATGTACAGTACATCAAGTATATCAAGTATTTATAGCTTAAGGCTTTATTCAAGGCAGTGTTCCAGTCTAGTAAACACTCTTTGACATGCAAAATGTGTGATATATCCCAAGATTGCATTAAAAAAAATCTATCTAAGATTAAAGCCTTCATACCAACAATCATGTGAAGCACATGTCAACTTTCTCCTAGTAGCGTGCTTCATACTCAGTTTCGCTACAGTCTTCTTCACTCTCCTTATCTCCTTCCTTCAGCACCCGAGGTGGGGCTGGCAATGGGTTGTGACCATCTGCATCTATTTCAGTCCCCAGGATCTGCCTCTGCACCAGCTTACAGTAGAGGCCTCCTCTGACCATGAGTTCAGCATGAGGGCCCTGCTCCACCACAGAGCCTTTGTCGATCACCAGGATGTTGTCTGCTCTCTCCACTGTGCTCAGTCTGTGGGCAATCACTAAAACCGTGTGCGTTCGCATCAAGTTGCTCAGAGCCTGCTGAACCTAAAACAAAGTAGTAACATGAATGAAGTCTAATGCAAGACTAAAAAAAAGTATGTTCACTTGAGCCACAGCCTTTCAAGATCAACAGCTCTTACTATGTATTCGCTTTCTGAATCTAGTGCACTTGTGGCTTCATCCAAAATGAGAATGCGAGGGTTTCTGATGAGAGCCCGAGCAATTGCAACTCTCTGTTTTTGCCCACCAGACAGCTGAGTGCCCTTCTCTCCGACCCCTATAACAGAGGACAGAGCAGCATGATGAATTATGAGCCAAACTCGGATATACAAATATCAAATTAAAGTGTTTGAATATCTATTATGGTCATTATAACAATGTATATAGAAAATTAATGTGTAAAATCTAAATATGTTTTAGGATGCATATAATGTAAAGTTCATATAAAAAAAATATTAAAGTATAATATAATATAATACATGGGCATCGGAACCATTGTATGTGGGTGGGACAAGACCCACCCACTTTTTAAGACCCTTTTTTAAGCCCTACACTACTGACACTGTAAATAATTCGGTGTCTTCAGTAATTTTGTCTGGCCCAACCAGACGTTTAGTAAACAAGACTCCTACTCTTGTTTTGTTTTTTTTTGCTTCCAACGCCAATTATATAATATAATATAATATAATATAATATAATATAATATAATATAATATAATATAATAATAAAATATAATAATAACTTACCAGTGTCATAGCCTCTGGAGAGGCCAGTTATGAAGTCATGTGCATTGGCATTAATGGCAGCTCTGATGACCGACTCCATAGGAGCTTCAGGTAAACCATAGGAGATATTCATCTGAACAGTGCGGGCAAACAGAACAGGCTCCTGACCCACCAGTGACACCTATAAAAAACAAAACAAAAACAAAGCACTAACATCTCTAATTTGCTTTTGGTTAGGCCACTTCATCACCATTTGCATTATCAACAACTACTGCCCTCTTATGGTCATAGAATGTACTACACGGTGTATTGAAAACAACAAAAATACAGATTAAGACAAAAAAATTCTAAAAATGTATTTACAAAATAATGTATCCATTCAAAATGCAGTATGACAGATCAACCTCAGCATATATCCCACCTTAGAGTGATAATATTTGTGCTTGTAGGTGTTCACAGGTCGGCCGTCCACTAGCACTTGGCCTTGCTGAGGGGCATAAAAGTTCTCCAACAAACACACACATGAGCTTTTTCCACCACCAGAGGGCCCTACTAGTGCAGTTACTTGCCCTGGGTGAAGACTGAAGGATACATTCTGAGAAGAAAATGTGGGTTTAGTTTCCTTCTCATGTCAAGGCATTCTGTTACTGATTCACTACTTACGTTACTGAAGCCTATCAGTTTAAAAATAAAACTAATAAAAGTAGCATTCAATCGCTACTCCCTACTCAAGTCATCCATAGCTACTGTTACACATGCATAATGGTGATAAAATATCTCAATAATTCTGCAGTTTATAGGTTATTTCTACTTGATATCATTCAGATGTTTAGCCTGAATTCAGATGTCTAGCCAAAATCATTAACATTAATCAGCCCTTGCACAGTGTTCTAAATAGGTCCAATGCAATAGTATTCCAGTAAAAAGCTGGATTTATCCGTTTACACTGAATGTGACAATGTGGCTCAACATGCCATAATCACAGCCAATGAATCATATTTTATGTGGCCAGAAACCAACAAACATTTACATAGAAAAGCGTTCCCACATAATGCCTTGTTAAAATATGCCCCCGGTTACACAGACAAGGTTTAAGATAGTCCCAGACTAAAATGCATGATTGAACTGTTTTAACTGAAAACAACTTGCACTGACATATCTTCAAATATATCCATCGTCTCAAGATGCACACCAGTAATGTTTTTTCTAAGGCACGTTTATAAAAGCTACTTAAATGCCCTAAATAAACTGCTTAATTAAAAAGGCCTAATCCTGGCTTAATCTAAGCCCTGTCTTTGAAACCAGGTCATGGTGTTTTACTTTCCTGTTAGTAGATTAAATAGCAAGATATTTCCTAATAAAATCAATACCTCCCACTTAAAAGTCCTTTAACAAAGAATACCTTCAATATATCCATCTCTGGTCGTGTTGGATATGCAAATGTCACATTTTTGAATTCCACCTGGCCTTCAAGTGTCTCTGGAGCTTCTTGACCATCAAGGTCATGTTTAGGTTTCCTGTCAATATATTCAAACACTTTCTCTGCAGCGCCAACACCTTGCATCAGACCCGTGTACACCGATGATATACTCTGTAAAAAGACCAGAGTGTTTCAGATTCATGATATGCGTTTCACAAGTGTACATTTTAAAAGAAAAACTAAATACCTCCAGGGCCTCTCCAAGCTCCAGCTCATAGATGACAAAGGAAATAAGGGTCCCTCCGCTCATCTGATTTGTCACCACTAGGTGTCCTCCATAAAAAAGGATTGCAACTTGTAAGGCTAGCTCAGAGATCTAAAAAAAGATGGAAATGAAGAAAAAAGAAAGACTGAGAATTAGTGTAAATGTTGACTTGAACCTCTAAAATATTTTAAATGCGGCAAAACTTGAAAGAAAATGTGAATACAAGAAGAAAAGGGAACTAAATTATGCTGCCTTCACGTGCTAGGAAATGTCCTACTTCCCACTAAAGTTGTGATTACAAGCTTGTCCATTCAAGTGCTTTGTTGTCAGAAAGAACAGGAATCATGGAGGACACCAATGGCCAGTTGCATAAGCATAGCCACTAAGTTAACACTGTGTCTTAAGAACTAGTCTGACCAACTAGTACATATGACACTATTAACACGACTATATGCATGAAACCACTCAGAAAAATTTGGGCACAAATGGGTTAAGGGCTAATCATTCTTACTTTTTGGATCAAATTAGGCATGTATATTTTTATGTAACCGACTTAAAGAAGTAATGGCCAGTCTTGAAGTAGATGACTAACTTGTAAGACTAGTATTAGCAGTTTCTGCAACCGGCCACAGGTTTATTCTTTATTTAATGGGAATATCATATTAAAGCCAAAATTATATTTAGCATCCTATTCATTGACAACCATATAAACATTCACTGCGCTAACCCAAACAATTCTGGAATTTCAGTCAAATACAGGCTATTTTGTGTATAAAACATACAATACACTTCAAATGATTATTCATATGTGTAAATATGCACTACATTAACGACAAGACAAGGCTAATAAAGATTACCAGTCACAGCAGCAATCATTCTCCCCTCTTCCATGTTTAAAGAGTATGGCACGTGTAACCGGTCCTACTCAACATGCTCCAAGAGGGATTTGAAACGCGGTCTCCGGCGTGGGAGGCATGCACGCTAACGAGGATGTTAAAGACCGCAGCCGTAAACGTCAGTCACTAACACGTCTCTTAAGGCCAGGGGAGTGAGGTTACATGCATAGCTCTTACTGGCCTACGTTATACTCACCACCCATCCAGGTCATGCCACCAAATATAACCGGTCTTACTCAACCTGCTCCGAGTGGAATTCAAAGAGGGGCATCCAGCGTGGGAGGCAGGCACGCTAACAAGGACACTAAAGACCGCAGCCGGTAGCGCACCTCTTGAGGCCAGGGAAGTGTGGTTTACATGCATAGCTCTTACTGGCCTACATTACACTCACCCCCCAAACCTCACTCCCATCTGGATCATGACACCAAATGTAACCGGTCCTAATCGACCCGCGCCGAGCGTGATTCAAACTGGGGTCTCCGTTGTGGAAGGCGGGCTAAGAAGGACATTAAAGACCACAGCCGCTAGCGTCAGTCTCTAGTGCGCCTCTTGAGGCCAGGGGAGTGAGGTTTACACGCACAGCTCTTACTGGCCTAAGTCCCTTACACACACCCAGTGGTAAATATGACTTGCATTCATGTCTAATTTTTAACTAGGAAACTCGTAGCTACGATAATTCCTATAGCATGCGAAGGCAGCATTAGATTGCATAACTATGGATTTTGTGAGGACTAAGACTAAAGGCTTCGTTAAACCTTCAAGATACCTACATAGCTTGACCACATGAAGCAGGCATAGGCAATCGCTTGCTTCTTATTAAGAATGAACATCTCCTGCAGTCTGCTGTAGTATGTGTCTCCCTCCTGATCCTCATTAGCAAAACTTCGCACTGTTCTCATGGCTGATATTGTTTCCTCGGCCACTTTATTGGCCTGAGCCAGTGCTGTCTGAACTTCTTTGGTTAATTTCTGTTGAACATCACAAATGTGTAATGTTAATCTTTTTGCCTGTTTACATCTTTTGTGTCAGTGCATGACAAATTGGTATTATACATACAGTATACTGTGCATTTGTGAATAATGAAACTACATACTACAATTAACCACTTTCTATTATTTCTATCAAGCAAAGTATTTGCATATGCATAACTTGCCTTGTAATACTCTCCATACAGTTTGGAGACCACAGCTATATATGGGAAACCCATGATGGTGACTACAGACAGCTTCCAGGACATTCCAAACATGAAGATGAAGATGCCCACAGATTTCACAAAGCTACGCAGGAACAGGTTCACATTTTGTGAGATGAGGTCACTCACTTGAGTAGTGTCTGAGGTAAGTCTAGAGGTAATGTCACCTGTAAGGAAAACCATTGAGAGCTGAATCATTTATGTGTTCTTCTGTACTGAATGTCTTTCACCGGTCCAATGGTCTTTTGATACAGAAACGTTAAAAACAACACTAAATTTAAATTTCTTGAAGGCAGTAAAATAATAGTATTAATGTTATAGGTAAGTTTATGTTTTAGGCTTTGGTTTCTTTGTAAATAAAATGCTGCTTCACGACACTCATTTAGTGCACATCTTGTTTTCTGTTGGCTGCATACAAGAATCAACACAATAGTTATAAGCAGGGCTTGGCATTAACACCCGCCAACCTACCAAATGCGGATGGATTTCAGCAGTAACTCTGTCACTCCTACTAGCCACTTTGGTGGGTTGAATTTTATAATATATTATAGATTTTTCAATTGTAGTCTTTTAAAAAAGACATCTAAAATAATAAACTAAGTGCAATGTAGTGTTGTCAAAAATATAGATTTTTCGATACATACCGATACTGAAATATCTGAAACGCTTCTAATACTCATTTTCCACAGAACAGATACACGACACCAGCTGTGCTTTCTCGCTCTCTCATGATCTCTCCGACAGCGAGTTCCATTTGCTCCGGATGAATATTGTTGGTGGTATAGCAGGGCTTGAATTTCGGTGTGTGTATTGCGCATAATTTTACTCATTCCTGGAGATTTTATTCTCACACCCAAAGTGTGTGCACATAAAGCCGCCTCTCAAGTACTAAATTGAGTTATTTTTCACTGCTTATTGTGCTTAAACAGTCAAATAGACACAAAATCATGCCAAAATTTCAGTCTTAGCGAGTATTAGCAAACGTAAACAGTTCAGAAAGAAAAAGCATGTGTAACGGTATAATGGATCAGTGTGTCAGGTCTTAAAGTGAAAGCAGCCTAATATACCTGCTGCCAAATTATGAGATAAATATAAAAAAAAATATCTATATGGCAGTTTTCTCCCATGGTATCAATGTCAAAATTTTGGCCAGTGAAAATGCTGAGTGGCTTGTAATTTTGGAAAACCACTAGCCACAGTGACTGGTGAGCAAAAAAGTTAACGTCAAGCCCTGGTTATAAGCAAAGAAGACAAGGCCAATCACAATTCAGTATGCAAATAGATGTAAGAAAGAAGACTAACTGAAATTCAGTATGCAAAATTACAGTATCAATGTCAAGTGGTTTAGGCTGAATGTTTGAGCCAAATCAATAAAGTACTGCCCCACTTCTCTTTTTCCATTTCTTGGAAAAGTATATATGTTTTGGTACAAATATAAGGTATACTATATTTGATGAAAGCTATGATTGGAGGTGTAATATTACCTGTATGGTTGGCATCAAAGAACCCAATATCTTGATGCATTAGTGATCTGAAGAGAAGGTTCCGAAGTCGAATGTTCAACCTGGCAAATGTAACAGAAAAGACTCCTCCACGAAACCCAATGGCTATGGAGCTATAAAAACAACACAAAAAAGGGATACATTTTCAAAGGACACCATATAACATGTATTACAATGTAAAAAAAAAAGAAATGGATGTCTTTCTGTTTCATGAAATCTCTATAGTGCTGTCTATAAAATAAGTAATTGAGAAAAAAGTCAAATCCAGAATTGCTCACCTGACCAAAGCCAGCACACTAAGAGTAATCATTGGTTTGGCAAAATGATCCATGCTTTTCTGGATAACTATGCCATCTATTGCTTGCCCCGTGTAATACGGTATAAAAGCTTCACCTATGAAGAGGAAAATAAAGCATTAACTTTGCGCTGATGAGAACAATATGTTAAACAATATAATGTGCTAGATGTGCAACCACAAGTGTGACAAATCAAGGCAATAACAAGCATGTAATGACTAGTGTAAATATTAGAGCAATCGGAACATAACAACACTGCAATGATGTGCAATCTAACTGTACTCAGACCGTTAAGTTTAGAAATCCACAACTGCTGGGGTGAATATGATGAAAACGTCTGTATGTATAAGTGAAAAGGTACATAAAAACATTTATACACACTATCAAAAGTTTGTGGTCAGTTACATTTTTTTTTTTTTTTATAAATTAATATGCATTTATTGCGCAAGGATGCATTAAACTGATCAAAAGTGAATCTTCAGTATTTTAAATAAATTATCTCATTTTGAACTTTCTATTCATCATAAAAGAAACCTGAAAAAAATGATCATGGTTTCCACAACATTGATAATAATAAGAAATGATTCTTGAGCACCAAATTAGCATATTAGAGGGTTCTGAAGGATCATGTGACACAGAAGAAGACTGGAGTAATGATGCTGAAAATTCAGCTTTGCCATCACAGGAATAAATTACATTTTAATATATATTAAAATACTTATTTAAATTTGTAATAATATTTCACTTCAATATTACTATTTTACTTTCATCAAATAAATGCCGTCTTAATGAGCATAAGAGATTTCTTTCAAAACATGTTTCAAAAAAGTTATATTATACAGCAACAATGTTTAATTCATCATCCTGTATTAACATTAATACATTTTTTTTTACAGCAAAGTAAAATATTGTAATATTACAGCAAGCGTTCACTTTTAATCCATTAAAAGCATTGTTCATTATTAGTTCATATTAAACATTGTATTAACTAATGCTAACGTATTTGTACAGTTACTGTATTTCATCAGAGAATGACTGCTGGGCCAACATTAGCAAGACCTACCGTTCAACATAAGTCTAACTCATGGAATATCCATTGAATTATGACATGTTTACTTAATTTACTCTTAAAATATTTAAGTCATAGCTGTGAGAAACTGTTGAGAGTGAACTTACACACAGCAGAGAGGAGAAGAAAGAAGAAAGCAATGGCCAGCAAACCAGAGTCCTTCTTACAGTATGACAACAGGCGGCCGATTGTGGCCCCTGAATGGGGAGGCTCTTTCCCCGATTTCCTGCCCTTCTCACTGGATTCATCTTCTGTTTCAATGCCATCCACCAGCCTCTCCGTCTCCTCACTGTCCTCTCTGTTATTCACAGCATTGGGAGTCTGTGACAGCAGATTCCATGAGATTGTGATGCCTATTGCTGATGCACAAGTCCATGAGAACAGACTGAGGAACCAGGGGTCATACATTAGAGCTCCCTGTTCAGAAAGCATCAACAACTTGGCCAGAGCATAAGTCATGTTGGTAAGGCAAATGAGGGCAACCAGCGTCCCCAGGTTTGACACCCTCCGTGGACCATCGTTCCTGTTAAAGAACACCCCGATAGAGGCCCCAAAAAGAAGACTGACCCGTATGAGAACGGTTCCCCACAAGTCCAGTGTTGAGCAGCGTATATCAAAATCTTCTAATTCATCTAAAAATATATCAAGACTTGATCCATGAACATACAAGATTGTAGTGACCACTATATCCACTAGAATGAAAACCAGGTTGCCACTAAGAATCACAGCAACCCTCATTTTCCTACACCTGTTGAAGAGGTTGATACTGCACCACGCAGACTTGCTCTCCTAGGTAAAAGTGAGCAGCAAAATTCTATATGGAGGTGATTTCTATGGAGTAGGTAAATAACACAACAGCATGAAACCAGATTGACAGGTCTGGTTTGATAAAAGGAGCGAAACAAAGTCTATGCCAATGTACTGCGTCTGTTACGTTGATTCGCTGGCCTGCGCAGCTTGACACCCGGCACTGTCTCATTCATTAGGGCAGTACAGAATATCTATACGTAAATCCTAAGATTTTCCGCCTAAAAAGCAGCAAATTATTTCCTTTGTAAATCAACATCGCCGGTACGACAATAAAACTCATTTTAGTCACACAATTGCCAGTCAAGAGCCATCGTCTCTCCTTACCAATGCGGTGCAATGACAGGAAGGGGGAAAGGAATACTGTACTGAAGCCCCGCCTCCGTGACAACTGGCCAATCAGAGAGGGCTCCTGTCACATTGGGGAAGTACACAAGTATTTACATATTGTGAGGGAAAGCGCGTGAGGACATTTATTTCAACAATACAGGCAAGTTTTAAAATGGATATTATTGTGTGTATTGTATCTCCAAATGTCGTGCATAAAAGTAATTTTCAGTCATTTTCATTGTAGACGTTTTAAAAGGAAAGAAAAGTGATAAGTGCTCCACGTAAAAATAAATAAATAATTATATATATTAACTGAAAGTTACAGTTAACTGTAAAACAAATGGAATAAGATATAAAAGACAGACAATAAACACCCTTTGGGGAAAATATTGTATTGAATGTGCACTTGTAGTGTACTTCAAATCTTAAAGGTATATTTAGATCATCAATTAAATAAATGGCTTAAAGAGATTACACTTTTATGACGGTTCTTTAAAACACTTTAGTACACATTTTAAAAAAGTGCACGTTGTAATAGATTGAGATAAAACGTTTTAGTTAAAGAACATTTTAAAACATTGTTTATATAAGGAACGAAGTACTCTTATTTGGATGTGTTAATCTATAATAAAGATTATAGATAATCTATAATAAAGCCTATAATAAATCACATGTAATGTGCTTATAATAATTTGAACTGTAAAGTTAATGTTTTAAATGTACTAAATTACAAATGTATAATTACAAATAATACATAAAATACAAGTGTCAAAAGAAATTTCATTATATTTTAGTTTACCATAAATGCTAGCTAGTATAGTATTTGGCAGTAAACTTTCAAAACTGCATTTCAGAGACAATATAAGTATGAAAGCATATATAAAGTACTTAAGTCCTACTTAATTGGGTAAATTAATAACTCTCGTCTTGAGATCAACTAATTACATTTAATATAAATGTAAACTATAATGCGCTTTCATTTTAATTACATTCAGTTTGCATTTAAGTATATTCTTTTAAAATGTATTTTTCCATAACATACTTTTCACTAGGTTATTATTTTATTCTAAAATACCAAGGATTTTTTTAAAAGTAAAAGTATAAATAGCCTTTTATTTAATGGGAAAGGTGCATTCCGGGAATGCATGAAGACATGTAATGAAAAATGTAACACTGCTTTAGTCACCACATGGATTTCTATTAGATCACTACTGTTGTCATCAGCACAGTAAAAATAGGTTTTAACAGCTCATATAGGTTGTGGTTTTAACAATATAATTGTACAGCATTTACAGTTAGAAACTAAAATATCACCAAAATATCTCCCATAATGCATATATAATATTGTCAGTGCATTTTTTTAAGTTGTAGCAACCGCAGCTATCAGATTTTAGCATACACTTCACAAAAATGTTTTACAATGAATGTGCGAATACACAATTTTAAATGAGAACACTGCATTTCAACACTAAACGGCTTCACTTTTAAAGACATGTCGCCACTTTGCAGACTGTTCCAATGATGACACAAGTAACAAGCTGAGGTCAGCCCTATTGTGAAATCTGCTGCAATCCGTGGCTGCATTCTTGCACCTTCGCATCAACTGTTATTTCAGAGGCAAACAGAAAGTTGCACGAGATGGATCACACCGGCCGCAGAACTGATTGAATAACGGATTAACAAATCCATTTATTACAAATGAAAACATTTTAAAACAGAAAGGAGCAAAAATCTTTTATGCGGTATGAGGTTATAACTACATTGACATAAGGAACTCAAAGTTTCCTTTCCACATACATGGATGAGTAGGTAAAGTTAACTTGATGAAGCACATGTAAAGAAAGTCTTATTCAAATTCAGACCCACCATCTGAGACAAAACTAAAAAAAGTTAGGCAAAACAACTATTTTCTGTGATAATGAGAGCACTGAATATTATAATCTTCATAATTAATGTTTATGCAATATTCTTACAGATAATACTGAAATCTGTACAGATAAAAATGCCTTCTGGGACATGAGTCACCTAAGCTAAACAAACATGGGTGTGTAGTTCAGTGAAAGAATGACCTCACTTTGTAAAAAATACTATTCTGTAAAATAATAAGCACAATCTAAGACTAATGCCTTAAGCTGAAATATAATGTCGCAAGATTAAAATATTGTTTGTGTGCTGAAACAGAAAGTGAGCATGAGTTCATCTACTTGACATGCTCTCTGTGGACCACCTTACTAGTCTTCAAGCTGTAGTCTATGCAAATACACTTTGCGGATAATGATCAGTCCCATCACAAAAGATTTTCAGTGCACATCAGGGTCTGTTAGAGGATATTCTAAGCCATTCTTCTTGGCTTCAGGTACATTCTGTATTGTGGTTAGGACAGTCTCTACAGGAAAAGACAAGTAGAGGCTTTCCTTGAGCTTTTTTGCTGAGGGCGATTCCTCTGTGCTGAACAATGGGTCGGTCACAGTAAGAGTGATGGAGGGCATGTTTCTAGCCTTGCGTTTTGCATTTTTCTTTTCTTGTCTGTAGGCAACATTCATATTTGTAACTACCTGTGTAGACAAAAAGAAAATTATCAAGAAACTAATTTCAAAATCAGTGTTTTTTGACATGCTTTTTGAATAAACGCTAATAGTTACACATGCACCATGTTTAAAGGAGTAGTTTACTTTAAAATGAAAATTACCCCATGATTTACTCACCCTCAAATCAACACAATCTGAGTTATATTAATAAATATCCTGATGCAGATAAGCTTTTTTAGTAAGTTGAATACAGAAGGCGGTCTGCTGGAAGCTAGATATTTTACTTTATAGTTTTAAATATGGATTTTTTTTTTTACAAAACCCCATCGGTTTGCTTCAGGAGGCCTTTGTTAAACCCCTGGAGTACGTTTATGATGGATGGATGCACTTTTTGGAGCTTCAAACTCAATGGACCCCTTGGAAGCATCAAGATATTTATTAAAATAACTCTCATCAGAAAGTCACCTTAGTCTCAGCCTCAGACGTCACGCCCATGGACCGCTGGCTGAACGTCTGATGCATATGGTGCACTTATCTGGAAAAACTCCAGGAGTTTCAAAGTCGTCATCTGATTGGTTGAATTCTACAGGATGTCCGTGAGACGAGTGTGTGGAGTTCTTTAACGGTCCGCCTGGAAACAAATGTTGTAATGCCAAACTCCCTTGTGGAAGAAGAACGCAGGCGTATTTACAACTGTGACAACAAGCACTTACCAGGATCAACTAAATACTGGATTTTCAAAAGTATGTGAGGTTCGCGGTTCCAATGTTGCAGTAAACTTCTTGAATGAATAACCTAAAGACACACGGCGGTCTGTTATTGCAGGGACATAGACTTTGTATTTTCACGCCCCTAAACATGACGTGTAACAAAACGAACTGTGTTTGGTTGCATTATGTGTCAGTCAAACGTCCTCTTGGGCGGTCCTCAAGCAATAAAAGCTGCAATAGAGTCCAGACCTTCTTCCGCCAGGCTGAAGGTCTGGCTACGCGAGACTATATACACCTAGGTTGGCTTGAGGGTGAGTAAATAATTGGGTCATTTTCATTTTAAAGTGAACTACTCCTTTAACGGGACACTAGTCTAACTGATTTATTAGTAAAAGGAAGTTTAGCTACACAAACAAATGCTCAGACTTTACCAGCTGTTTGATGTTATTCTGTTGCTCCTGCATGGAGGAAAGAAAAGAGCTTGTGTCCTCTTCATTAAGAGTATCCACCTCCTGGTCCTGACAGCATCTAAGAGGATCAAAATTTGTCTTTAAAAAAAAAAAAGAACAGAAATTCAGTCAGTGTACCTTCTTGCCTACTGTATTAAAACTGTATTACCATATCTTAAAAGTTAATTCTCTTACCTCACTAGATATACTGTTTTTTCTGTTAAACATTAAAAAGTGTGGTGTAAATTTTGTCGTAGGGTTGACTGATGTCCTGAAGATGGCCAAAACTGGATCAAGAAAATCATCCCATTCTACTTGTTTCTCCACCACCATCTGTTTTATGGCGTCTTTCAGCAGATTACTGCTGCGATCATACAGTGCGTTTCTCTGCGGCTGGTCTACTGGCAACACTCTTAATGCTATGTTCCACCGGTCGCACAGGTGCTTTGTAACCTAAAATAATCAATAATAATGCTGTGAGTTAATCCTCTGTTTCGAATAAAAGGTTGGTATTTCGAGAAAAGCTTCTACCTCCTCACAGAAGTCAGCACTTTGAGAGCAAAATATCGTCTTTGCTGGGCCAAATCTGGAGGGGGAAAAAAAAACACATTTTAGCATATCAGCATATTTATTCTTTATTAATGGTGCAATGTAAACTCACCTGCAAATAGATGATGAAATGCATCTTGCAATACAGAGACCATCTTTCTTTTGTACAGGAAAGGCCTCTACCCATTTACTGTAGTAATCTGTAATAATAACAATGTGTGTATTCCCTCCATGTACTGTTCCTGGGAATGGACCTGTTTTCAAAAAAAGCCATTTGGTCATTTCAAGATATTTGGTTCCTCTCTAGAAATATATCCTGCTAACAAATTAGACTTCTTAAAAGTATCTTACAAACTTTTACCGATTATTTCAATGGCCAAAATGTCCCACGGACCATCCACCTTGATGGGTCGTACCGTTCTGGCCAGGTTTTTATTCCGCTCTGTGTGTTGACAAGTTTCACATACTTTAATCTGAAACAGATTCAGTGACATGTAGATAAAGGCATAAATGAATAATATGACAAATGCATCCATGCCTAAAAGGGTCAGGATAGTGACATCCACAGCATACCCAATCCACAACATCCTTGACAATGCCAAGCCAGTAGTATTTACTCTGAATCCTGTGAACGGTCTTCTTCTGTCCCAGGTGATGCCCAATGTCATTGAAGTGACACTCCAGGAATATCTGTCTCTTTCGCTCTGCCTCAATCACTACTTCTCGCTTTTCTTCTTTCTTCGGTCCCACGTAATATAACCGACCATCTATAGAATTTATGATAGAGAAAGGTTAGAGAGGTCATAAAACAAATAAGACACTCATCACTCTGTAAGATGAGGTAAACCACTAAAACAAATGTGGAACTTTGCTTATGATGCCTTTAAAGACTGCTTTATATACTAGAATAGACTGGACTGGATAAAATGATCAACTCAAACATCAGGAGGAGATTTGCATGCAACAAATACACAATGGCCCAGTTTCACAGACAGGGCTTAGACTAAAATAAGATTAGGCCTTAGTTCAATTAGGGCATTTAAGTAACTTTCAGTTATAACAGCTAAAACATGCATTTTAGTCTAGGACTAGCTTAAGCCTTGTCTGTGAAACCGAGAGAATATGATGGTTATGTACTAGTAAATAGCTTTAGAAATCTCCATTAGTAGCTTATTTTCAAACCAAGAGCCATTCAAAAAAAGATTTAAAAGCTTGTAGTGTCCAGTTTTCAACAAGAGGTTGAAAATTATGTGATTATGTCTGGTGATAATTATAGGGCAACATATTGAGAATTTCAAGACAGAAGGATTTTAAATCTAGGAAAATGTTAATTTATGTATATGTATATGTATATATATATATATATATATATATATATATATATATATATATATATATATATA
>CM031947.1:16828117-17308117 GCA_018749465.1 Paracanthobrama guichenoti
TCAAGTTTTTGACTGAATGCAAGAATTAATGCATTTTTCTTTCCTCCAGAGGTTAAATCTCATGTCAGCAAACATCAATCATTTGCAACCTGCCCGGTTTCACATATTTCGTGCAACAGAATATAAAAATACAGACAAAACATCCCGCTTACACCTAACACAGCTCACACAAACATTCTGAAACATTCAAGCAAATAAAATAAAAGGACAAAATCAAAAGGTTTCAATTATTAATGTTTTTTTTTTTGGTTGTTTTTTTTTTTTTTTTTTGGTTGTTTCTTTTCCCCAACTTTGTTTAGTTGAGTGTTATAAGCAGGAAAAGAAAGGGAAAGCAAGGAAAAGCATGTCTTCGGAGAAAGGAAACATTACTAGACCCAGAGGTATAAGCAGTTACAGGGGAAAACAAAATCATAATTGTTAATCCATGTAATCCTCATATCAAAGATACTGGAATCTTGAAAATTAAGTTGATCTAGTTTTCACATTTTCTATGGTGTTATATTGATTCCATTTAGTAAAATTGACTGCATTTGCAGCATGTTTTAATTCCTTTTTAAATAAGAAACAAAACCCATGTTTGATGCATATAGCATAAATCATACACTCTGTTTACCCTTTAAAATAATAAACCACTGACTTCTTATGCCACATCACAGTTGTGCTATAAAGTGCTGTCTGATCCACTCTGTATCATAAGTTAAACATGAACATGTGTATTAGCAACACAGGAGCTTCAAACAAGCTGAGACGGAGCGTCCAATGTCCCACACTGTTCACAGTTCCACAACTGGAGACATTATAGTGTCGTTTCACTGCTCATGTCCCTGTGATCCCTGTGTCTGCCTCTAGGGTTAATATCTGCGTCGTCATAGTCCGACTCCATCTCAATCTTCACCTGGGGCACGGGGCAAGACATCCCTCTGGCCAGTGGCATCGCGGGGGACGACGGACAGGAGATCTTCAGGTGCAGAGTGATGCTGTGGAATGGCAACTTCCAGTTACAAGAGTGAGGAGGAGGAGGAGTAAGGAGAGGGTTATGACAGGGAGGAGGTACAGCTGAGTATCAGGATGGGAAGCAGGTAGTCTGTATTAAGATTATTGATGCAGGTGACAGAGACAGTGTGACTGCACAAATGTTCCAGGGGAAAGATTTGGGATCAGGGCACACCCAAATCAGAAAAAAGGCTCAGTATGATGTCCTAAGTGTTTCATATTGTGCGTTAAGGCGATAACTAAAGTGTTTAAATGTTATAATTACTAGGGCAAATAACCATTAGGTTCTACTTTAACATTAGTTAATGCATTAGGAAACATAAAATAATTTTGGGAATTGGTTAATGTTCATTTCTACGTTAGACATTTCTAATAGATTTTTACATTTAAATATAACATATATAAAGTAATACATTACTTTTTTTTTTTTGACAGGAATGTTAAAAAAAAAAAAAAGGTTGGTAAAAATATTTTAAATGAAAGAAGTCTTTTTTTCACCAAGGCAGCATTTGATCAAAAATACAGCAACGAAAGTAATATTGGTAACGGCTTTCTATTTTTTTATATATTTTAAAATGTAATTTATCCATATTATATGCAAAAGCTGAATTTTCAGCAGCCTTGATCCTTCAGAAATCATATTAGTTGATTTGTTTAAATATTAAAAAGTTACGCTGTTTAATATTTTCAGGATTTCTATAAAGAGCTATACAAATCTTTACTGTCAGTTTTGATCAATTTAATGTCTGCTGAGAAAAGTACTAATAAAAAAAGAAAAAATGACTGACCTCAAATATTTGAACAGTAGTACAAAGCTATTGCATATAGAAAATACAAAATAATTATTATAAAGACTATTATGAACAATAGTATATAAATTTATATTATCCTAGATTAAAAAAGTTATAATACCTAACATAATACCTAATGCAATAACTAATGGTAACAAATTCCCATTAATACTTACACTATTCTCTATGTCTATTAAAAACAACACTTAGTTACAGCACTAGCATATTGTTGCCCTACTTGATTGCTTCTATTGCTCTCCTAATTTGTAAGTCGCTTTGGATAAAAGCGTCTGCTAAATGATTAAATGTAAATGTAAATTCAACCTTTGTTGAAGTGAACACTTCATCCAAACCATGCCCCCTGAACAGCAATGCAGACATGAAACCCAGCAGATTTTACATTACTACATCAGAGTGATACAGAGGAATGCATTTGGATAAGTTAATAGGTTGTGGAGATAGTGTGAGAGAAACCAGGCTGGGAAACCTTCATAAAGCAAAACAAAAAAACAAAAACAACTTAGAAAATCTGGTACAAGCACGGAGTTATTCTGTATAAGCACTCTTATTGGGACCACAATCACACAGGAGAAAGAAACAACCAAAATTCCTTGAAAGAAGTAAAATATATTGTTACATGAATCACTTTATATCTACTGAAAATGTAATGCTTTTGGAAAGCTTGCAAAAAAAGAAAAGAAAAAGTAAAACAAGTTGGGTACATTATATTTTTTCAAATAACTTTTCTCACTGGCATCTTTCCCATTATTTTAGGAAAATAAACGGAAACTGTACTCTCATCTAATTATGCAAGTTCAATAATTACTATTTATGTGTTTCTTTGGGTGTGAAAATGTAAGCAAAGTAAAAACACATATGCATAACACAATAAATTACACATTTTTTAGAACAGCATGCAAAGTAAAATACTGGTGGATGCATGAAAACAATTCTATCTGCATTGCTTCAAAGCGCATGGCAAGGCAAAAATCTATAGGTGAATATACACAAATAATGTATGGCAAAATACTGTATACAGGGGCTTGCATGACCATTTTATTGGTCTTAGCAGTTAAACATTTAATATTCTGAGCTGCCTCTCAACTATGTCATCTACGTCTATGTAAATATTAATGCAATATTTAGTATCATTAAATGTAGAATGGTAGTGAGTGGAAAAGCTCATTTTTAAAATCTAATAAAGTCAGTATCAGTGGTAGTAACTGCCTGGTTGGCATCGTGCCGCCCACTCTGAGTTGGAGTCTGGCGCCTGTAGGAGGTCACGGTAGGGAACGTGTAGTTTGAGCACACAGTACCTGCGATCCAAGTCTGAATCACTGGGGGAGCAGTTTGTATAAGGTTGGTACTTGTCCTGTGGGCCAAAGAATGGAGGAAGATAAGCATATGCATGTGCAGAATGTGTCAACTTTGAACATTACACTCATGAGGCTCTTCTCCACCAGAAGGTGGCACCGGTGAAACACAATGCAGTAGTGGATCTCAACCATCATTGACCTATAGATCATTTTTGAGTGAAGACCAAAGATGACTTTAGTTAAGTCTGCAATCTCTCATTTAAATCTCAGCAGCCTGGGTGTCTGCATTTGAGTTTTCAGGCTATTGAAACACTTACTTCTTCTTCACAGGCATCCCCTGCTTTGCCTTTCTTTTTGTCTTTCTTGGTGGCCTTCTTGTCTTCATCCTTTTTCTTCTTTTCCTTCTCAGGCAGGAGATCATCCAGCCATGCCAGATCATGTTGAGAGAAGACCATGTCCAACAGCTTTCTTACCACCATGAGACCAAGAATCTGAGGGATCGAGAGACAGAAACTGTTTATTTGTATCTTTCCTGTCCTTAAAAACCTTGAGAAGTGAATTACATCACTAAATCACAGACCGATGGAAATTCAGTTGATGAACAGAACGGTCTGTTGACAATGTAATTGAACTACAAAGTACAATGATCCCTTACTAAATAGATTACATTCAGAAAGCTTTATTGAAACTTATATTGTTTTATGAGTCATGATCTCGAGTGCTTACGGGATTATTTATGTCAATATAATATGTTACCATACCATGACCGGGAAGATGATAGCGAGGAACGTGGATTTAAGGATCCAGAGAACAGCTAAGCACACAATCTGCACCAGTGTGAACAGGTGGACTCTCCTCAGCGGGACGTGACGCAGGTATGAAAAGTCTGGCTGGTGTTTTGCTGGCATCATGATCAGTTTGATCCTATCCCAGAACTATGAAAGGCAAAATGTGATAACACCTTAGAATAATCATTAATAGGTAACTATGCAGGAAGTAATGCAGGACAAAATGTATCTAATATGGAAACAAGACTAACTAATCAGTATGTAATATGAAATTTAAGGCTGAGATAGTTCCTTATTAGGAATAATTACTGAATCAGATATGTCTCATTAAGAACTGTCAACTAACTATGACAAATTATAAAGAATTACTAACCACAACATTAACGTGTCTGAGATGTGAGCAATTGTCTGTTTTTACTCTCAGTGTGGTCATACAATGCATGACTAATTATTCAAGTGCCACTCTTCAAGAACTACTAGTGATCTGGACCATTATTTTTAAAGTGAAAAGATGTTTTTCACTTTAAAATAATGGTCTACATCACTAGTAGATCCTGCAGAGTGACTAGGTAACACGCGAGTTATTACTGATGCATTGTATGACTATACTCACAGTAAAAAAGATGATTGATTATGTCTCAGACACAAGATAATGTTGTGATTAATAATTAATAGGTAATTCTTTATAATTTGTCATAGTTAGTTGACAGATGAGGCTAATCTCATTCAGTACCCAAAATGTTTAATTAGATATGCAGTGGGAAAAAATCTGTCATTATTTACTCACCCTCATGTCGTTCCAAACCTAAATGACCCCTTTTCAAGCTAATGAAGTGAATGAGGACCAGGCATGTTTAACTCCATAAGGACAAGTCAAACCTTTTCAATTAATATTTGATTCACTAAATGATTTGTTTTGAATGATTTGTTCACAAATGGGATGGATCTCTTTCTCGACTGACTCGATCTGGTTGCAGTTCATTTGAGGGGAAGATTATTAGTGAATAACAACTTAGATCTTTTCCTCACACAAAACTATGAAATGGCTTTAGAAGACTTTAAATGTAGCGTCAGACTTTTATGATGTTTGTGTCCTTTTTGAAGCTTGAAATCAAGAAAGACAGAAACAATAAAGTCATTCAGGTTTGAAATGACAGGACGGGTAAATAAAAAATGTTTAGTCCATTATTTTATCTCGCTTAAGACAATTATGAATTCATGTGCCAAAGCTTGTCACATAGAAAAGAGAACTTTAATGTTTAAAGACAAAATCAGCTTTTAAGCATTTAGCCTCAAAGTAACATGAACTTAAAGGGTTAGTTCACCCAAAAATTGTCATTAATAACTCACCCTCATGTCGTTCTAAACTCATAAGACCTTTGTCCATCTTTGGAACACAAATGAAGATATTTTTGATGAAATCTATGAGCTTTCTGACCCCTCATAGACACAATCACCACTTTCAAGGCCAGAAAGGTAGACAGTGTTAAAATAGTCCATGTGACTCCAGTGGTTCAACCTTAATGTTATGAAGCGATGAGATTATGAGGGCGAGTAATTAATTACAGAATTGTAATTTTAATAATTAAACTATATACTGAATGAATACAAATGTATTTATAGTCTTCGCACGAGGTCCATCATTTTGCCATTGTCCTCCTCTTGTCTCTAGCTGACATTACACTACATTACTAGAGCACATTAAAGAAGCACCTGGCCACTGCCAAGCTACTCAAGAGGGTGGATTTTCACTGCAGTCTGACAGCCTCATCAAAATGCAGCTCAGAATTACCTCGGTAAACCCAGCCAGCATGCAAAAATCCATTCCCACAACACCACACTCTTCTTACCCTGCACTGTCACAGTGTGGAGAAATCACTCATTTCTAATCACTAAACACAGTTGTAGTGTGCATACAAATTAGTGTTACATTTACACTCAGAGTGCAGCTTGTGATGTTTTCCTTGTATAGTTTGAAAGTTTGATATGATATTAAAACTTAGACAATGTCAAAAACCATAAAAGTACACTGGCAATCAGAGTTGTTCCAAACAGTTCAGTAATAGCTGTGAGCGGAAGGAAAGGGAGTTAGAAAAGGTTATATCCCTAAAGGTACTTACTTGGATGCCACTGAGGGAAGCAACACCCATGTAGAGGAACACTCCATACAAGACTGGCATAGGAATGAACTATAAACAGAAAATAAAAAAGTACACTTCAGATGCCAAAGCTACAGCAATCACACTTAAAGCCAACATGAAGACAACACTGACCTTATTTAATCATATTACATTTATAATAAAATAAACATTCTTTTTAATAAAAACAATATAAAATAAATATTTAAACAAAAGGCAATGCAGGCTATTGGATAATGTTAACCAGTAGCCAAATAGCTATTTAATCATTGTTTTAAAGAACTCACATTGTCAGTCTGGCTCCATTATAGTACAGTATGTAAAAGCCACTTTACACAATTCAATCAATTTACTGATGAGTAAAATCTACCCTTTTTTCAGATTCACCAGATTATGGAAGTAAAATGAATTTCGGAGAAACAGATGTCATGAAGTGCACTATTCTGTTAAAAATGTGCAAAAGCAAGCTACTTTAAAAAGTCAAATGCTTCCTTACATTTGCATGCAAGGTTTTCTAAGAATATTTGACCTTTAAAAACATTTCAACTGCATTTAAAGTCACATGAATAATAATAATAATAAAAATATTGTTGAATGTCATGGCCATAAGTATAATTTCATCTGACCAATTGAAGATGACTTTCAGGTTGATATTCTTCACTTTAACTGTTCAGAAATTCAGAAAGTATTTTGAGTAAATACATACAATTTAAATGTCCAAAAGTTTGGGGTCAGTAAGATTAACACTGATATGCAAGAATGCATTAAATTGATCACAAGTGACAGTAAAAAAAAAGTAAAAAAAATATATATATATATATATATATTTTTTTTTTTAAATATATACTTTTCCCTTAAACTTTCTATTTGAAGAATCCTGAGGGGAAATGATCAGTTTCACAAAAAAGAATGTTTTCAACTGTGATAATAAAAAGAAATGTTTCTTGAGCAGCAAATCAGTATATTACAATGATTTCTGGAGGATCATGTGACACAGGCTGAAACAATGATGCTGAAAATTCAGCTTTGCCATCACTGGAATAAATTATATTTTGTAATATATTAAAATAGAAAACTGTTATTTTAATTGTGCAATAATATTACTATTTGTATTGTATTTTTGATCAAATAATTGCAACCTTGTTGAGCATAAGAGACTCATTTCAAATACATAAAAAAAAATTGAACTTAAATATTTTGAACGGTAGCGTACATAACATTACACTAGCAAAAGCAATTGGGTTGTTTTAACCCAGTAAATGGGTTGTTTTAACCCAGAGGTTGGGTTAAATGTTTGCTTAAAACAACCCAACTGCTGCATTTTTTAGAGTGTAGATTGCCCTTTGCCCATTTGAGATAGTACAGCTAAAGCAGAGTAGATCATAGAGACATCCTCATAGAACATTTTTAAGAATAGCTAATTTACCCTAAATGATAGGTCAAGTCAGTATTAATTATCTCTGTCATTTCAACAAGCTCACTTGCAGGATGGGGGCCAAGAAGATAGACACTCCTGTCATCACAAACACCAGGATTCCTGTCAGTCTTTGTTCTCTGTAATTGGAATAGAAGCAGAACAAAAAAAGGCATACTGTGAGTGGAGAACTGTGATATATGTTCTGAACACAATTTTTATTCTATGTATTTGTGTAATTTGTGTTTTAACTATACTGCACAATAATAAAGTAGCTACTTACTCTGGCAGCCTCTTAAGCAAACACTTTTAGTGTTTAGTAGACATATAAATTCTTAAACATAACATGTGTCACTGATAGTAAGTGCCCGATTTACACCAGACATGTAAACAGTAGGCTACATAAAAGTATTTCAGTGATTCCGACTCTATCCAAAAGATTTAAGCACTATACGGCTACATTTTGAGGTTTGGCTTTTGTTCCATGTAAATTAATTACTATTTGGATATAAATGTGGTCCACCTGCTCATGTAAATTAGATTTCATGACAATCAAGTTTGTAATACGTTTTGATAGCCCACTCTCAATAACCATTTTATAATTTATGGCTTTTATTAAAGGAAATACTTACTGTCGTAAGCTAAAAATCACTTTTGTTTTTTCGGTATAGAGCCAATCAGAAACGCTATCAGTGTGAGACTGGCAATGGTTGCTATGTCTGTCTAACCTCACACCGAGGAACTGCGGCTGTTCCCCTGGAGCACTAGATTCGCTCTCCATCTTCAGCGAGTCAATGTGAGCGATGGAAATGACAGTGGCCGCCACATACCACGGCAGGCCCATAAAAGAGCAGGCTGCCATCAGGAAGCCCACCCACAGTAGATCCAGGTGGTATCCGCAACCTTTCTGTAACAAACATAAAGGGAATGTGAGGAAAAGTCAATGGAAATTAAAAGGGGTGATTAAGGATCTGCTCACTGCATGGATACCTTTAACTTATTTTCCTTGCGGTTGACGATGACAGCACTGATCTGCTGATCCATGAAGATGAGGATAGTTACGAGGAGAGCAGGGACAGAGCTTGCCAGGTAAACCCACCACGGATTCTTTCCGAATGGCATCACAAACCAACCCCGGTCGGGACGTGTGGGCTACATGATTTGAAAACAAAATAACCAATACATCTTTGAGGAAATATTAAAGAGGAAGTTTTATTAAAAAGTCACCAAAAAAAAAAAAAAACATCAAGCTCAGTTTCATTCTCCAGAACATGCGAGATGAACTTAATTTACTCTCACCTTGAACTCTGTGGGCACAATGAGTTTGGGTGTTTTCAAACCTATAAGCATGTCCAGCCCCACAAACGTCATGATGGACATGAAGATGGAGAAGTCACTAATTAACTTCCTCAGCTTGATAGAAAAAAAATATATTAAAAGAATGAATAAAACACATAGCTGCAGCTGCAGAAATATAGCACAATATTGTTGAAGAGATACATATAATATACTGGTCTGCAAACATGCCACCGTTTTATGAATTATAATAGTGCAGGGGAATGCGGGGCACAACCTAACGTGGGGTTAGTTGTAACACGCATGGTTTAAAACTTTCCACACATGCCAGGATGACCAAACTTTGTGCATTTACTAGTTGCCATATCAGCACTATATAAAGAAAATATTGCACCAAAATTAAGAAATCTTTGGAAGATATCACTCAACATTTATTTAACCATAGCAAAAGTACATTTCTTAAGTTTATTTTTCATCTGTTTTTTGTGTTTATTTATAAGACAAATGTGATATTATTGTAATCTTATATCTGTTATTTAACAGTTGAGATGGTTCTTTAATGCTGATCTAACAGCAGAAGACACGAGCCGGGGTTAAATCCCAGTTACGCTGATGGGGTGTGTTGTCACACTGCGTTACAATGAGCCCTATTAGAACTGCGCTATTATATTCTTTACTTTTATTAATTCTATTGAGAAACCATGAGAAAAGGGTTAATAAAGACTGAGAGTCAATGTTCAGAAATTATTCATTATTATTATGTTTTTAACTATGCTGTATAGCTGTGTTTAGCGATGTGTTTGTTGTCAAACTCAAAAAAATTTTTATTTTTAATTATTAAAAAATGCCACTATTTTATTAAAAAAATTAAATATTTTAGTTTGTCTTTTTTTCATTATTTTTTTTATTATATCAGGTAACATTTGAAGCTGTCATTTGGTGATGTTACAATGTGCCCCTTACATGTTACAATGATCCCCACCTATGGGGCATGTTGTCACATTTCACTTCCATTCTTTGGGGTAAATCAATAAAAAAGTATACACTGTATTAATGAAACAAAACCACATAATTGTACTAGACGTGTGAAATGAATGTGGGAAAAAACAAATACCCTGAACCCCAAGTGGATTTACACAAACTGAGAAAGTCAAAAAGTGTTAGGATGTGCCCCCCTCTCCCCTACTTCCATACTATATAGTACACCAAAAGTGTAGTATGTCCGAATACATAGTATTCAAAAAACAGTAAGTGAAAAATCCCCACTACTTCCGCCAAGATTCTAAAGTGCGCATTTGGACACTATACTATAATAATGATAACTATTTTCTATAGCGCCTTTAAAGGAGCTTCTAAGGGGTAGAAATACAAAGGGAATACAATTACATTACTATCCCTTAAGGACACGGGTGAGGATTTATGAACGGTAGTGAAGCGACAACTGACGCTGGGAGGTCACATGACAGTAACAACATTTCATTCATACTATATAGAACATACTTTTTGCAAAGTAAGTTCAAATTCAAATGTAGTACTACCAACTCAAACAGTATGCGATTTCAGATGTAGCGATAGACTAAATTAATATGTCACTATAAGACACCATATACATGCAATAAAGAATGTATTAAGGACTGCAAGAGTCAGCGTTTATACCACGTGATCAAGCGGTATAATTCATAATTCAGATATATTTGGAACTGGAAGGCTGATTCTGTTGTTAATGCAATAGATACAATTTTAGGTTTCCAAACTTTTCTTTTGTCTATTTAAAAGATCCAACCAAATCTGTCAAGCATCTTTTAACAGAACGCATAAAGGATGTTGTAGTCACATGACTCCTGTACTCAAGGTGTAAATAATAATAAACAACAATACTAATAATATATGGGAAACTATACTCTTTGTTATTCTCTTAAAACATATATGTCAAAAAAGTGCCTAGCATAAATATATGCTTTAAATAAACAATATAAGTTTTGTGTCACGTGCATGATTAAACCCACATCACCTTGTTCACCTTTCATGATTTTGCAGGTATAAAGCGCTTTTGATTGATCCAACACCAAGAAAGATCTTACTAAATCCCATAATTAGGAAAATGCTGAATAAAAGTTAGAGACAGACAACTTTTCTTTAACAAAATATAGACAGACTCAAGGTTTTGACATAAAGAGGAAAGAACATGTCTAAGATACTAACAAGGACGAAGTGAAAGACTGTAGAGTGCACTAGAGTGTTCACTGGTCTTACCTTTGTGGGAAAGTAGCGACTGAATTTGAACTTCTTCAGAGTGACAGTCATAGTGTAGGTCCCGAAGAACAAAATGAAGGACATGAGAGCAAGATCTGGAACATACTTGCAGGTTTTTCCCACCAGTGAGCCCCCATATTTCACACATTCCTTCTTACTCAACTGAGTCCAGTCCAGAGCTGTTACGTTTAACTGAGAACATGGGAGAAACGCAGAGGGAAAAAAGGTACAAATCAGGGATAGGAGGGAGGAATTTAGAAAAGCAAAGGATGGAAGGGTTGTGTGGTGGATAAATGGCAAAAAAGAGAAAAAGAGAATAAAACAGGACAGGACCAAAAACAGAGTAATACAGCAGACAATATCAGTAAGAAAGGATCTGTTTTCATTAAACTAATTGGATTCACTTCATCATGGCATAA
Organism: Paracanthobrama guichenoti; assembly: GCA_018749465.1. Lineage (NCBI taxonomy): Eukaryota > Metazoa > Chordata > Actinopteri > Cypriniformes > Gobionidae > Paracanthobrama > Paracanthobrama guichenoti. Next base: position 16,839,526 of record CM031947.1, read on the forward strand.
TACAAAATCACAATATATCATTAAAATCAGAGATAGTTAGTGCAAGTACAGTGGATTCAAAGGCTGTAATCTAATCTGAGGTCATGCTAACACAAATGTTAAAACAGATGTAAGTGAGGTGAAGACAATAGGCACTTACACCAAAGAGAGCAGAGGAATTATCTGGCACTGGGACTACAACATCGAAGATCATTGGTGCCACTGAACAAACAGAGAAAGGGAGAATCAGAGAGGAAAATGAGCAGAATGAATGGAAATCTGAATAACACTTTGTTAGGAGGATTTATCCAGGATCAAAGCCAGCTTTGGCAAATGTAAATGACTGCAGGTGTAGCCCCACTAAACTTTTCATTTGGTTTTTGAAACAATCCAGCACGCCTAAACTACTTTCAAAAGACCTCACTGCTAGTTTTCATTCAATACTGCAGGCCATTAGACTAAGTACAAACATGCCATCTGTCCGGGTGAAACTCATGCATATTGAAGAGTACTCACATCAATCAGCAGCCATGTTTGGGGTTTGCAGCAAAAACAAACATAACACAAATAAGTTACAATAATCACATGCACTCAGCCAGTTATCTTTAAACACCCAATGGAACTTTGTTTAATAATCAAGAAATTACTATTTGGCATATGAATGTGACTGTGCAGTGACTCCAAAGTGACATTTATTCAGTAAAAATTTACAATAAGGTTTGATTCGTTACCATAAGCTATACAAAGTATGGTGAAATAACATTGAATCATACCTCTATAGCATATTAATCTAAATTCATGTTCACTCTACAGTACACACACTACCGTCAGTGTTGTAGTACTCGAGACTCGGTCTCGAGACCATATTTTAACGGTCTTGTCATGGACTTGGTATTAACTCGTACACGAACATATTAAGAATTGGACTTTTTCCCGAGTCCACTCGAGTCCCATTCAAAATATTTCATGATTATTACTGTATGTTAATAATTCTTTAAATTGATGTTTGATTGACATGTCCAATGATTGGTGATTTTCTCGTGACTTGAGACTAACGTTAACGAAGACTCCCACCAGGTTCTCTCCCACACCTGTGACCCGCCTGCTCTCACTTCTATTTTACGCTGTGTCCACCTGCCATCAACCTGTAGTGATCCCGCTTTCCAGAAAGTCACATTTCTACATTATTTGTCTCAACTGTGTCTTTTTTATATATTTACTGTTTACAAAGTAGGACAAAAATGTCACAGAGAAAACCAAATCTTGTTTAATTAAAGAATAAAATGAATACAGATATGATGACAGTCTCAACACTGAGCATCTCCCCCCCAAAATGTCTGACAGAAGGCCGCTCGCCCTCTCTCCCTCCGGCACATTCACATTACATTAAAAAGGCAGCAATTTTTCTGCAGTCACTCTTTGCACGCCCTCCGTAACTAAAAAGTTAATCAAATTAAGTTCTAATTTGTTTGTGTTTGTGGATTTTCTCTGGTCTCGGTCTCGACTCGGACTCAGCCCTCTCTGAACTCGGTCTTGACACGGACTCAACCCTCGAATGAGCTGGTCTCGACTACAACACTGAGCGTTCAAAAGTTTGGGGTGGGCACGTTTTTTTTTTTTGTGTGTTTTTGAAAGAGGTCTCATGCTCACTAAGGCTGCATTATTTAATCATGATCAAAAATGCATTAGAACAGTGATTAGAACAGTGTTTTCTATTTTAAAATTTGCAGACTGTTATATTTAGATTATTATTATTTTTTTATTTACTACAAGGACAAAAAAATATTTAAAAAAATTAAACACATGGATGAATTGTTTGCAATATGATCAATACCATGCATTTAGAAAATAGTCGATTTTAAACACAGTTAAGCATTCTTAAATGATAAGCGCATTAATTTTAGCCCTAAGATACTAACAAATAAAACCAAAAAACTTAAAACTTTTTTTTGTTACAGTTAAAACTAACATAATCTAACAAAATGAGAAAGACAAATTGAAAAAAATTTAACTATATTTAAAAACCTAAACTTATAACTTTTATTAAGTTGCAGTATTTTGTACAAATATGAGTTCTATCATGACAACTCTCTGAAGATTTTTAGCATGCTAATGGTTATGACAATGTTATGGCGCTTTTCCACTGCATGGTACAACTCGGTATAGCTCGCTTTGGTGCTTTTCCACTGCATGGTACTGTTGGGTACAGCTCACTTTTTGGCGCTTTTCCACTGCATGGTATGGTTTGTTTAAATACTACCATCTCAGTTGAGGTTCCAAGCATGCCATACCAATACTAAAATGTGACGTGTAAACACTGCATTGGTCAGAGAGAATCGTCACTACCACTACCGTCACTACCATTATATGCTTTTGTGACAGTGATATAGCGAATGAGACCCTAAACACATTGCTAAACGCCCTTGTGCACCATTGAGCAAACCAAGTGATATCATCATCTGTGCTTAGTTGTACAAGTTCCCAGACTCTCTTGGGTTTTTTTTTAGCCTCCTTTGAAACGAAGCCTCCTTCTTCGTCTTGCAGTTAAAAACATCCACATGTCGAGAAGTAGAGGCGGCGCAACTATAACGAACATTCTATAATCCCACCCACTTAGCAGCAGTACTAACTGCAGTGGAGAAGCAAGCCAAGCCGTACCATGCAGTGGAAAAGTGCCATTAAGGTATTTGGTCTTGGTGGAATAGATCTGCTACGCTGCAGCTGAATTGCTGCTGCTGCTGTTGTTGTAGATTATTGCTGATGCTGCAGAGCAAGTACAGGAATTTGCTACTGCCAATACATACACTGATACGCTGATATGAGCATGTAAGACATACTGCTGCTGCACAAATAGCATATCATTTACCCATAGCAGACCTATACAGGTGGAGCTGGGGAGGTTGAGGGTTTTAGACGAAAGTATGCTGCAAACTGCTATAGTGAATGGTAACCAGCCATTTAAATGTTGAGCAGCAAGTTCATTGGCAGATGCAAAATTAACCAATCAGCTTGTGCCAAGTTAACACGGTAAATATCATCAGCTGCATTATGGACCCATCAGCCTATGACCCATCTAGAGTTTCATGACAGAACTAGGCATTTAACAATGAACAATAGTATATTTTTTTAATTAGTTCATGATACCTAATGCCTTAACTAATGTTAATTAATTGCACCTTATTGTAAATTGTTACCATTTATTCTTCATGTGTAAATCCTGACAAATTAAATAAAGGTACATTTGTTTTGAATCTAATTTATTGCCATTTCAGAACTGATGTGCTCTACTCCAAAAATGGACTTACTCGGATCTGGCGCCACACACTCGCACTTGTAGGCCGTAACGTAGTCCGGTTTGAAATCTGTGTTGATGGGATAGTATTTAAAGGATCCCACCATCTTCTTGATGGCATCAGAGATGAAGATGAATGAGATAAGGCTAGAGAAGCCTTCCTCTGTGAAGCGCGTCATGTACTTTATGATGTAACTGGCATCCGTTGCGACCAGGAATAAGCACTGCATGCAGGAGTGCATTCCGATCCACAGCCTAAGCTCCATGTAATCAATCCCATTATTTCTAAGGAAAAGAAAGTTTAAAGTTAAAATAAAGAGCGATAAATAATAGAGCAGTGAACACAAGAGAGCAAGAGGTTATTTGCATCAGTGAAGAGAGATGATTTATGTGGATCTTTTACTGGGTTGATGAAAGTGAGCAATCAAGGCTGTACTTTATTGTCCTCAATAATGGACTGTGAAATTATGATGGATTGGTGTGGATGGCTCTCACTTGCTGAATTCATAAAGCAGTTTCTCAAAGATGAGGATGGGGCCTGTTGAGCTGAGAATAATGAGAGGTTGACCGCCAAACATGCAGAATACCGTTCCTGCTAGAGCAGTGCCCAGAAAACTCTCCATCACACCCTGACAGACAATTAAACAGGGAGAGAGACAGGGAAATAAGGTGAGAAAGAAAAGGGCTATAGATGAAGCTAGGTCACAAGCATGCTTGTTAAATGCTCCATAAAAGATGATGACATGCAACTTTAAGCAAACTGTCATGTTCAGTGTCAAGTAGAAAACTGCAAGGTGTACCTGGTAATTGTCTGTGGCATCCCCTAGAAGGCCCCCAAAGGTGATTGCATTGGTTATGCAGCCCAGGTAGATGAAGAGTACCGCAGAGATGGACTGTATGTGGATGCCTTCATAAAAGTCGCTCAGGTACCAGGGGATCTTCCTCTTGATGTCAAGGAAAAGGCCACCACAGAACCTGCCCCGTAAACATAGATTTTTAATCTATTATTCATCAGTGACCTGTCCTCTTTAACTTGTATTAGACAGTCAGACAGAAGCAAGATCTATCTTGAATATTAGCACAGAGTACTGGCACCTATCTTCTATCTCCAAGTCCTCACATGCCCTCTAGAGCAAGCACCAAAAAGAGCATTACATTTTCCTTTTTTGACATATTGATTAAGATACGAACTCTCTTAAAACTTGGGGCTCTGAAGTATCTTTCAATTATTTGTAAAGACAGATAAAACAAGAACACTTTGAGCTCCTGAAACTCAAACTATCAGCTGGAGTGTTTGAGAGAATCTGCAAGGTCGAAATACAAGAACATTGGGTCCTGAAGATCAACAGGCAAATGTATATGTGCCATACACTCAGATGGCAGGGCTGTGCGCAATTCAGAACAGAATTGTGGCTGTCATTTAATTTTAAATTAAATTCCTGAATTTAAGCTGAATTTGAATTGAGGTGGCAAACATGAAGCAGAATTAAAATGGGATGGATGGATGATTTTGTCAGTCAGTGTATTCACACACCCACCTCCCCGTAAATGCCAATTCTTCACCAAGTTCGTGTGGAACAGGCATTTCCTCATCCTCGCCAGCAGGCCCTCCACCGCCTGCTGTCCCATTCATCTGACCCAGCTCATTGAGGGAAAACACAGACTTCCTTCTCAGAGAAACAAAAAGGAATGTAAAAATGTGAAGCATATGGGCTGAACAAAGTAGAAAGAAGAAGAAGCTTTACCTTTTGTCTGCTGAAGGGATTTTTTTGGGGGGTTCAATGCGAATTTTGGGGTCCCATTCTCCAGGTGGAAGCACAATCACCTCATCCAGGAACTCATCAATACCAGCAATAAGATCCTCCCGGTCCCTGGCTTTATATGCTACATCACTGAAGAGCTGCAGATCAAATAGAGGAAATTGATCTTGGATCACTTTGCATGATCTTTTTATCCAAGTTTATCTGGAAGAATTGAACATTAAAGATATTAATTGCATAACAAACAAACAAATCAATCAAACTTACATCATCCACCATGAGAGTGGCAATGGCCCGTCCAATCTCATTGTAAGATTTGCCTTTACCAGGAGGCCCAAGTAGCACAAACAAGAATCTGTCCATTAGGAGATATATATTCAAAGCTTTAGTTCATTAAACCTTTTCCATGATCTTTTTACAGGCATATTGCAAACTGTTACCTGGTGGGCACTGGGACTTCCGTCAGACCTCCAAGAGTAGTGGCCTGAGACAGCCGAACGAAGGCAACAAACGGTTTTTCTAAGAAGTCGACTTCTCCCACCAGAACATTGGATGCCTCTGCATCTCTGGGGATTTTCTTCATGAACTTGTTCTTCAGCTGAAATGAAGAGCAAAGAAAAAATAACATGAAAGGATTTGGTAGGTACAATAGGGCCCATATGTTGTCCTTTAACTTTTCTGTTCCATCATAGAACCTTTATGTTGTCATTAAACCCCTTTGTTCCATGATAAGACCTTTGCAGTCATTTAACCCTTCTGTTCCATCATACATCCCCTATGTTGTCATTTAACTCAGGGGCTCTCAACTCTGGCCCTCGAAGTCCACTTTCCTGCAGAGTTTTCCCCCAACCCAAATCAAACACACCTGAACAAGCAAGGTCTTCAGGATTACTAGAAAGTTAAAGGCAGGTCAGTTTGATCAAGGTTGGAGCTAAACTCTGCAGGAAAGTGGACTTCAAAGGCCAGAGTTAAGAACCTGGTTTACAGGACCCTCATGTTGTCATTAACCCTTCTATTCCATTACAGGACACTCATGTTGTCATTAACCCTTCTATTCCATCACAGGACCCTCATGTTGTCATTAACCCTTCTATTCCATTACAGGACACTCATGTTGTCATTAACACTTCTATTCCATCACAGGACCCTCATGTTGTCATTAACCCTTCTATTCAATCACAGAGCCCTTATGTTGTCATTAACCCTTCTATTCCATCACATGACCCTCATGTTGTCATTAACCCTTCTATTCCATCACAGGACCCTCATTTTGTCATTTAACTCTTCTATTCCATCACAGGACCCTCACGTTGTCAGTAACTCTTCTATTCCATCACAGGACCCTCATGTTGTCATTAACCCTTCTATTCCATCACAGGACCCTCACGTTGTCAGTAACCCTTCTATTCCATCACAGGACCCACACGTTGTCATTTAACTATCCTATTCCATCACAGGACCCTTATGTTGTCATTAACCCTTCTATTCTATCATATGACCCTCATGTTGTCATTAACCTTTCTATTACATCACAGGACCCTCATGTTGTCATTAACTCTTCTATTCCATCACAGGACCCTCATGTTGTCAGTAACCCTTCTATTCCATCACAGGACCCTCATGTTGTCAGTAACTATTCTATTCTATCACAGGACCCTCATGTTGTCATTAACCCTTCTATTCTATCATATGACCCTCATGTTGTCAGTAACCCTTCTATTCCATCACAGGACCCACACGTTGTCATTTAACTATTCTATTCCATCACAGGACCCTTATGTTGTCATTAACCCTTCTATTCCATCACAGGACCCTTATGTTGTCATTAACCCTTCTATTCCATCACAGGACCCTCATGTTGTCATTAAGTCTTCTATTCCATCACAGGACCCTCATGTTGTCAGTAACCCTTCTATTCCATCACAGGACCCTCATGTTGTTAGTAACTATTCTATTCTATCACAGGACCCTCATGCTGTCATTAACCCTTCTATTCCATTACAGGACACTCATGTTGTCATTAACCCTTCTATTCCATCACAGGACCCTCATGTTGTCATTAACCCTTCTATTCCATTACAGGACACTCATGTTGTCATTAACACTTCTATTCCATCACAGGACCCTCATGTTGTCATTAACCCTTCTATTCAATCACAGAGCCCTTATGTTGTCATTAACCCTTCTATTCCATCACATGACCCTCATGTTGTCATTAACCCTTCTATTCCATCACAGGACCCTCATTTTGTCATTTAACTCTTCTATTCCATCACAGGACCCTCACGTTGTCAGTAACTCTTCTATTCCATCACAGGACCCTCATGTTGTCATTAACCCTTCTATTCCATCACAGGACCCTCACGTTGTCAGTAACCCTTCTATTCCATCACAGGACCCACACGTTGTCATTTAACTATTCTATTCCATCACAGGACCCTTATGTTGTCATTAACCCTTCTATTCTATCACAGGACCCTCATGCTGTCATTAACCCTTCTATTCCATTACAGGACACTCATGTTGTCATTAACCCTTCTATTCCATCACAGGACCCTCATGTTGTCATTAAGTCTTCTATTCCATCACAGGACCCTCATGTTGTCAGTAACCCTTCTATTCCATCACAGGACCCTCATGTTGTTAGTAACTATTCTATTCTATCACAGGACCCTCATGCTGTCATTAACCCTTCTATTCCATCACAGGACCCTCATGTTGTCATTAATTCTTCTATTCCATCACAGGACCCTCATGTTGTCATTAATTCTTCTATTCCATCACAGGACCCACACGTTGTCATTTAACTATTCTATTCCATCACAGGACCCTCATGTTGTCATTAATCATTCTATTCCATTCCATCACAGGACCCTCATGTTGTCATTAATCCTTCTATTCCATCACAGGACCCTCATGTTGTCAGTAACCCTTCTATTCCATCACAGGACCCTCATGTTGTTAGTAACTCTTCTATTCTATCACAGGACCCTCATGTTGTCATTAACCCTTCTATTCTATCATATGACCCTCATGTTGTCAGTAACCCTTCTATTCTATCACAGGACCTCTCATTTTGTCTATTCTATCACATGACCCTCACCCTTCTATTCTATCACAGGACCCTCATGTTGTCATTAACTCTTCTATTCCATCACAGGACCCTCATGTTGTCATCAACTCTTCTATTCCATCACAGGACCCTCATGTTGTCATTAACTCTTCTATTCCATCACAGGACCCTCATGCTGTCATTAACTCTTCTATTCCATCACAGGACCCTCATGTTGTCATTAACTCTTCTATTCCATCACAGGACCCTCATGCTGTCATTAACCCTTCTATTCCATCACAGGACCTCATGCTGTCATTAACTCTTCTATTCCATCACAGGACCCTCATGTTGTCATTAACTCTTCTATTCCATCACAGGACCCTCATGTTGTCATTAACTCTTCTATTCCATCACAGGACCCTCATGTTGTCATTAACTCTTCTATTCCATCACAGGACCCTCATGTTGTCATTAACTCTTCTATTCCATCACAGGACCCTCATGTTGTCATTAACTCTTCTATTCCATCACAGGACCCTCATGTTGTCATTAACTCTTCTATTCCATCACAGGACCCTCATGTTGTCATTAACTCTTCTATTCCATCACAGGACCCTCATGTTGTCATTAACTCTTCTATTCCATCACAGGACCCTCATGGATTAACTCTTCTATTCCATGACCCTCATGTTATCATTAACTCTTCTATTCCATCACAGGACCCTCATGTTGTCATTAACTCTTCTATTCCATCACAGGACCCTCATGTTGTCATTAACTCTTCTATTCCATCACAGGACCCTCATGTGATGGAATAGAATATGTATTTAGAATTTTCTCTTTTTCTTTTTCTTTTTCTTTTATATGAAATGTTTATTTAACCAAGAAAACATTAAGTGTAACTGTGAAATCAATTTACATTTGATTTATGTAAAAATAAAAATAAAAAAATAAAAACTGTGAGGAAATTAATACAATTAATTACATTTATTTAAAGTAATATATATTATATTACTGCTCTTTAATCAGAAACTTTTATGTGCCAGTAATCTGGAACTGCACATTTACACAAAAGTTAATTTACTGCTGTTCAGTCTCTGTGGAACACACTCACAAACTCACTTGTACCATTCTAAACTCTCTCTAAAAAAAAGAAAGTCTTCAGGCTTTATCACTTCGTAGACAGCACAATTCCTTCTGAAGCCCTTGAGTAAAATGCAGTCTGGATTTAGCCTTTCTGCTTTCCTCCTGTCTTCCTTTGAACAAATCGTAAACCAAGCATCCGTCCCCCGTGTTACGAAGGATTATATCTGAACTGCACATTGTGCATGAGGAATGCATATGAATAGAATTTAGAAAGGCTATTGGGTTATCTGGCAGACAGAGCTCAATATGTTGAGGCCTATATTCCAAAAAAAATGTATATAGGATATATATGTGGATAACAGCTCCTCCAAACAATGTTTTATATTTTCCCCATCTCTAAACAACTTGAAATGAGTTCGGAAGTTCTACAAAATTTATACAGACAGCCTTTTGAGGGAGTGAAATAAGGTTTTCCTAATTCTATAACAAGCTTGAAGTCTAGAAAGTCTAAAAATGCATTTTCAATAATTTCAGTGATTTACACTTCCGTTCAAAAGTTTCTTATGCTCACCAAGGCTCCATTTGATTGATCATTTTAATATATTTTAAAATGTAATTATTGTGATGGCAAAGCTGAATCCTTTGAGTCTTCAGTGTCACATGATCCTCCAGAAATCATTCTAATATGCTGATTTAGTGTGCAAGAAACATTTAATTTATCACAATATAGTGTATCCAGGAACAGACCGAAGACTCAGATTAAAGAGCCAAAATAAAACTTTAATAATAACTCTCAGGAACAGGCTGACAGGCAGGGAAACGACACATTAACACATCAGAGACCAGACAGAGACTGAAAGCAAGGTGCATGTCAAATAGCAAACAGAAACGAGAATTAATCAAACACAGCTGGGACAAATTAACTAATTAAGACAGACAAAGGAGTGGCGGGAAACTTCACACACTTTACATTATTATGGTATTATGTTAAAAAAGGAACAAAAAATAGGTTGTGCTGTTAATATTTTTGTCTATCAATAGAAAGTTCAAAAGGACAGCATTTATTTTAAATCGTTTGTAACATTATAAAATGTCTTTACTGTCACTTTTGATCAATTTAGTGCATCGTTGCTGTATTGATTTCTTGAAAAAATCTTACTGATCCCAAACGTTTGAGTGGTAGTGTACAAGGTTTAATCAAGCATTTTTTGTGTTGTATTGAAACATGCTCATATAAAGATGTTTATTATACTCGACTACAGATTCTGTTTATAAACTTAAAGTTTAGTTTCAATATGCCAAAGACTGCTCAATGTTTTCTGCTTGTCTTGCTATATAGTCCAAGATTTAAAATCATGTTGTTATTGTTTTAGTCCACCTAATGGGACGTTTTTGTTCAGACAAGACTAACAAGCAAAGATATGAATTATAATTAAAAGTATAAATAATGAATACTTTCCTCTTACAATATATCTCCATGAACAAAAGCAGGACAATAATGTGTTGTGACTGGTGGCTATAGCCTTGTACATTGTGTGCCCATGGAAAAAACGGAAACAGTGGCACTATTTTCCTGAGGGAGCAAACCGCAGCTCCCGGGTATCTCTCTGCATGTGAGAGCTTAGCACGAGGACCACACAGTCAGATGGCACGTTTTACCAATGGCAGATCAATACTGACCTAGACACCAGGCCACGACAATGCACATCACATCAGCCAACACGGTTACATGTATGCTCGATTTCTTTGTGTTTCCCTGTGACCTAGTTTCTCTGTGTTAATAATTAGTCCTTCATTCACCTGTCATCCTTCAATTATCTCATTAGTTCCCTTTGTTTGGTCAATGCATTTATACCCGGAGTTCTTCTTTAGACCCCGTCCACACGGAGACGCGTTTAGCTGTAGTGTACATGTAAACAATTTGTACCGTATCAGCGTTTCGTCCACACGGATCCGTCGTTTTGGGAGCATGAAACTGATGTTCTTTTGAAAATCTGAAAATGACACCCTTGCGTTTTCGTTTGTACAGCCAACCTGTATATTTTGTGAAACGGTGACGTCATCGCACCACGTCCGGCATGGGAAAGACTAGAAAGGGTCTCTGTACTCGCATAAAAACCAGCAGTCTGAAAGGAGTAGCTATAGCTGAGGGAGAGGTGATCATCAGTCAGCTTGCTGATGACACCACCCTCTTTCTTAGGGATGCTATGCAGGCCCCTTTGAGTTTTTCTCCAAAGCCTCGGGCCTGCATTTAAATGTTCAAAAGTGTGAGCTTTTGACCATAAAAAACTGTAATGACTCCTTTATTCATAATATTCCTGTGAAAGAAGGTTTGTTATTTGGGAGTTTATATAGTAAAGGACCAAAAAGAAAGATGTATCTTTAATTTTCAACTCATTACAGATTAAAGATTTCACCAGTGGCTACAAAGAGATCTTTCTTTGAGAGGCAGGGTACTTCTTACAAAGGCTGAAAGCCTCTCAAGGCTCACTTATGCTCCATTGTATTGAATATTAGTGAAAGGGGTGGTCTTAATATTCTGGATTTTAGTTCTTTTAAATTATACCTTTTAAAATTACAGTTTAGAAAGAACCCATGGGTCTTTATGGAACTTTATTCCCAATTATGTTTGTTCTCAGTTTGGTGGTCTGGATTTCCTTTTGTTATGCAACTACAAAATTGAAAAAATTACCAGGAACATTATCTGCTTTTCATAAGCAGGCTCTTTTGGCTTGGTCTTTGATATTTAAGCACAGTTTTTCCACCTCATAAATCTTATATTTGGAATAACTGTAATATTTTATACAAGAATAAATCTGGGGTTGTTGTTTTCATATAAGGAATTTGTAGATCATTTTCTGTTTCCTGTTTCTCCCAAAGAATTTTCAATTGTTATGGGTTCAATCCCATCAGGCGCTCTTTCTTTATTGAGAGGTACTCAATCTCTACTTCCAGTCTCTCTGAGTTTGGTCAGTACTCCGGTTGGCAAATTGTGTTTTGCTCCACCCAATAAAAATAATAATAGATCAGTCCGTTCACTATTTCAGCAGGACGTTGTTACATTACCACCTGTGACCGCTAACTGGAATAATGCAGTTGTTAATATCTGTTGGAAAAAAGTGTGGATGCTTCCACATTTTTTTTTTTTTTTTTAAACCAATAAAGTAAAAGAGATTTCTCTTAATAAGTGTTACACTGCAAGTCAATTAAAAAAAGTTCAAAAAGGATATTCCATCCAGTTGCTCTTTCTGTGACAACCCTGAGGAAACTGTAGTTCATCTTTTTTTGGCATTGTCCCTTTACTAAAATGTTTTGGGATATATTAGGAACAAAATTTATAAAGAATGTGTGTTGTATTGGAAGGATGTGGTACTGGGATTTGTTGATTATGATAAATCTAAAAAGGTCAATTTTCTGTAATTAATCTGATCTTGTTACTCGCTAAATTCCACATTCATAAATCGAAATATCTAAATGCTAAACCTCTCTTTCTTATTTTTGTGAAAGAACTTGAAAAATACCTAATTTCAATTAAATTATCTGAGAACAAAAAGCCATAAAAACATTTTCAATATATTCAATTTATCAATATGTTTAATTTATATTATTCCCCAGTTTTTTTGTTTTGTTTTTGTTTGTATTCTGTTGTTGTTGCTTTTTGTTGTTATAACTTGTGTATTGTTTTGAGCATTAAAAAAAAAAAAAAAAAAAAGACTAGAAGGGATACAACTATGGGCACTGGGCATGCGCACATCAATATTGAGTCATTAATTACTGTACTTGCATTATTGTAAGTGTAGGTTTAGGGTTGGGGTAGGTGTAGGCGTTAATAAAACACAATCTGGTAAGTAGAACATGTATTTATTGTTTTATCGAGAGATTGCCTCACAACCTACCATTGCTGTATCCCTTCTAGCCACAACTCTTCTCTGTTTTTAGTGCATTTCTGTGGCAGAATTATACTGTACACCATGCCAGACCAGTATGTGACGCTGTATCATTTTGAGTTGGTTTCAGCGGTTTTGTGTGTGTGCAAACGAGGGAAAAAAAGATTGGATAGGGAAAGCTCTGGCTTTGTGTGGACGGGGCCTTAGTCTCTGTTCGTTCTCATTTGAAGTAGTGCGGTTTTCTCCTGTTAAGTATTTATGATTTAAAGTCTATTTCCTGGAATTATTCCTCGTGAGGAGTTTGTGATATTCCACGTTACATCACACACGCAACACACACACACACACACACACACACACACACACACACACACACACACACACACACACACAAAGAGCCATAGCAATCTCTCTATAAGAACAATCTATCATATGTAGTACTTTCAACAAAATGAACATTACATCAAATACAAAATATAGAAATTTATAGAATATAGAAATTTTATAACGGTAGATTTCTCATTTTGGTGACTGATTCTGAAGGACTACAGAACTTTTTTTCTGTGACCTCAAAACATGGTAAAATCTAAAAATATACCTTTTTAATTTACATTAAGAACATAATATTAGCAAATATAAATTGTGTAGACTTAAATTATTCATCAAATTCCAATACATTGATAAAGAAAGCAGAAGATTCTAGAATCTGTCTGAATTTGTCAGTTAAGTCAGTCTGGAAAACTGGACACAGCAGCTAAAAATAGCACCAAAGCAAATACAAAAGATCTGAGCAGATGCTATTATGAACAATACAATGGCTGTTGTGCCTTGTCAAATTGTGGCTTTCTATTACAGATAAAGACACATTGTGATACCATGTGACTCACCTGGTCCGTGCTTGGTGAGTCTGCAATGTCATTCATGCTCCTGCTTTGAGCGTGGCCTGCGGACACACAGGCACAATTATACACAGAAATTTAATTACAAATATTTCATCAAAATGATTAATATTCAAGTCTGACTCCAGCAGGATATAAAGCTGACTAGCTATTTAACAACTAATCTAGCATCACTCACTAATAAAAAAAATAATAAAAAAATAAATAAAATAAAAATCGGAATAGTCTGGACTGCTTTAATGAAAAATTAAGTGGAATGAACTCTTTCATTGCTTTTACCCAAGCCAAAAGATCACTGACACTTTCTAGATTAGTAGAATATGGGTAACACTTCACAATAAGGTTCTATTTGTTGTTACGATCCTTGGTATCTGTTTTGTGTGGGTTATTTTTTTATTGTATATGTGTGCAGGGATTGGCTGTCGTTGGAGGAGCCTGACTGGTGGATCTACGGATGCGCCGCTTTAAAAGGGCGGTGCTAAACGAAGATGTGGAGCTCATTCTGCCATTGGCCTTGTGGCGTGAAGAGCTCCGGATGCCTTCTCCTGTCGACAGATCCCAAACCCTTCAGTTGACTAAATTGGGTTCATTTCATGTTTTAGGAGTGTCCTACCATTTATTTTGACTTTGTTTGCGATTTGTTTATTATTAGGGAGATAGGGAAGTTTCTTTGTAATTTATACATGTTGTCACATGTCTGTCTTGTCCTGTGCAGCACATGTGGTGGTTTTGTCATGTTTTGGTGTGATGTCGTGTCTCTGGTCCCTTGTCACCCTGCCCTTCTTGTTAATCTGATTATTGGTTAATTTGTCCCACCTTAGTTTTCCTTCATTTCACGTGACATAACGATCTGACCACTTGAGGACTCAGCAGGAGTTTTTTTGTTTTTGCTTTGTTTCTGTTGATTTTTCCCATCCTTCCACATGGAGTTTGAGAGACGCCTGCTGGTTATGCGACATGTTAACTCCAAGTACATCCATCAGCAGGGGACGGATGTACGAGAGTTTGCATGCCAGTTCCTGACAGAGGTGGACCATTTTGTCCTCAACAAGGCAGAGTGTAAAGAGACTTTTAATCTCTGTCTGGGAGAAGTGGAGAGGTTGGGGAAGCTGGGATTCTGGGACTTTGTTTACCATCTGAGGGGTTCCGAACGCCTTTGGCCAGCAGTATCCCAGCCCACTGACTGTCCCCGTTTTCCACCTACAGTCAGTGGAGGCCCCAGCCCTCCTAGGACTCGGGGACTGAGAAGGAGAGTCCCGAGTCCGGTGGTCCCAGTTCTGGTGGTCTTGAAACGGAGGAGGAGAAGAAGGGCTTCCTCCGTGATGGTTCCGGTGGTCCCTGTTCCGGTGGTACCGAGACGGAGGAGGAGAAGAAGGGCTTCCTCCGTGACAGTTCCGGTGGCCTCGAATTCAGTGGTCCTAAGTCCGGTGGTTCCAAGCCCAGAGACAATCGTGGAGGTTGCTGCCGTTCCAGACGCGCCGCTCAGGCACCTTGCACTGCCAGCGCCGCCCTGGTCTGTCCCTCCCATTCTGGTAATGTCTTGTGGAGCGTCTGGTAGCTGCTCCGTAGGGAGGAGGTAATGTCACATGTCTGTCTTGTCCAGACATGAACACCTTTTTTCTGCATTTGAGTCCTCACCCCTTCTCTGCATACCATTCGTGACACAATGTTATAATAAAGGGTGACAAATCAGGCAGGAAATAAGGGAGAACAGGTGGGGCAAATTAACCAATAATCAGATTAACAAGAAGGGCAGGGTGACAAGGGACCAGAGACATGACATCACACCAAAACATGACAAAACCACCACATGTGCTGCACAGGACAAGACAGACATGTGACACATGTTTTATTTATAAGTGTGTTTTGTTTGTTATGTTGGCCTTGGGGCACCCTGAAGCCATTGCTCCTTTATTTACTTTTTCCACCTTAATAAATTTATACTTTTTGTGGAATTTAGATTTGTGTCTTTGGTGATCTGTCAGCTGGGTGGTTTTTCTAGAAGTTCACATCAACTCTGTCTTCATATAACGGGTCATAACATTGTTAACATAAGTTAACTACATTAGTTAATGAACTAAAAATGAAAAATATTTATTTTAGTTCATGTTTATTTCAACATTTACTAATACATTATTAAAATGCTGCTTTATGTTTTTGTTTATTTTATGATTAAACTTTACATTGATCGTTTGTCAGTTCCCGCCTCCTCCTTCCCTGCGCCTTAAACATTATTAGACTGGTGCCAAAACCCAGGAGAAAGGAGGAACGTGCTGTCAAAGAGCTCTCGCCGCTGTGGGAAATCCGCTGCACCATCAAGCTGAGCAGACTCTCCACCATGGACACTCAAGGCGGTGGGCTGGAATGACTTGCCGGGGGTTCTGGAGGGGTGGCTTCCATCCAAGAGGGAGCAGAGCAACTGGTTGCCAGGCTGCTGCCATGATGGGGAGGAGTTATAGGGACTGGATGGCAGTGCGTTTTGTGAACCGGACCAAGATTTTTTTTTTTTCTTGTCTCTGTCTCTCCTCATCCTTCTGTCACACTGGCCTCGAGTCTCACAGAGGAGTTTTGGAGGGATAAATGGAGTGATGACAGTGAAGGATAAGATGTGCTCTGCAGCCCTGTGTTCGCTGGCTTCTTCCAGTCCTTCAGCTCCTCCTAAGCTGTCTGTACCTAACATCCTGGAGCCGCTTGGGGCTTCCAGGTCACCAGCTCTGCCCTTGAGTGTCGACCCTCTAATTCTGCCTGGAACCTCCAAGTCCGTAACTTTACCTCGGCCAAACCAGTCGACTCAACCTGGGACTGTTGTCCCTACAGCTCTACTGGGCTTCCTCGTCCCTCAGGCTCTGCCTTGGTCAGTTGTTTCTCTGCATTCGGCATGGACTTCCAGGCCTTCATCTGTGACATTTCCTTTTGCCCCTTTGGTTGTGTCGAGCTCCTCCTCCTACCCGGCTCAGCCTCCGGCACCCTGGCTTCACCTTCACCTTGGCAGGATTAATCTGATCATTAAGCAAAAGGAACTGGATGAATAATCACACTGTCTTTGTTCGTTGGCGAGAGGAGAACTGGTCCCCCGACTGAGCCTGGTTTCTCCCAAGGTTTTTCACTCCATTCTGTCACCTGATGGAGTTTGGGTTCTATGCCACTGTTGGGGGCTTGCCTCTAACTTGCTTAGTTGGGGACACTTAATATTCAACAATATTATTGATTTGACTGTATTGAAGCTGTTGTACGAGAACTGAACTGAGCTGGCCAATTACATATTTTTTTGCAGAACTGCTTTATAGATGAAATTAACTAATTTAACAATTGATGATCTTTGAAACAATCTGTATTGTATAAAGCACTATATAAATAAAGGTGACTTAACTTGACCTCAGCCGCTCGTCTCCCTGGTGACCTTCAGTTCCCTTTCAGCGACTGCATCGCTGAATTGCGATCTGCTTTCAGAGACCAATCTACTTCGAGTGTTTCTAAACGAGCCAATATCGATTGGCATGCGGTCCACGCTCCGCCCGCTATGCGGGTATAAATACGGAAGTGGAATACCGCATCCTCGCTTTCTACTTCGGAGCCGAACCCTGTTGTTGGCTTAATGCTGGGTTTTCTGCGAAGAGTGTTATATGGCGAGTCGGAAAGGATCGCTCGACTTCCGGGTGCGGGTGTGACGGCGCGATTCAGCGGGTGGTCGCTTCTCGAGGAATCAGCTGTTCTCAGCCTGCCTGGGTGTCCTCTGAGTGCTCACAGCAGGCTTGCACCATTGAACTGCTGTGAGCCGCGGCTATCTCCCCTGTGTGCTTCAGCACTTTTTAGAGCATTCTTTCCTTTCTAAAAGAGCAAAACACGGTTTGACCCTGCATCTCCAAGATGTCATTCAAACCGTGTGTTTCTGGATGCAGTCGCTTCCTGTCCCCAGTTGACGGTCACGATCGTTGCCTCACGTGTTTGGGCGTTCAGCACGCTGAGGCAGCTTTTGTGAATGAATCATGTTCCCACTGCGGGAACATGACCATCGCAGTCCTACGGTCTAGGCTCGATTACCTCAAAAGGGGTGGAGTCCCATTGCGCATCCCCCGATCTAGTGGTCCTCCTGCTGCAAAGCAGAGGGCTGCTACTTTGGCTGATGCCTTTGGTGGAGACCTGAGGGTAACTGTGAGGGCACCCAACGACGGGACACCAAGCCCCTCGGGACCCTCCCCCCTCCGCTGCGCCGGTGGAGCTTCCAAAGGAGCGTCCTGGTCCCTCCCATGGGGGACCAGCCATTACCTTTGGAGCTCCGGCTGAGGACATGATGTTGATTGCTGCATCGGGGGACAAGCTAATGGACTCCGGAGATGAAGACTCGGCTGCGTTGCCCCCTTCGGGTGTGGTAGCGTTGCCTGAGCCTGATCCAGAGCTCACGGCTATGCTTTCCCGGGCCGCCGCGAGGGTTGGGCTCGAGTGGAACCCTCCACCGTGTCCCGAGCCCTCACGGCTGGATGATTGGTTTCTCGGAGCGGCCTGTGCTGGTTCTCAGCGCCCCGGCCCGGTACCATTCTTCCCGGAGGTGCATCAGGAACTCACGAGGTCGTGGCTGCCCGTTCTAGTGTCGGCTTGCGACGCCATTCCCGCCCCCTGGGCCGGATGCGTGCGTTATTTATCTCCAGTCGTGTTCCCCAGAAAATGGCGAACCCTGTCGAGCTCCTCCGTCACCCCTTCGGTGTCAGACGTTGTGGCCGTCTGGCGCCAGGCCTGCACCCGTACCCGTACGTCGAACGTGACCGACTGAAAGGGAATGTCTCGGTTACATATGTAACCCTCGTTCCCTGAAGGAGGGAACGGAGACGTACGTCCCGTCGCCAGGTGCTGTGCTTCAGCTGAAGGCCGAGCCACTTGTTTCGGCTCCTCAGTTGAAAAGCGAGGATGCGGTATTCCACTTCCGTATTTATACCTGCATAGCGGGCGGAGCGAGGACCGCATGCCAATCGATATTGGCTCGTTTAGAAACACTCGAAGCAGATTGGTCTCTGAAAGCAGATCCCAATTCGTCGGTCAGTTCCGACGTACGTCTCCGTTCCCTCCTTCAGGGAACGAGGGTTACATACGTAACCGAGACGTTTTGCCCCGTCTCTTCGGCTCCGCTTGGGTCTCCACTCCTGCCAGCTGTGCCTCTATCTGTTTCCATCTGGTTCTACCTGGCCCCGTCTGGCCTCTATATCAAGGCTCTACCTTGGTTCCTGCTGCTATCGGCTCCACTGTGGACCTTCTACCTGTTTCCTGTGTTTTGTGTACGTTTCATTTGTTCAAGTTTGATTGCCGTGTTTGTTGCCTAGGTTACTGATTTAGTTGAACACCTGTTAATCATTGCTTTGACTGCTTTGGTATTGTGTATATAAAGACCTTGCTTTCTGTCAGTCTTTGTTCGGTAGTTCGATAGTGTAAAGTTGATTGTTCCATTCGTGTTTTAAGCCAGAGAATCCTGGGTACTGTGTTAAGTTTTGAGTTTGTAAATAAAGGTCTGCTGCACTTATATCAAGCTTTATTTTCTTCCTAGTTTTTTAACCAGCTATGACCTTACCAGAATATGCAATACTAAAAAAAGGACGAAAAGAGGCAAACAGACTCACGTAGTCTGCCATAGTTGGCTGCTTGTTTGCTACGCAGATCTTCTGTAGAGCGATTGAAATTTGCTCCAGTTGCAGGAGTGCGGGCTGGGCTCCGAGCTATGAGAGACAAACAACATTACAACTTTTTAAATGACCTATTAAGCAGACAGTGTTTTTCTAATAAGCTGATGTAAACGAACTGTGTAAAAGAGCAATGAAAGAACCCACTGGAAGAATTAAAATGGGATTGGGTTTTTCACCAAAAAGTCTGTAATGATCTACTCACCCTCATGTCACTTGAAGCCCAAATGATCTTATTTACGCTAAGTTTACAATAGCCTTGTCAGTCTAAACAATGAAAGTGGATGGTGACCAATGGCTATCAAGTTCCAAAAAATAAAATAATTTTCTGAAGCTTTATCTTTTTGTGCTTCCTTCCCTTTCTGTCCTTTTCAGAGCTTTACATCCACTTTCCTCTCATTTTATGTAAGAGAGTGGCCTAAATGTTCTGCTGATGAACTCATTTTGTGGTTTTGCACAATATAAGTGTGAATAGACAATAATTTTTGGATTAACTGTCATTTTAAGTTTTTTTTTTTTTTTTTTCTACTATGAAAGTCAATGGCTACTGTCAACTGTCTGGTTACCAACATTCTTTAAAATATCTTTTGTGTTCATCAGAAGAAAGAAACTTATACAGGTTTGGAACAACTTGAGGGCAAGTAAATGATGACAATTGTTTTGAGTGAACTATCCTTTTAAGCAATATTAGGCTACATTATACTTGATGCACAAAAAAACATTTTTCAACCTATTGTGCAGAATATGTGTAGGAGAAACAAAAAAACATTTAGAGATTGAACACTCACTGGCGCCTCCAGATCCAGACTTGCCCAGATCTGCAAGGGAGCGATGGATTGGTTTCTTTGTCTGGTGTCTATGCTTTCTCAACAAAACAAAGCTGATTTTATCTCTCAGCTCAGGACTGATCAACCCTTCCTCTATCTGACGTTCAATGATGTCATCTGCATAAGACAAAAGTTAGTGGTTTGCTTTAAAAGTACACTGGGCCCAAAACATAATGCATCAAAACAATGGGGGGACACTTTTATGAATTACACTTCAGTATGCAAGACGATATCTGTTGTACAAAGGATTTGATGGTTAGATGAAAAGCACCCAGAATAATGTGCCTCATTGCTCACCAACTATCTGTGGGAGTGAATATCCCTCCAGATCCAGCAGCACGGTGCCTGTCTGTAGGCATGTCCGCAGTTCAAACAGGCTGTGGAGGGAGAGCGTGGAGACGTGGGGTTTGCTCCATCTCTCCCCGCCCTCCTCGACCTTTTCCTCAAACTTTACCCACCTGCAGATATGCACAGTCACACACACACACACACACACACACACACACACACACACACACACACACAAAGTTGAAGTCAAGCAGGGAAAGATAGGAAATGTAAGTTTCTGAATGTATCCTTTCTGTCTCACTAGAGCAGAGGTGCCCAAACCTTTTAGTATGAAGGGCCATAAATCAAGCCATAGGCCATAGGCCAAAAATAAATGTTGCATTATTTCCATTCATATCACAATGAAATGTACAGCCAAAACATTGACCTAAAAATAAATAAATAAATAAATAAATAAATAAATAAATAAATAAATAAATAAATAAATATCGCACAATTTGCAGCATATCAGTCTCACAGGATTAGTTTTACGATACCTGTATGCAAATTATTAGTTACTTCAGATGTAATGTTTATGGTCTTTTTGGAGAGGATACATATTGAAATTGTTGATGTGGGTGTGTCTACTACACACTGCCGAAATATTAAACATTAACATATATCTGTGTTTAACTGCAGAAATTGAGTCGAATAGCTTATATACAATAAATATTAATACAAGCCTCTATATTGCACTATATTATATTACAATTCAAGTTTGCCACGCATCATCTCGGAAATAAAGCCGTCAGCGCTATTTGTCTGAAGTTATGATGCGTGTATTTTATTTCCTGATTGAGCTTCACTTTTTATGATGTCATGAGCAATCTACAAGTCAAAAGTTCTCTATATTGATCAGTGTTATGGACCCTTTTCACGGACTGTGATGATGCATTTCCACTATTAGCGACAACGTAAATCTAGTAAAGTTTTTAATATTTTTATTTAAAAAAAATTTATCTATAGCCTAATGTTATACTTTGTTATACCTTAGCAGTAAATATAACAAAGCAGTAAATGACAGAATACAATTTTTTTTTTTTTTTTTTTTTTTTTGCTATTAGAGCAAATGCAAATACAGTCGTGGTCATAATTATTGGCACCCCTGGTAAATATGATCAAAGAAATCTGCAATGAAATCATTTTGATCTTATTTAAAAATGTGCAAAAATCGTCTCGGTTACGTATGGTAACCCTCGTTCCCTGAAGGAGGGAACGGAGACGTACGTCGGACGTCACCGATTTAATTGGGATCACTTCAGGAGCCCCTAACAGCTTCGAGATATAGAGAACAGGCCAATGAGAATTGGCGTGCGAGATTTGCATCTCGCCCGCCGCCCAGCGTCGCGGGTATAAAGCGGAAGTGAAATGCACGCGACGCTTGTTTTTCACTGAGGAGCCGAACTACTGACTCGGCCTGCAGTGATGGTACAGCAATTGTGGCGACGGACGACGCCTCGTCTCCTCCTTCAGGGAACGAGGGTTACCATACGTAACCGAGGCGTTCCCTTTCAGTCGGTCACGTTCGACGACGCCGGACGCCACCGACGCAATTGGGATCCCTTTGGAACACGCCACAGTTGCTACCACTTCCAGCGCCCTGGGAAAGCCCCTCAGACCCGGCTGTTCCGGGCGGGAAATTCACACAGGGAGAGTCAGCTGCTGTTCCGCAAGACCCACTCAGCCGACTATTGGATAACGCTGGGAAAGCGTGACCCGGGGGGCCGCTGCGGAAGCCACATCATGCCCGGAGGGAGTTACCATGTGGAGAATACACGTATGGACTGGCCGTGGGCAGTGCTACATACGGAAGCCCCAGGGGTGGCTCGGCCATTTAGGCGGGGTCCACACCACACTGAGACGGCAGAGAAGGAAAGACACGAGCTCGCCAAGGGAGACTTACCGTGGAGAATACACATATGGGACCGCCGTGGGGTCACAACATATGGAACCCAGCCTAACACAAGTTCCACCAATGCATACGAAGCGTTAGGCCTGGCGCCGGACGCCCGCCACGTCCGACTGCCGAGGGTTGCGGAGGACTCGACAGGGTTCGCCATACTGGGGAACTCGACTGGAGCATATAAGCGCACGTATCCGCTCCATGGGGAGGGAGTGGCGCAGCAAGCCGACACTTTAGAACGGGCACTTCGGTGTTACTGACTATGGGAAGTGAGCACACAGGAAGATACCGGCTCTACACGTAGGCTATAGAACCTAGCGAACGTGTTAGGTGTCGCCCAGCCCGCAGCCCTACAAATATCTGCCAGCGAGGCGCCACGAGCCAGCGCCCAGGAAGAAGCTACACCCCTGGTGGAGTGGGCTCTTAACCTGAGCGGGCAGGGCACGTCTTGGGTTTCATACGCCAAGACGATGGCATCCACTATCCAGTGGGCCATCCTCTGCTTGGAGACAGCCTTTCCTTCTGCTGTCCTCCATAACAGACGAAGAGCTGTTCTGAGGTCCTGAAGCTTTGCGTTCTGTCACGTAAGTCCGCAAAGCGCGGACGGGACAGAGAAAAGCTAGGGCTGGGTCTGCCTCCTCCGAAGGCAGCGCTTGCAGGCTCACCACCTGGTCCCGGAAAGGAGTGGTGGGAACCTTGGGCACATATCCCGGCGGGGTCTCAGGATTACGTGAGAGTTACCAGGCCCGAATTCCAGGCACGATTCGTCGACCGAAAATGCCTGCAGGTCCCCTACCCTCTTGATGGAGGCCAATGCAGTCAGGAGTACTGTCTTCAGAGACAGAATTTTTAACTCAGCTGACTGCAAAGGCTCAAAGGAGGCCTCTGCAGTGCGGTCAGCACCAGAGACAGGTCCCAAGAGGGTATAGAGAGAGGGCGAGGCGGATTCAGTCTCCTCGCCCCCTCAGGAACCTGACGATCAGATCGTGCTTCCCTAAGGACTTCCCGCCACGTAGTCATGATTGGCGGCGATGGCGCCACATAAACTTTGAGGGTGGAGGGAGACAGCCTTCGCTCCAACCCGCCTTGTAGGAAGGAAAGCACAGAACTGACCGAACACCTTCGGGGTCTTCTCGGCAGAAGAGCACCATTCGACGAACAGGTTCCACTTCAACGCGAGAGGTGCCTTGTAGAGGGCGCCTAGCGGAAGTAATGGTGTCTACCACAGCTTGTGGCAGACCGCCTAGAACCTCCGCGTCCCGCCCAGGGACCAGACATGGAGTTTCCAGAGGTCCGGACGCTGGTGCCAGAGGGTGCCCTGCCTCTGAGTCAGGAGGTCCTTCCTCAGAGGAATGGGCCAAGGGGTGCTGTCGCGAGGAGCACTAGTTCCGAAAACCAAGTCCTGTTGGGCCAGCACGGAGCGACCAACAGGACCTGCTCCTCGTCCTCCTGACCTTGCACAGTGTTTGTGCAAGAAGGCTCACTGGGGAAACGATATTTGCGTAGGCCCCGGGGCCAGCTGTGTGCCAGCGCATCCGAACCGAGGGTCCCCTCGGTCAGGGAATAGAACAGCTGGCAGTGGGTGGAGTCCGGGCGGCAAACAGATCTACCTGCGCGCCCCGGCGACTCCAGATCAGCTGGACCACCTGGGGATGGAGTCTCCACTCTCCCGGGAGCACTGGCTGTCGGAGAGCTCGTCGCCGCACGATTGAGCAGGCCCGAATATGAATGGCACGGGCGACCTCAGATGCTTCTGACTCCATAGGAGGAGATGGCGGGCGAGTTGTGACATGCGACGGAGCGTAGACCACCCTGTTTGTTGATGTACGCAACGGCTGCAGTGCTGTCGTGCACGACCAGAACGTGCTTGCCTCTGAGCGGCGTTTTGAAGCGGCTGAGTGCAAGACGAACTGCTAACAACTCCAGGCAATTGATATGCCATTGCAGTTGGGGCCCCGCCCACAGACCCGACACTGCAAGCCCGTTGTAACGTGGCACCCCAGCCGGTGGATGAGGCATCCGTGGAGACAACAGCATGCCTGGACACTTGTTCTAGAGGCACGCCTGCCCGTAGAAATGAAGGGTCCGACCACGGGCTGAAGGTTTGGCGGCATCTCGGCGCCACTTGGACACGGAGAGTTCCGCTGCTGCGCCACGCCCATCTCGGGACCCGGTCGTGGAGCCAGCATTGAAGCGGTCTCATATGAAGCAATCCCAGCGGCGTTACTGCGGCTGCGGACGCCATATGCCCCAGGAGCCTCTGAAAATGTTTCAGTGGTACCGCTATCCTGCGCGCTCGAACGAGTTCACGCAGTTCAACACTGACTGGACGCGCTCCTCGGTGAGGCGCGCCGTCCGGGCGACCGAGTCTATCTCCATCCCGAGAAAAGAGATCCTCTGCGAGGGGCAGAGTTTGCTCTTCTCCCAGTTGACCTGAAGCCCCAACCGGCAAAGGTGACGGAGCACCATGTCCCTGTGTTCGCACAACTGCTCTCGCGACTGGGCAAGGATCAGCCAGTCGTCGAGGTAGTTGAGAATGCGAACACCACGCCTCTCATGGGAGCAATGGCCGCCTCCGCGACTTTCGTGAAGACACGGGCGACAGGGCCAGCCCGGCGGGTAGGACCTTGTACTGATATGCTCGTCCGTCGAATGCAAAGCGAGGAACGGTCTGTGTCGAGGGAGAATCGAGACATGAAAGTACGCGTCCTTCAGGTCGATCGCTGCAAACCAATCTTGGGGACGGACGCACCTGAAGATGCGTTTCTGCGTTAACATCCTGAACGGCAGCCTGTGAAGGGACTGGTTCAGAAGTCGCAGATCCAAGATCGGTCGTAACCCCGCCGCTTTTCTTGGGTACAATGAAGTACGGGCTGTAGAAGCCGGTCTTCATATCGGCTGGAGGACCGGCTCTATCGCGTCCTTCGCCAGTAGGACTGCGATCTCCGCCTGGAGCACAGGGGCATTCTCCTTCGCCACGGAGGTGAAGTGAACGCCCTGAACTTGGGGGGGACGCCGGGCGAACTGAATCGCATAGCCGAGTCTGATAGTACGGATGAGCCAGCGAGACGGGCTGGGAAGCGCTAGCCAGGCTCCCAGGAACGTGGCAAGCGGGACCAACGTGCCCACAGACGCATCCGCAGCGGGCAGCGGCGGGCATGCAGGGACCCGACACGGGCGGCATGGTAGCGCCCAAGGTGGGGTCTGAGTGTGCTGTGCAACACTTACCTGCTTCCGCTGAGGGGGCACGCGAGTGTGGGGAGGCCGTTGGTGAGCGTCCCAGACACAGCCGGCACCCCCTGCTGGCGATAAGAGAGGCGCCTGAGGGTGACAAGGCATGGAAGCGCCGAACACCGCCAAGCGCACTCTCTTGGCACCCAGAGATTCGGAAACTGCTCTTTTATTGACATTTGGGTGCCGCTAGCACTGGGGCTAGCGGGCGAACAGGATGACACAATATCGCCCCGGCCCTCTCCGGGGAGGTGCGCGCCGCCTCTCGAAGAGCAGTCTCCTCCATCTCTGGGTGGCCCGTCTCAGGGTCTCTTACGACGGCGCTTGCCACCTGGCTTGGCAGCGGCCTGAGCGGGCTGGACGTCCTTCCCACGGCCGGCTCCACGCCGACGCCCGGGTGGAGGCTGCTGCTGGGCTGGGGCGGGAGCGGGGGCAGCGGCGGGCGGACGTCCTCGGCGACGAGCAGGCAGAGGTACTGCGCCGGCGGGTGGAGGCAGCAGCTGACCGCCGGGGCAGGATGTATTTTATGGCCTCCCGTCTGCTTCTGGGCGGCCGAGAACTGCTGGGCAAAGCTCTCGACCGCGTCGCCGAACAACCCGGCCGGGGAGATGGGGGAGTCCAGGAACCGAGTCTTATCGGTCTCCCTCATGTCGGCCAGGTTGAGCCAGAGATGCCGCTCCTGGACCACTAGAGTGGACATCGCCTGACCGATGGAACGGGCGGTGACTTTCGTCGCCCGGAGGGCGAGGTCCGTCGCCGTCCGGAGCTCCCGGAGGAGCTCTGGGCCAGGGCTACCCTCGTGCATATCCATGAGTGCCTGGGCCTGATGCACCTGAAGCAGCGCCATGGCATGCAAGGCGGACGCAGCCTGGCCACAAGACCTGTAAGCCTTCGCAGTCAGACTGGAGGAGAACTTACAGGCCTTGGACGGGAGACGTGGGTCACCGCGCCAATTGGAGGCGGTCGCCGGACACAGTTGCATCGCGATGGCCCGCTCCACCGGGCGGGATCCCCACGCACCCCTGGCTTGCCCGCCGTCAAGGGTAGTGAGGAGGGAGGAGCCACCGGGTCGGTTCCTGGCACTAAAGGGTGTCGACCACGACCTGGTGAGCTCCTCATGCACCTCCGGAAGAAAGGTACCGGGCGGACGCTGAGAACCAGCGGCCCGCCCGAGAAACCAATCGTCCAACCTAGAAGGTTCGGGACGTGGTGGAGGGTTCCACTCAAGCCCGACCTTTCGGGCGCCCGGAAAGCATAGCCGCCAACTCGGGTCTGACTCGACCGCTGCCACTCTCCCAGAGGGAGGCAGTGCAGCCGAATCTTCATCCTCCGAGGACTGGAACTCCCCCTCCGATGCAGCGATCGACATCTGCTCCTCCGCCGAGCTCCAAGGAGACCGCCGGACGCCCATGGAGGGGCCAGCGGGTCCTCCGAAGCTCAACCGGTAGCGGCGCTTGTGAGGGGTTAGGGGCCTGCGGAGGTACGCCGGCGGTTAGCCCTAACCGTAATCCTCAGGTCACCCCGGCCATTCGTCGAAGTAGATCTATTCTGGGGAATAGAGCTAGATCGAGGCATGGGTAGGGGGACTCCACCTTCACGAATGTAGGCGAGTCTCGACCTAAGCGCTGCGATAGTCATGTTCCCGCAGTGAGAACACGAACTATCCACAAAGGCTGCCTCAGCGTGCTGTAAGCCCAGGCACGTGATACAGCGATTGTGACCGTCAGCGGGTGACAGGGAACGACCGCATCCAGTAGCGCACGGGTGGAATGACATCTCGAAAAAGACGCAGTGTCACACCCGTGTAGCTCTCTTTGTGAGGAAAAACGCTCTTTTTTGTGCTGAAGCACTCAGGGGAGGACCGCGGCAACACACCGGGAAATAGTGCAGCCCATGTGTGTGCACTCACACTCTCTTGCTGTGAGAACAGCAGTTGTTTTTTTTCTCCTCTTAATGCAGCAGGGGGCGCGGTCGCGCTGGTTGTGCCGTCTCGCCAACACACGCGTTTCCCTCTCTCTCTGGCCTCTCGTTCTCTCTGTTCTCTCTGTTCTCTCTGTTCGTCTGTTCGTCTGTTCTCTCTCTCTCTCTCTCTCTCTCTCTCTCTCTCTCTCTCTCTCTCTCTCTCTCTCTCTCTCTCTCTCTCTCTCTCTCTCTCTCTCTCTCTCTCTCTCTCTCTCTCTCTCTCTCTCTCTCTCTCTCTCTCTCTCTCTCTCTCTCGTTTCGTTCTTCATCAACGCCGTTCGGCTCCGAAGTGAATGACAAACGTGCGTGCATTTCACTTCCGCTTTATACCCGCGACGCGGGGCGGAGCGCGAGATGCAAATCTCGCACGCCAATTCTCATTGGCCTGTTCTCTATATCTCGAAGCTGTTAGGGGCTCCCTGAAGTGATCCCAATTCGTCGGTGACGTCCGACGTACGTCGAACGTGACCGACTGAAAGGGAACTAACATTTCATTGAAGTAAAAAAATAAGTGGGGGTAAATCACATATGCAATAAAGTATGAGTAATATGAGTAAAATATCTCTGAAGTATATTCCCATTAATATTTACATTTTTTAGCACACCAGGGTGACTATTGTCTAGCTATGACGTCTTGTTTCACAGGAGTATAAATATGAGGAAACAGAAAGGCTAAATACCCTTAATCATTCATCAGAATAATTAAAACCATAGAATATAATTCTGATGTGCAGCAAAAGATTGTTGAGCTGTAGGAAAATAGCTAACGCATTGACAGTTCCCATTTCCACCATCAGGGTAATAACTAAGAAATTCCAATCAACTAAAGAGGAATATCTGGAGAGATTCTGTATGGAGGAATGGTCTCTGATCTCTTGTCAGTTGTTCTCCAAACTCATCAGGCATTATAGAAGAAGACTTGGAAAAAGGGGTTGCAAAAAGTATTTAATAAAAGGGCGCCAATAATTATGGCCAACATGTTTTGGAGAAAAGCATTTTTCATAATGTGATTTACCCCTACTTTCAATTATTTTACTTTCATGAAAGGTTAGATTTTTTGTGCATTTTTAAATAAAAGATCAAAAGGATAAACATCGCAGATTTCTTTTTACAGACATCTTTGATCATATTTATAAGGGGTGCCAATAATTCTGACCACAACCGTACAACAATTATATTTGTTATTGTCTCCCATTCACCTCTATAGAAGTTTACCCAACAATGAGAACCCTGGAAATTTGGGTCCATTTCTAAACAGGTGCCCCAAACTCTCCTTCTGCAGTGCAGTGTCATTGCTTAAAAATGGCATTTTGTGGGTTTTTATGAGTCATGTATTGCTGGTTAGCATGTCCCCGTTAGTTAGACCCAGCTGGTAGATGTCATACACCATTTTGGGGACACAAATTACCATATATAATGGTTACAAATTACAAATATCTGTGGATTGTGACAAAATAAACATACAGAAATAGATATATTTCATATACAGCTTATTTCATATACAGCTTATATATTCACTAGAAGTAATGTCACATAGCAGCAGTGTTTTTTTAGAGTTGGACACACTTTTAGCTAAGGATAATAACTGTGCATGGTATCTTGGATACAGAACTGTTTTGAAACCCCAGAGCCACTGAATTTAAATGATTTTGAATTTCCAATTGCTGATGCCATATGTGATGCCTTTGTGTGTATGTTTTTATACCTTGCAGATTCTTTCCACTCCAGCTCGTCTCCCTCGTGTTGCAGCGTGTCCATCTCAGTGAAGAGAGTGGGTGTGGGCATGGTCTCCTCCTCATCCCCTAAAATGTAGCGCAGTCGCTCTGCTGCAGGGGACACTGTGAAATGAATAGGAATAAAAGTGATTGACTTGCTTGGAACTCGCTCAGAGATCAGAATGAGATAGCCTTTATAAATAAAAAGTGCAGTGGCATGCAGCACCACACACAGTGAATGTATTTGCCCAAAAGTTGAGAAGAAACAACAAGGACCCCCACTGTGTATGTTTGACACAGTGCTGTGATGATTGCCTCTGCCTGGAGGAACACCTGCACAGTGTAAGCCATTGTTCATTAATTTTCTGGGTGAGGACTAAATCTGTGAGCTGTGACTGAAGCTGAGAATCCACACTGTGCTTGTTTTTCTGGGCTTGTTTGAGGTGATGTCATGTTGCTACATCCAGGTCTTTTCTGTGTTTTCATTCCTTTGCTCAGCATTTCTCAGCTCTAACACCTGTTAGGTACATCTTTTCTTCTTACTATGGTTTGATCATCTATGCCCGTTTCATCCACACAAAGGCTTCCTGAGGACTATAGACACGACTCAAGAAGACACATGGAGAACGGAAGCCCATAGATGTCAAGATGTGAATGAGGTACCAGCATAATAAAGAGCCGAGAAAGAGTCTCTTTTTAATGCCAGTGTGCATGCATGAAAGTAAAACTTCACAAGTGAGAGAATAAGAGTCCTTAAAACGATCAACTTCCAGTCCATTATATTTGAAGCTTGTTCGACTAAACACATAAAACACAGCTGACAGAGAAATGGGAGTTTTATTAAAAAGGCAAGAGGCAAAAATGCTAATTGCACTGCTGTCATAGACACTTCAGTTATCATAATTCAGCAATATGAAACGTGAACAAGTGATTACTAAGAAGCCGTTGACTGAATTGAATTTTAACACCAAATTATTAAAAGTTCAGTCTAAGCATCAATGCAGAAATCCAGCATTAATGTCAGTAATAAAATATCTGATTTAAAAGTCAGCATGAAAAAATGTACAGCTCTCATTGTGAACAATTTGTCCATGCATAGGCTATGCTTAATTATTTCAAAATGTCATAACTGGATCTTCCGTTATAAACTGCAAACTTCTCTCGCTGGTGACATATGCAGGTCCAATCATTTAGTCCACATTAACCCGAGTGCAACGCCCGCCCACAACTTAAAGTCTCATTTTAGATAATCCGTTACACTGAGATGTACGTCACAATACAGAAGAAAAGGTCAATACTTCGGTTTCATCACAACTTTAAATATTTACTGTTACAGATGATGGAACGTCTACTGAAGCTGCACTGAGGTGATGTGTAATTACTCACAGCTGTAAGTGAGGCCAGGAATGATCAATAACATTGGCTGTATATGAACTCGCCCCCTATACCCAAATATAGGACACTATTTGAGGGGACAGCCATTTGTAGTGCTGTCCGAAACCATGGTGGACGTTATTGAGTGCACTCATACGACTGACGTACACTCAACAGTATATGCCCTCAACGGCTAGAGAAAACCCGTAATATCACGCAGGTATAAATTCCTTTTTAATTGATTATTAAATGGTTGAATTAAGGTTTATGCATATTTTCAAAATAAATATTTTTATTGTTACTGGAGCTGCCAGTTTGCTAAATTTCAAATGATTATTAAACAGCAAGTACAAACTTTGCAAAAGCGGCAGCCCTTCCGGCACACTGGTTTTCATTCACTCCTTCAAGTGGACTATATTAGTGGCGATTTCGAACACAGCTGTTGAGTTCCATGTCAGCAGCAAAGGAGTTTATGAGCTTTTTAGCCCATGTCAAAGGGTGGTTTTCAGTAATAAAGCTGCTTAGTCATGATGTGTATTTGTAGGCCAACCAGGAAAGCTAATTCGCTATGGTTTCCCAAGATCCACTGTATGAATAGCGTTACTTGGGGAAAAATTTCGTCCCAATAATTTATCTTAAAAATGATCTTAAAATAGAATAAATTATCTTAATTCAGTGATTTTTTACAACATAAGTTGATAACAAGTAGTGTTAGCAACTTATGTTGTAAAAGAAATAGACAAGCAAGAAAAATGATATCCTTGTGGTAGTTGTAGTCCTTTTTAACAGTTTGCTATTGTTATTGTTAACTAAAATTATCAAAATAAATGTTGCCTTGGCAACTAACTGAAATAACATAAGTTGAAGTACTAAAATTACTAAAATTTTAACTGAATAAAAATCAATTAAAGCTAAATAGAAATACATTTAAAACACATTTAAAAAAACAAATCTAATAAAAATGGCAAAAGCACATTTCTAAAACTAAAGATTTCTAAAACTAAATTAAAATGAAAATATCAATATAAAAGAGCGAATTTAAAATGTAATAGTAATAGTACATTGTAATAGTACGTATTATAGTAAATTATAGTAAATAACACTGGATAGCATGTAAAAACACAGCCACTCCAAAATTCCTGTTTGAAGAATGACTGTAGGCTATGTAAAAGTCATAAAAGTCTCACAGACCTTATTTTCCTCAAAAATCAAAAACCACAAATCTAAATAAAAACAGTTAATTGCAATTCTGTTCTGGGTTTTAGGACTGCTGATCAGCTTTATTTTGAATTCAACTTATTTAGCATGTGATCTTATTCTGACTTCTAATGTAGCCCATTTCGTACACAATAAGTATATTATTAGTGTGTTAATGTAGCATAAAAGTAAGAAATGAAAGTGCGCTGCATTGCGTTTTCTCTGGATGTTTGCGTATTTCATTGTTCGGTGCTGACTGCAAACTTTGATGCACCATAAGTTGTTTATTCGCAAGCGTTTAGAGATGCATCACCATAATTGTTTTTCATGGTCTTCTATTCTGCAGTGACGACTCTATCCTGCCCTCGGCACAGCAGGATATTGAGAGTGAGGGTGCGGGGTATATCCGATAAACCGAGCA
Source organism: Paracanthobrama guichenoti (assembly GCA_018749465.1). Lineage (NCBI taxonomy): Eukaryota > Metazoa > Chordata > Actinopteri > Cypriniformes > Gobionidae > Paracanthobrama > Paracanthobrama guichenoti. Next base: position 16,872,107 of record CM031947.1, read on the forward strand.
CAGCTCTATTTCACACACACACAAACACACACGCACAGAAACTTATAGCAGAATTGCTCTCTATAGTCCTCTTAAATTTGCATTCTCACTTCCATATACATTTCCTAGAGTGTATGGCCCCACAGGGCATTTGAATTTTAACTGTCACATCTTTTGCACTGGTCTGATATAGAATCCATTGTGATTCTACATTCTACTACCTGTTTTTGTGGGGTCACCATTCTTTTGGGTCACCATACTGGCAATAAAAAAGTAAGTAGTTTTTTTTTTAATCCTGCTCAGTAACAAAACCGGGTATATCATCATATGATATAATATATAGGTGTATCTCATCATATGATATAATATATAGGTGTATCTCATCATATGATATAATATATAGGACACACTTTACAAATCACTAATGTGGAGGACTTGTTTCAGAACTGATTGAGGACTCACTGGTTCTGTTGATGTCTGGTGGCAGGTTGTGTTCCGGTTGATCCAGGCCTCCCGCCTCAAGATCGTACCGGTCTCTGTCATCACAATCATAGTGTTCGTGTCTGTGATGGTCGTGCCTTGGAAGTCTTCTTTCTACATCTGCATCACGACTCGACATGGACGACCGTCTCCGCCTGCGTTTGCGACGGTAACCGCGGGGGACTGGCACACCAATGTAGATAGATTGATGGTCTGAGAGAGGCAGATCACACTATGAGAAGAAGCTTAACAACATATTGTTTGACGTCTTAGATGCCATTGATTTTGGAAAGTAATTTCATGCTCCATAGAAAATGTTCATTCAATGCTCATTCAAGCCAACATGTTCGAGACCAAAACTGGCATGATCTGGAGTAGCCCTCAATACAGTGACATTATAAGATCAATAAATAGCCTATTTATTTGAAATAATTCTTCATGCTTCCAGTTATGTCAAAGTACAGGGACTTACTACAAGAGAATATCTAGCCATAAGGAAAACATACAGTTTAAATTCACTCTCATCCTGCCATTCATCAAATTACTAGAGCAAAGCAATTGTTGGAAAGATTCAATCCAGCAAAATATGAATGTTTTTATTATTATTATTATAATAATGAAAAAGGTTTAAAATGTTTTGAGTGTTCGCATAGCATTTCAAAGAGCTGTAGAGCTGTTTTCAACATTAATAAGAAATGTTTCTTGAGAAACATTTCTTTAAAAAAATTTAAAAAATACCATCCCCAAACTTTTGGATGTTAGTGTATGTAAGATGGAGAAGACCCCATAAGATTCACTGTCAAAAGCACAAAGCAACATTTCATACATTATTTTCTCCCTCAGGGAACACTGTTGCTTTTGTAATTTCATGTCATAACTATAATTATCCCTCATCTTCTTAACGTATGTTTTATGAAATGTGAAGTGGAGGAGGAAAAAAAACTGTTAATTGCAAAAGCGAGCAGTAATATGCCAAACATTTTTAGCTGTTGGCACAATAATAATAACTAATATGAACATAATGTGCTTTGTACAATGTTTCATTTTCTATCTATTTGAGATGGCAAAATGGCAGGATATTTGTGGCAATTTATTTCCTGAGTGGGGTCTGTCAAATCTTGAAAAGATAATGGAAAGAAAAGGACAGAGGGATAAAATGAGCCTGATTCTGGCCCAGTTTCTGTTGTGGCGATTTGTAGGAGGTGCTCAGTAATTGATAGGAGCACATGTTGAAGCATAACCTTGAAGCACACATTCTACATCCTTTCTTATATAAATTAAGCAATACAATTCTGTTTAATGTTTAATAAGCCCATTTTGTTTGTAACTTTATCAAAGGTGGCAAAAGTAAACATTAGAAGATCTCTGACAATAATTACTACACTCTTAAAATAATATTTTTTTATTAGCATTGATGATTCCATGAATACATTTTAACATCAATGGAACATTTCCATTCCACAAAAGGTTCTTAATAGCGGAAAAAGGTTCTTTGGATTATTGGTTCTTTACATGAAGAAAATAAGAAATGTTCACTGAAATGTTCTGAAAAGGTTCTTCTGCATTGCTGTGGAAATTATGAGTGTATTTTTAAATATTATCTTTATGTTTTTTATTATTTCTTTGTTTGATTTTTCCTCTTTGCATTTTTTTCTTCAGTTTTCTTCAAACAAACTGCGAGTTAAGATAAAATGTCCCAAACTAACCTCACTGCGCAACATGTAACTGCTGTCATGCTGATCACCTGGTTAACCATCAGTTCTTGAATTTGTTTGTGTGTATGTGTGTGTGTGTGTAGGTATATGTGGTTTGAGGACACAGGACAAATGTGTATAATGACATGGGTATTACGACATAAACATGGTTAATCACTTACTGTGTCCTCTTAAACCAAATGGCTTAAAAAAAACATACTGTTTTTCTTTTTAAATTCTAAAGTATTGTGTGATGGGTAGATTTAAGGGTAGTGTTATTGTAGGAGAATAGAATATGTGTTTTGTACAATAAAAAAAAACTATTATGCCTATGGAGAGTCCCAGTAAACCATATTTGTGCGTGGTTTGGTGTGTGTGTGGGTGGCCTGGTAAACCCTACCTAATTGGGGCAAAATGTCCCCACAAAGATGGCAATATCCGAAATCCTTGTCCCTGTGGGGACATTTTTTGGTCCCCATGAGGAAAACATCTCATAAATCATACTAAGTGATGTTTTTCGAAAAATGTGTTTCCTGTGATGGGTAGGTTTAGGGGCAGGGGCAGTGTAGGGGGATAGGATTATACAGTTTATACAGTATATAAACCATTACACCTATGGAATGTCCCCATAAAACATGAAAACACAACGTGTGTGTGTGTGCGTGCGTGTGTGCGTGTGTGTGTGTTTTCATGCCTAAGGCTACTCACCCTCATCCTCCTCATAGCGGTAACGACTGTTTTCCATGCCTCGATCATGGTCCATCCTGAGAGAATGCAGATAAGAAGATTTAATATTAATAAATATGGCAAAGACAGAATGCAAAAAGGTGTTTGCTGTTTTTGAGACTGTGTGATATGTCAAAGTTGCAAAGCAAATGTGTAACATCCTGAAAATATTTCAAATCATCACGCTCTCTCGTTTATGAGTTTTGATCATGCACAACAGAAGGTCAGAGGCATGACTGGGGGCAGTGGCACACACCGGGTATTGAGCTGCACGCTGAATCTCTGCCAATCACAGATCAATAGTGAAATAATTAACAGAACAAATGACCGATGGAAAGATACATAATTACACGACCAGAGGAAAACTCATGCTGTCTAACTAGAGGCCAGTCTCTTCCATTCACTATAAAGCCACACAAATTTTATCACTGGTTATGATTTTGATATACGCTTACATTAATGACAACAAATTAAATTTCAACATTTTAAGAGCTGAATTGCTGATTTAATTACAACTGTGAAATTGAATTACTACTGCTTTCTGGCTTTTAAAGATATTCTGGATACAATCCAATAAATGTGCAATAGGTTTTTTGTGAACACATTGTGTAGATTGTTTATGGTTCTGATCAGTCTAGCTCTTGTGCAATTTGAAATGAAAATACACTACTAGTTTTTGAAAGAAATTAATCATTTTTGTCAGCAAGGATGCATTAAATTGATCAAAAGTGACAGTACAGACCGTTACAAAAGATTTATGTTTCAAATTAATGCCATTCTTTTGAACTTTCTATTCATTAAATAATATTTTTATTAAAAATAGTAAGCGTCACAACTTTTTCAAAATTGATAATAGAAAATAATGTTTCTTGAATACCGAATCAGCATATTAGGATCATTTCAGAAGGATCATGTGACACTGAAGACTGGAGTGATGGTTGCTGAAAAGTTTGCTTTGCCATCACAGGAATAAATGACATTTTAAACAAATACATTCAACAGAAAATGTAAACTGACCAAATATTTTACAGCATTACTGTAGCATTTTTTATCAAATAAATGCAGCCTTGGTGAGCATAAGACTTTTTTTATTTCAAAAATATTTTGAAATCTTACCCCAAACTTTTGCACAGTAGTGTATACTTAAATCAATCAAAAATGTATATGCTAAAAACAACATGCTCATTTATTCTGATCATTAAAGCGGAATATTGACTGAGGGCCTCCAAAGTAATGAATACAGCCAATATATGATGCACCATAATGATCTTTTCCCCCCTGAAATGTTCCTAGTTCTCTCTTAGTCATAGGATTGCACTATAATCCTTGCTCAGATAAGCATGAACTTGTTCAGGAGAGGAATCATAAACTTGTAGATGATAATAAGAAGGCATGGTGTTGCATTTGATTAGCTCTGTTGGGTTCCAAACTGGATAATTAGTTGTCACATTGGTGCCCTTCACACCCAGTGGCCAGCAGAGCAAGAGAGAGAGAACAATGGTGAAAGGGAGATAAAGAGAAATGCTGTCGGCCATCCTCACTCACAGGCTCAATCAATGGGTCCCCATTTGTACTCAACCCACTTACAGCACTGGCCTAGTGTCCTCTCACTCTTCCTGCATGTGTCGCTCTAATTTCTTTTCGCTAACCTCCCTATTCTTTTTCACGTTGCGCACTGCCGCACTCTAACTCAGTCTATACAGACCAACATTTACAAATTAACTGGTACTTTTCCTTCACACTGTTTCACTTGCTCAGCTTATGAGAAACACATTTGGAATTTTTTGTATTGACAGCGTTAGCTCACCATGAACATTTTACCCTTTATTGCCAGCATGAGATGAAGCTATTAAAACACTTAACTGAATCTTGCAATGCTAATCAGTGATTAAAATGCATGAAATAGGTCTTGTTCACAGGACCCCTTAAATAGGATATACAATGACAGCCATTGACAAGAAAGTTAAATGAAATATGATTCAGTAATAATAAGTGATTTATCTTATCAATTCTGCAGATTATCTCATGCATTAAAATGAATAAAGATAAACGTCATCACTCATCATTGCATGAGCTTTTTTGAACTAGCATTCAAAAGTTTGGGGTCGGTAAGATTTTTTTTAAAGCTGAATTTAATTGATCAAAAATAGTGACATTGTATTATTACAATATAAAACAACTGTTTACTATTTTAATATATTGTAAAATGTAATTTATTCCTGTGATGGCAAAGCTGAATTTTCAGCATCATTCCAGTCTTCAGTGTCACATGATCCTTCAGAAATCATTCTAACATGATGATTTGCTGCTCAAGAAACATTTCTTATTATCAGTGCTAATAGCAATTGTGCTGGTTAATATTTCTGTACATCTGTGATGATATTTTTCAAGATTATTTGATAAATAGTTTAAAAGTATATTTTGTTACATCGTAAATGTCTTGACGAAAAAGTTGGCAAAACTCCACAAATTTGAGACAATGAGTTGCATCAAAAGTTAAGCTATTCAAAGTTTAAGCAAGCAGAACTGGCAGATTTTTATGTTGTAGCTTGAAATATTTGATTAAGATAACTCATACATATCACTTAAAATTAATCTCAACTTAAAGATTTTAGTAGTGAAAACTTGGCTAGCTTTAACTAGTTAATTCAATAAATTCAATTCAATGAATAAATTCAATGCTAACTTGTTAATTGAAAACACAATGCTTGTGACACAATGAAAACAAAGCGCAATTATATTCATTGTTTAAATATAATTATTGTTATAGCATTTACTCTCCCTTTCGAGTGTCATGGCAAAGCATGCTTGGAAATATAAATCCTAGCCTAGTTTCAGTTAAATTAAAAGAAACAAGTTCATAAAACTCAAAGCAATGAAACAGTTCAGATTACTTCAAATGTGTCAAAAGAAAACAAAAAGAAAGTTCTATTTAGCCTACTCATAAAAGTCAATTTGATAGAACTAATTTGTTTAATTTAAGTTTTCCCTACTCAAACCAATTAATTATTTTGAGCATTAGGGTTTACAGTGTTGATCAATTTGATGCATCATTGCTGAATAAAAGTATTAATTTCTTAAAGATAAATCTTACTGACCCCAATCTTTTGATATCTTTTGTTTTGACAAGGTAGACAGATAAAAACATATGTAGCTATGTCACAGAACCCTTTCATGCTGCTCAACGGATTACCCAAATTTCCTAGATACAGCTTGTAACTTTTAATAGGGTACTAATATTTGTTTTTATACTTAAAAATAAATTTTTGGTAAAAAAAATTCTTACCTGATCTCAGTAGCAGTGCACAGATGGAGAGGTAAAAAGTGAATCAAAAGGACTCATCAATACAGGAAATCACTGAGGACCACAGCTCTATAGGACATGGGACAAAACCTGAACATGTTACGGAACTAATCTGCAACCCTCTTCCAGTTAATCACCTGTCACACACACACAGAGACACACCCACTCATGCTAACACATACACAATGTGAGTCAATAGTATAGACTGGTAACAAGGTCGATAAGTAGGACCATTGAGGCAAATGGACCATTGAGAGCAGTGTTAAGGGACATTACTGTCTCACTGTGCACTCACATGTTCACATCTGTTCATTTAATGAGACTATTCACTCTGTAAGGGAGGAGGTTTCCCTTCACTAAATCCTGTCCAAAACATTTTGAACTGGGCGTGTTGAAATGCTGAGGAAATACAATGACGTTCATGACATGTTATTTGCTTGAATTGGTCATAGCCCCCTATTAAATTGAGGATACATTTAAAACATGTATATTTTAAGTATAAATTCAGCATCACATTCTTAGTGAAATGACATTGGCTACAATAATCTCAAAACTGGCAATACTTACCAAAATGTTTTTCCTTTTCTCTTCTGTCCTACAGCTGGGACACTCGATTTTGTGGCCTCATGCTATTTTTATTTTATTTTTTTTTACGGACACAAATGACTGGATAATGTCAGGATATGTCCTTTGACATTTATTGATCACTAAGAAAAATCCAGTTCATAGCAGATGCTGAAATGAGTGCACAAACTCAACGCTCTGTGACCATCAAAGCACACACACGCATACACACACACAAAATCAATAACTAATAGAGACTCAAGATAACCTGTGTCCAGAAGCTCATTGGTTGATGACCTCATTCTTCAGGATACTTCATCCTTTGTGATTCCTCTTGACCTGGACTGACCGTGGTAATAAAGTCTTAGAGACCTCTTCCAGTCATTTCACAGTCTTTGGGCTGTAAAACGCTTGACCGATTAACTGCTGTTTGAAATCTTTGACACATTAAATTAAGCATAATTTGTAAACCATTAGTAGAATGGACGATGCCACTTTACAATAAGGTTCCATTTGTTAATATTAATTAACACCAACACTGAAAAATACTTCTAATTAAAGCAGAGGTGTTAAACCCAATCCTGTTCCTGTTCCTGTTTCCTCCTTGTGTTTTTAACTGTGTATTTGCTCTGTCCATGGAGCGGACCTGTTTACATTTCACTGCCGGTTGTATATTCTGTATATAACTGTGTATGTGACAAATAAAACTCTTGAATCTTGAAATGTATCTACAGACATCCAACACACCTGCCTGTAATTATCAAGTGACCCTGAAGATCTTATTTAGCTGCTTCAGTTGTGTTTGATCAGGGCTGGAGCTAAACTCTGCAGGAAGGATATCCAGGAACAGGATTGGACACCCCTATTCTAAAGCATTTATATCTCAGTTAATGTTTTACCATTTACTAATACATTATTAAAATCAAAAGTTCTACCATAATTTCCCTGAAAATAATTGCACACCTTAGCATGTTCGTCAACCAATCAGATTCAAGCATTCAACAGCCCCTGTAGTATAAAAGCAATTCATCAGTACGACAGCACTTTTGATATCGCTAATATACAAAAGCCTGTTAGACACTGCATAAATATAATACAAAAATGCATACATTTTTCAGTGTAGATTATATATACAAATCATTTTGGAGGCCACTGTAAATTAAACGTCATTCGTGACACTGTCACTCTTTCATCATCCACACGAGGTCCTTATTGACAGTCCATCAGGGACAACTGCCAGCAGAAACTCACTCATCATTCAACAGACAGCTCTCAATCAACTATTCAAACAGAATGTTTCCAGCAGAAATGGCTTGTTGATGAATACGAAAAGCCATTTTCTTTGTGTGGCATACTGGAACCTCATGGCAGAATCTTACATTGCATTTGTGTGAGCAATCAGGGACACTCAAGGATATTCATTGATGAGATTGGATTCATTCTGCCGTCCAGAGCATGGCAGTCCCAGTCTGATTCGTTCGGTGATAACACCATATGGGTTTTTTGTCAGGAGCTGATGAGAGGCGTCTCTGTGCGTATTACCTTAGGGATAATGGGAAGGTGAGGCACAGTGCATAGCTATTACACTTCTAGTAAACCAGTGAACCAAAGAATGAAATGCAAGATGAAAACTCTAAATATGAACAATTTAGATGTTTTTTGCACTAATTTAGGATCATATTTGCTTCGACTGATTAAAATATGTTGACCTTAAAGATGCTGGTTTTCTATAAAACCTTGCAGTTGCACAGGTGATGGAAAGGCAAGAAAGGAAGAAAATTGGCTAGTCTACTGAGAATTAGAGGGCACAGGTGCTAGAAAACCAGCACTGTAATTTTGAACCCATTTTCTGTCATTTACAGTTCAGATTGTACCATCATTATCTTATTAGGTTCATGATATTTACCCTCCACATTGTTTTTTTGCTCGGGAGCATATTAAAAGTTATTCTTGTGGTAGAGATAGAAATGTAAAAAATGTTTATTGCTTAAAAAAGAGAGAAATATTTAGCTAGTCTTATAAACACTGTTTTTCACAGTGGCAGTATGGACTGTATGATGATAACACAAGATATGTTGGCACATGGGGTCGTCATAATCACACTTCCTCTCGCTCTCTCTCATTCCTACTTTTTGACTGTTCTATAAAATAAAAATCAAGTGCTATATAAAATAAAATGTGTTTATATATTACTAAGACTATTGTTAGCTTTGTAGGCTAATTAATATCCTTACAGTAAAACTTTCTACACTCTAAAAACACTGGGTTAAAAACAACCCAAGGTCTGGGTACATGTTGGGTACATTTTATTCAGCAAATTGTGTTGTTTATTTAACCCAGCATAGCTGTTTTTTAATGATTAATACTAGCTTCTCCTTTTTTTTTTTTTTACTTCATACATGAATTAATGTCTACGGATTAATTTAAATCCTCTAAACGTTTTTAAAATAGGCCTACTCGACACATGCACGTGCACCTGTCATGGTTGAAAAATAGTTCAGTTGAACAGATGTCTTTGACGTTTTCCGTAATGCATTTTTAGGAAATGTTCCGTTACAAATCTTTACAGATTTATGCCGTCCTACCACGACTATTTTTGGCCAGGGACACAACGTTGTCACAATCATATTTTACAGTATAGCATATAGGCTATTATATAGTTTTTAATACATTTGTGAGATTGCATATCAGAACAAAAACCAAGCCGTAACATCAAAAGAACTGCCTGTAGTGCTCAGAAGGAGACAGGGTTGTGACAAGATAGATCTGGGGAAGATTACAAAAATATATGTTGCATAGAAGGTTCACAAGCATGTAGCTTCCATAAGAAGAGCAACCAGGACTCTTCCTAGATCTGGCCTCCTTGCCAAACTGAGCAATCGATGGAGAAGGGCCTTGGTTAGAGAAGCTGACTGAGCGGTTTCAACGGCAACAACATAAACAAACGTTACTGCGCATGTGCGAATTTGTGGCCTAAACTTAACTTCCGATAGACGTCGACAAAACATCAATAACAACAGAGGCATTTATATGTTTTAATTGTTTCAGCATGTCTATTACAAATAATATCCCATTTCTGTCTGAAATATAGAGTGGGGGAAACGCCCCCCTTCACCCAAAACGTCTCGGTTACGTATGTAACCCTCGTTCCCTGAAGGAGGGAATGCACACGTACCTCGGAACTGAGACCAATCTGCTTCGAGTGTTTCTAAACGAGCCAATGACCATTGGTATGCGGTCAACGCTATAAATAGGCCTACGGAAGTGGAATACCGCATCCTCGCTTTTCTGCTGAGGAGCCGAACTAGTGACTTGTTCCTTCAGCTGAAGCACAGCACCTGGCGACGGGACGTACGTCTCCGTACGAGGGTTACATACGAAACCGAGACGTTCCCTTTCAGTCGGTCACGTTCGACGTACGTCGGAAATGACGAATTGGGATCCCTACCAACACGCCAGGGATGCTGGCCCTTCCAGCGCCCTGCTTGAGCTCACTGGGCCGCTCCTACATTTGAGAGGGAGTCAGGGCACCAGGCAGGGAAAGACAGTCACTGCTGTTCCTGCAAGACCCACTCAGAGTGACTATTGGATAAGTCTAAAATAGTTTAACATAAGGCAGCTATATAACAAAATGTGAAAACATTTGAAAGGCACTGTATCTTTTTTTGCCCTTGCTGGCTCACTGCAATGGCTGTTTAACTATTAAGAGTAATTTGGTAAATAACTAGGTACTCTAAGCTTCTTGAATAAACTTGAATGTTTGAGTTTTAGTCCCTTCTCACCCAAACCCCCATCAGCTTTTCCAGATCCCAGACGGGAAAGAACATCTACTTGAGCATTGACTATTTATCTGTAGTGCATCATTTGATCTCCTTGCCTTATCCTCTTTTAATGCACTCATTCACAGAGCCGAGAACCCGTCCTCGAGCGTCCCTCGAGTCGACAATTGTTAATTACTGTTATTAATGCGGTTATTATTATCATAATTACGCCAGTGTGGATGCATTTTGTTCTCTGCTCTCAGCGCACAAAGTGTTATTTTCAGTGCAGCAGTTCATTTCCTCCCATTGAGACACCAGCTATAATTATTCCACATGCCGCCTTTTGATGGCCATCACCATGAAGGGGAAAGTGGTGTGAGCATTGAGGAAATAATTGGAGAGAGGTTGAAGATAGATCACTCCGCACAGGAATTCATATAATTGATGTGCACGGAAAGCATCATCAATAAAACGTGCCAAGTTGCTATCAGTGTCCTTAAATGCAATTTGAGTTCTTTGAAAAATACATGTCTTACAGAACCATCACTGGGACGTCATTATGCAACATTCTCTCTTCAAAACAATTTGAAAGTGATTATGCACTAGGAAACGGCTTAGATGTTCAGGTGACCAGTTTCCAAGACACCACAAGCCCAGATCCTCAGAAATGTTCACGTCTCCACTTATCGCAGCACTACAATGCTCAAGAGACCGTGGTGTTTTATTCAACAATGTAGAAATAACCTGCGAGACATATTTAAAAGGTTAATTCAAGCCAATTTTATTGAAAGTCAAATTAATGTTACTACAAAACCAGAGCTACATTAGCTGGAGTGCAGCAGTCCGTCTTTAGCAACATCATCAAAAAGGTCTATTAGCAAAGAGGTGCGATCATGAGGTATTTCAAAAGGACTACTTACAACTAAAAGGTTTTGTATGGCAGAGTCGTAATTATGACATCCTACAAGCTACACTTTTTTCAATTTTTTCATGCACCTAAAAGATAAAACATGAACTACACATTTAAAACATCAGTTTATGACAACTAAACATTAATTATTAGCCTTACTTAAAGACAAATTAAACTTCAAGTAGTGTTAAACAGGACTCCTTTTAAAAAAATCCTACCTACAAATTATCTGCAAATCAACGTGGCTATTCCAGAATAGCCTGAGGTAAGAAAGCTTCAGTTGTACTTAAGGCAACACTTTAATAAATAATAATTTCATTGGTACTTATTACCGTTATGGAAAAATTATGGCACTACACAAACCACATGCTCTTTTAAAAAGAAAAAGAAGATCCATAATATTCCTATGTTCCTTCTTTTCTCTGAGAGTCGGGTTCATGACAGCAGTGTAATATAAAAACAATAATAAATATTAATATTAGACATTTTAGAAACAATGTATAGACTAGAGATGAATGCCCAGCTTCATCTGCCAGTCACAACAGTGATAATCTTTGACAAATTCCAAAACTACCAATTTCCTTGAACTAATTGAAATATGGGTCAAAAAAAAAAAAAAAAAAACATTTAAAAATTGATTGCCAACAATTAATTAATAGAATAATTTCTATGTACCTTATAAAATGACAATGTGACCAATAAAACAAGCCAAACTCCACTAATCCCATAAGACAGAATGAAATGGTGAAAAATAACTGTGTAAACGGCATTTGAAGTGATATGTTCTTAAAAGTTTGATAATACAAGCCTGTGGAGATCTCCCTCTACCTTGTTTCCCCTCTAATGTTTTATACAAACCTCTCCTTTTTTCATGCCTAAAAACCTTTTTACCAACATGTAGTGCAACTAACTCACTTTATCTTAACGGTGCAAGGGCAAACCTTTTTATATACAAATCACAATTTAAAAAAAACCCAATATGCTTAAGATGCAACTTTGTTTTTTTTTTTGTGGTTCTTAAGCTCGATTGTCCACTTCATCCATTCCCACACCTGACTCAGCTCCTTGGCTCTCTAGCTGGGAATGTGTAAAGGCTATTTTGGGCTGCTCTTGTTCTAGGTGGAAAGGGATGGGGTCTGAAGTCCAGGTGTCAGGCTCTGCTACAGGTACAGGCAGGTACCCTTCGTCACGAGGTAAACACATACACCATCCAGCACCCGAGAGGTCCAGTTCGTTGTACTCAACACCACGTTTTAGGAACTTAGAAAAGTCCACCATGTCTTCAGACTCACTCATCTCCACCAAAAGATTCCAGAAGATACAGCTCAAGAGAATACCAAGAAGCTGAAAGAAACATTAGTTTTAATCATGAGGTGTTTTTTTTTAGATGGATTTCTAAAAAATGGTTTACACCTTATCTGCAGGTGAAACAGATAGCTGGTTACACCCCCAGTATGTTACTGTATGTTGATGAATGCAAAAAAGTCAGTAAAATATTTTTGAATTCATTAGTTAGTAACCAATTAGTAATTTTTTCTAAAGATATTAAGCAAGGACACATTAAGTTGATCAAAAGTGAAAGACATTTATAATGTTACAAAAGATTTCTATTTCAAAGAATTCTAAATGCTGTTCTTTTTAACTGTCACAGTTTCCACAAAAGACAAGTTGTTTCAAAAAGACAAAATGTTTCTTGAGCAACAAATCAGCATATTAGAATAAATTTCTGAAGGATCATGTGACACAAAGACTGGAGTAAAGGCTGCTTAAAATTCCTCTTTGCCAATTGTACATTTTTAAATATATTAAACCCTTAACTGTCACCCACTCTGCTATTATTTACAATATATATATATATATATATATAATATTATATTATACACTCACCTAAAGGATTATTAGGAACACCATACTAATACTGTGTTTGACCCCCTTTCGCCTTCAGAACTGCCTTAATTCTACGTGGCATTGATTCAACAATTGATGGAGATTTGTGGGATGCACATCCAGGGCACAAAGCTCCCGTTCCACCACATCCCAAAGATGCTCTATTGGGTTGAGATCTGGTGACTGTGGGGGCCATTTTAGTACAGTGAACTCATTGTCATGTTCAAGAAACCAGTTTGAAATGATTTGAGCTTTGTGACATGGTGCATTATCCTGCTGGAAGTAGCCATCAGAGAATGGGTACATGGTGGTCATAAAGGGATGGACATGGTCAGAAACAAAGCTCAGGTAGGCGGTGGCATTTAAACGATGCCCAATTGGCACTAAGGGGCCTAAAGTGTGCCAAGAAAACATCCCCCACACCATTACACCACCACCACCAGCCTGGACAGTGGTAACAAGGCATGATGGATCCATGTTCTCATTCTGTTCACACCAAATTCTGACTCCACCATTTGAATGTCTCAACAGAAATCGAGACTCATCAGACCAGGAAAAATTTTGTCCAATTTTGGTGAGCTTGTGCAAATTGTAGCCTCTTTTTCCTATTTTTAGTGGAGATGAGTGGTACCCGGTGGGGTATTCTGCTGTTGTAGCCCATCTGCCTCAAGGTTGTGCGTGTTGTGGCTTCGCAAATGCTTTGCTGCATACCTCGGTTGTAACGAGTGATTATTTCAGTCAAAGTTGCTCTTCTATCAGCTTGAATCAGTCGGCCCATTCTCCTCTGACCTCTAGCATCAACAAGGCATTTTCGCCACAGGACTGCCGCGATACTGGATGTTTTTCCCTTTTCACACCATTCTTTGTAAACCCTAGAAATGGTTGTGCGTGAAAATCCCAGTAACTGAGCAGATTGTGAAATACTCAGACCGGCCCGTCTGGCACCAACAACCATGCCACGCTCAAAATTGCTTAAATCACCTTTCTTTCCCATTCTGACATTCAGTTTGGAGTTCAGGAGATTGTCTTGACCAGGACCAGACCCTAAATGCATTGAAGCAACTGCCATGTGATTGGTTGATTAGATAATTGCATTAATGAGAAATTGAACAGGTGTTCCTAATAATCCTTTAGGTGAGTGTGTGTATTTATTTATTTATTTATATATATATATATATATATATATATATATATATATATATATATATATATATATATATATAAAATAATCACATATTTTAGTAATCATCATAAATTACAAACTCAAAATTCAACATGTGAAAACCATTTTGAAATTGGACATTGCGTTACAATGGAAACGGTACTTTGAATTCTTTTAATACTTTGAATTCTTTTTAGCCTCCCTAGTGGGCGGTGTCAGGTTTCATATTACAACATTTAACTACCTTTTCTAATCTTGACGAAACAAATATCGTCGGAAAGGTCTCAAGAGTCTCAAGATTCCATATTTGGTGACTATTTTGTGATAGAAGTGATATTTGGACAGAAATGTATTCATTTACAGCGCCTAAACAAAACCTCATAGTAACTGCAAATTTTGTGATATCAACCTGGTTGGATATATGGCTTTGATTTTAGACAAAAATATTTTGTAAAATATATATTTTATATAATTTTTTACTACCGTACATTTGATTTACAGTAAATTTAAACTTCCATTATTTTTTCATACTTTAATTTTATTGAGAAATAATCTGCTGAGTGTCGTCTTTAAAACAAGACCAAACATAGGTCTATATTCCAAAGAATTCTTAAATTACAACCATTTAAGTTTAAGTTATGAAAATTTTACTGTATTTTTGATCAATTAAGTATTAAAAGATTCTTACTGACACTAACACCAATGGTAGTGTAAATACTCAGTTCATACTTTAATATCTTTAATCGAAGTGTATAAATGTTATACACTTCGATTATTAGTGATTAAAATTAATATTGTTAATTTTAGTAATTGTTTTATTAAAAATATGATATAATAGACAGCATTACTGTGCAAATATTGAAGCAGATCACTAATGCAACCATACCGTAATTTACCAGATTCCATCATATTTTTGTAAATGGACTGTTCCTCTGCTCTAATTAGAGGAATAATGCATTAATGGAGGAATATGGCAGCACAGCCATGTGGCTGCATTTAATGTGATCTCTTGCCTCAACTCAGCAAGCGGCAAGATGAGACAGAAAGAGAGAGACAGCAGGCTGGTTATATTATAAAATAAAGTTTTCAAGTTTGCCCTTTAGCAAGACTTGGCACCAGCTTCTCCAAGAGGTATGCACCCCTCTTTAGGTATTTGCATCTGGTCAGTGCAGATGCCCATTTTCTATAATTTATTGTTTGGCAGAGGAGTCTCTAATGAGGGATGTCAGAATAGGTAGTGGGCAATCAAAATGGAAATATGGAATGGCAGGGGAGATTAAAAAAAGTGCAGAGGGAAAGGTACATGATGAAGAGATACATACATTTCAGCATAAGATGATATAAGTAATAAACAGGAAGCACAAGAAGGGAAAGATGATTCCAAAACCTGTGGCAGTCCAACCGCACAGCAAATTCCAATAGTAGCACCAATGTTGTCCCCCATCCACAGGTTCACAGCATGTATGCAGCCACGCACATGAATTATGCCATCTAAAGCTTCACGCTGTAATATGGAGATAAAAAAGAAAACAAAATGTTTCAGGTGGCAGGTAATGCTCTGATTCTATCATAGAAACAAAGTTAAAATATCACAACTAAAGTCCATCGTAATGGCATAATGGAGGTGGTGCTCGTAAAGGCTCTGATGTGATTTGCTTGGTTTTTATCTATGGAAAAAACCAAAAGGCATGAAGCCACCATTACAGATGGATGCACTCGAAATGGCTATCGGAGGTTTCGTTTTCCTGTCACAGTTCCTCCTTTAAAGATAATTTCATGTGTCAAAGTCCATCAAATGATTCTCTCCAAATGCATCACCAGATATGAGGATACGCATTACGTAAAGTGATGCAAGGCATTTAACATCAGTCAGTGAAGGCTGATTGCAGGCATCTTAAAATGAGACCCCAGAGAGCTCTACTTACCTGCTTATTTAGAGTTTTGTAGCCACAAAGTGTGTTCACAACTTCTCCGACCTGATAAAACACACACACACACCTCATTAGTAACTTGCATATTACGTTTTTGAAAACCTTTTCAAGTGAGAAGTGACATTAAGTCAGTTTGATGCTGTTGGTGCCAAAGAGTATAGAGACAGAGAGCATTTAGACCACGCCCACACCAGGGGCAGGGGGTGGGGCACAATCCAACGCTCTCCATTGACTTTGTATTGCGTGACGCGGCCTCCTTGTCATTTCTGACTTATAACAAAAAATAGAACAATGTCTAAAAGCTGCTGTGTGATGGTGTACAGCAAACAAGCTAATAAACACAGAACAAAGTTTTTATAAGCTGCTATTTTTTTTAGCTTGTTTGCTCTACACTTTGTCACAAATGAGCTTTTAGACACTGTTCTGTTTTTTGTTATAAGTCAGAAAAGACAAGGAGGCAGCGTCATGCTTCCACGCCGGGTGGGCGTGGTCTTCAGATTATGACACGTGTTGCTCTGTCTCTATTGGCTGTATATGTTGTGTTCTGATGACCCTTAAAATGTATTTCATATTACAGAATTCCATATGGAATTCCAGTACACACTTATAACCACACTGATGTAACCTTTAAAGCAGATGGTCAATGCAGTGATGGAATCTGTAATAGGACTGATGAACAGGGAGCCCAACTAATCAGATTACAAATAGACTGTAAACATGCCTGCTCCCAAAGCACAGTCCAATTCATCTAATACATTCTGAACCATGAGACATTTCACCTCTGTTTTCTCAAAACAGGTCGGCAACAGCTACCAGATGCCAGATATTGAAATAGATGGAGAACACCAGTGCGGCTTCAGCAGTAAGGGAACAGAATGAAGGAGGTGTCATTTCCTCAGATTTACACCAAATTTTACACAAACATAATTTTTTCCCTCAAAACCTGAGCAAACAATGCTATAGAAATCAGCAGATTCCTGAGCATCTGCAACTAGCTATAGTTCATTTACTGAATGGCCTTTATTTACTACATTTCTTGTGCCATTAGGATTGTACTTAATGGGAACATCTAAAGTCAAATATCTGAAACACAGATTAATGATCTGATATTAAATGGAAGATAAAATTCTGTCTCACATTAGGCTAAATATATCTGCATTACCTAGGGTAAGAATGGAAAATAATTGGACGGGCTATAAAGAATATGCTAAGGAAGCCTTAATCATGGTGGTGGTGTTTCATTCTCAACCTGAAAAGGCTTGTGCATAGTGAGCTGTCATACCAAAAGAAGAACAGTGCATTAGTGCCCAATCAACATTCATTAACTCCGAGAGAGAGAGAGATAGAGATAGAGATAGAGATAGAGAGAGAGATAGAGATAGAGATAGATAGAGAGAGAGAGAGAGAGAGAGAGAGAGAGAGAGAGAGAGAGAGAAGCACTCATAAGAAGGCAAATTAAATCCTCTCCATCATGATGCACTCTCCACTGACTCATGGAGAACAGCATTTACTAGAAAGCTCTCTAACCCAGCAGAAAAAAAGCTCAGAAATCACCTCCCTACTCTCACAGACCTGTGGGACAGACTGCTTCGATTGCAAAAAAAAAGAAAAGTACAATCTCTTCGGCGAGAAAAGATTACTAGCAAAATCATGAAAAACACCTTGTGGCACAGGCTTTTCTTGTCAGACTGCTGCACGCAGCGGCGACATATCTATGATTAATGTATAATGAATGAAAGAAGTGCACGGAATGACTAACACTTTGACGGATGCAGCAGGTGTAGGGAACACCGCAGGCCAAAGGACCCGTGCCATTGCAGAAGTGGTACTGGTTTACTTCCCAATCCTTGTACTCATCTCCCCCACAACAAGAAAACTGAAAAGACAAACCAAGAGAGTTATTATTTTTCTTTCCTTTTTAAAGCCATTCCAGTATCTATGGCTGTTCATGGCGCGAGCCAGGTTTAGTTATTTAAAAATAAAAATAAATAAGATGTTTAAGATTCATTTTTCTAAAAACCTTAAGACTACATTTGGATTTACTTGGTTAAAAACCTTTTCAAAAGTATCAACAGAAATATAAATATAAAATATAAATAAATAAAATACACTACCGTTGAAAAGTTTGTGTTAAGTAAGATTTTTAAAATACAGTACAAACAGTAACACTGTGAAATTGTATTACAATTTAAAAACAGTTTTCCATTTTAATATATTATCAAATGTAATTCATTCCTGTAATGGCAAAGTTGGATTTTCAGCATCTTTACAGTCACATGATCCTTCATTTTAAAAATGAATTCTAATATGCTGATTTGTTGCTCAAGAAACATTTTTGTCACATCTTGTCACTTTTGAATGAAAGTATTAGTTTCTTTTTTTTTTAAATGCCAAATAAAAAATGTGTATAACGCTGGATTACAGAACCAGAAATGTTTTACTGTTTATGATGCAGGTGACCGTGTTGGGACATCTACTATGAGAAAACTGTCATTTTTGTGAGATTACAAGCATGAAAGGGACTTTGACACAAACTATATGTTTCTTCTAGAGAGGTGGACATTATTTATGGCTGACTTGATGTAGACTATATTAGGGTGGGTGTATAATTCACTTAGGTTCTAGTAATAAAACAGTTAAGTGAACAACCTTCTCTTGCACGTAGTCCAATATGTTTTTGAAGTCCAGGTCATCATAGTAGTGCTTGATTCCCTCGCGTATACTCTTCTGAAATAATTTGACTGTCTAAAGACAGAGAAAATTTGGAGTCATTAACAACAAACAGTACAACATTCGCTCTGCTCTCAATGTTCCTCATGTCTTACCGTCTTTTCAAAGATCAGGGCAATGATGAGGGCAACAGCCTGGAGAGCCAGCAAAACACATAGCACGCACAGGAACTGCATAGAAAGGTTCATTTATAGGGTTAGGTACTCAAAAAAAGAAAAACCCTCATGTTATTCTAAGACTTTTGTTCATCTTTGGAACACAAATGAAGATATTTTTCAATTAAATTTGAAAGATTTCTGTCCCTCAACTGAAAGTCCATTCATCCAAAACTCTGATGCTTCAAAACATTCATAAAGAGATTGTAAAATAAAGAAATACGAATTGAGCGGTTTAATCTAAGTCTTCTGAAAAGACGCAATTGCTTTAAATGATGAACAGATTTAATTCACATTTATAGAAACACTGATCAGCGAACAAAGTGCATCCAAATTTGGCATATGGAAGCTCAGCTATTCATACCCACTTATACTACGGCGCTATTGAATGCTTGAATCCGATTGGTTGCCGAATGTTCTAAGGTGAACAATTATGTAAGGTGAGCAATTATTGGTAACACTTTACAATATGGGTGCGCTAATATGAATTAATAGCAATTCATATATTTAATCTATTAATCATATAGAATCTTCATTTGTTGCTGATGCAGTAATCATTAATAAATGGTTTAGTTCTTCATGACTCATACATTAACTCATGATTATTTGTGCATTAGTTAAGCATGAATTAATGCATATTAGTGCACCCGTATTGTAAAGTGTAACCCAATTTTCTGGGAAACACATAGCTAAAGTAGTTCCAAGTAGGTCTTGACCGCATTACAGTTCCAAATAACTACGCCAAATGATTTAATTTATTTCAAAAGGTCCTTACAGCATACAACAGCGAAAGAACCAAAACCCACAAAGACACTGACCAAGCAAAGAAATATAGTAAACAGTAGGATAAAACCGCTTACAAATTATGTCCATGTTTTTTGCGACAAAATTACATTTTATCGAGTACAGAAAGCACATACTCTCTTTCTACCACTCTATCTGCTCTTCCACTCAGACTCACACACAGTGAGGACACACACTCGTGCAGAAATGTGTTGTCAGCGCTGCTCTGATGATTTTATCAGTAAAATAGTTTAGTAACTTAAAAGCTACATGGCATTTCTCACTAGCAAGGTAATAAAGGCGCTGTTCTTACAGTTTCGTATTAGTAGACGCTGCTGCCGAACACTGGTGAAAGAGACGCACAGACTGAGGCAATTCACATACGATCTCTCTCTCTCTCTAATAACTCACTGCATTAATAACTGTCAGCTATCAGTGGCTCAAACCTCCGTTACTCGCTCTAAAATTATGTTTTGGAATTAGCAACGGAGGCTTGGGTTTAGATGCATAAGAAATTAGTCCTGCACACAAGAGTTTTACAGACAAAACCTGACTAATGTCTTGAAATAAATAATCTGAACAATGTTTTGAGGTGTGGTAACCATAGCATAAGCGGAATAATTGACTCCAGGCTGTTGAATTCATAGAAAATTCATTTTTTATTCTAAAATAGATTTTTCGAATAATCTGGCCCGTCGTCAATTATTCCTTAGGTATTACACCAGCAAGTTCCAAGCTTCTGCAAGAATCTATGAGGTTTGTTCTTGCACATTAAGCAAGTACGGCTGAGCTTTTGTTTATGTTTGTTGATGAATGCTTATATGTGAACTAGAGCCTAAATTAAATCTGCTCATCATATAAAGCAATCATATCTCTTGGATTAATCCGCTTGATTCATATGGATACATTTTTGATCTCTTTATGAGCATTTTGAAGCACCAGAGTTTCGGGTGAACAGACTATCAACAGAGGGACCGGAATCTCTTACATTTCATTACAAATATTTTCATGTGCATTCCGAAGATTAACAAAAGTCTTATGGTTTGGAAAGACATGAGGACATGAGTAATTGATGACAGAATTTTCATTTTTGGATGAACTATCCTTTTAAAGGGATAGTTCACACAAAAATTAAAATTAGCCCATGATTTACTCATCCTCAAGTCATCCTAGGTGTATATGACATTCTTCTTTCAGATGAATAAAATCGGAGTTATATTAAAAATGTCCTGGCTCTTCAAAGCTTTATAATGGCAGTGAATGGTTGTGTTGTTTTTGAAGTCCATAAAAGTGCATCTATCCATCATATAACTGTGCCACATGGCTCCGGGGGTTAATAAAGACTTTAACTAAATAACTGGCTTCCGGCGGTCAGCGGTACGTGAGTCGACATGCGCTAAGAGAGTAACTCCCGACCCTACGTTTTGTTTTGCTCTATCCTCTGTGCTTCTGCGTTCGACAATACACATGCATCAAGGGTTCAAGGGTCAAGGGTTACTCTTTTAGCGCAAGTCGACTCGCGTACCGCTGACTGCCGGAAGTTAGTTATTTTAGTCTATAAAGTTTTAAATATGGATATTTTTCTTACACAAACATGCCACTTTGCTTCAGAAGGCCTGTATTAACTCCCCGGAGCCATGTGGAGCAGTTATAGGATGGATAGAAGCACTTTTAATGAACTTCAAAAACGACACAACCATTCACTGCCATTATAAAGCTTTGAAGAACCAGGACATTTTTAATATAACTCCATATATATAACTATATATAAAATATAATTTTATTCGTCCGAAAGAAGAATGTCATATACACCTAGGATGACTTGAGGGTGAGTAAATCATGGGCTAATTTTCATTTTTGGGTGAACTAACCCTTTAAGTTACAAGCAAAAATATCATGAAATAGTAGAAGCTTGGCCCACAGTACATATAAGACAAGCAACACTCACCATGTGCAGCAGAGTCTTGTTGTCCCTAAGCGATCCCACCATCCCCATCACAGACACAATAAACATGACGAGACCCAGCAGTATGAGAACCACAGCAGGAGCCAAAAACACCCCCTCCAGGGTGCGATTCTTCTGTCTCTCCACTTCTGCATACACTCCAATACATAGCACGCACAGACCGAGCAACTAAGGGGACAGGGACAGTGGTAGGTTTGGTAAAACATCTGTACACATCACATCAGCTTTCATAATTTCATAACATTATGTTTACATGATTCGATTAGACATGCATCAAAGACATGAAGTTGAAATCAATGTTTCGAAGCACAACCAAGACATGCAGATCAGTCATCTGATGTAAAATACAACAATGTACTGTATCATTTGCGTTCCTCACATTAATTCCTAAGATGACAGATGTAATTCTCAGAGTGCTTAGCTAAAATGCACAGTCAGTGGAATGACGCAAATCATAAAGAAGATTGATGTAGCGGCCTTAATATCAATTTGCATCCTAACAAACTACATTAGTACTGAAACCACTTCATTTTCAATTTTCTTCCCTGACTGTTCTTTCTAGATGGTTAATTTAATAAGCCTTGTTGGCTGATTAACTTTGTCATTTGTCAATTTCAGATTCCTGACATCTTCAATTATTTTCTGTTAATTGATAGATGGTGGCGTTTTGGTGATGTGCAAGTGTAAAGGCTACAAGAGTAGAGAAGGGGAGAGAGAAAAATGGAAAGAGAATTGAAGAGTATCCTGAGAGGCTTTTCTGCTTGTATCATCATGTTCCAAAACACTAATAGTAAAGAAACTCCCATAAGGCACTGACTTATTGCATTTCTTGTGAGAACTCAGAACACTCTGGCTAGTGAGTCAAAAAGAATACTGTGTTCCTTGTTGAATTAAATAAATAAATATTAATGGTTGGTTGTTATTATAGTAGCAGATTACAAATTCTTGTGTAGCAACACATATTTCACAGACCTGAAACCTAAAACCAAAACCAGACAACAAAACAAAGAATTATATAGATTTTAGGGATGCACATTTTTTTTTAATTCTTTCTGATGCTTATAACTATTTTCCTGTAATGGCCCATTACTGCTAATAATACATATACGCATTCAAATAAAGTAGTGTAGTGATGTACAATTGTATTTTATTTTATTTGTTTTATTTTAATTTTTGAAAAATGTACAGCAACCTTTATTAATATTTTTATTTATTTATTAAAATTAGCATAAACTCATGTTTGACTCATCACCATCCCTTTATGTTAATACTAAATTATTATTTCAGTCTTTAAATGGGCAGAATAAATTAAATATTCAATGTTGTCAATAAATATCTGATATTTTAGTCATGAAATGGAACAAAAAAACATTTGCAACTATATTTCTATATATCCTGTCTATGCATCTATATTCTATCCCGATCGATAGACAAGTTATATAGGCTGGATAGCACGAGAAAGCAAATACAATAGATTATGTGCGACTCTATATCGTTTCAATATTATTATAGCCACCAATCATTTACAGGAACCCTGAAAAACACACCAATACAGCGTGATACATTTAGAGTAACAATAATAGCGTCCTGTGCCTTTAAATCTGCCAGCGGCGCATGTCTATTTACTGAGCTGCAAAGCTCAACTGAGAATAAAACATTTTAAAGAAGTGAGGCTAATATGTATCCTCAAATACGGTCAAAGTTAGTACGACTACCTATACTGAAGTTTAACACAAACACATGAATGTAACAGTTAGTCATTCAGGGGCAAGTGTGTGTTTATGTGAGGTGAGGGAGAAACAAAGCAATGCTAGTAGTAGAACATCTTTCCGTTTAAACGCACACTTACCGAGAATAGCATTGAATAGACATTTAGAGAGAATTTAACGAAATAATAGAAGCGATTGGTTTTTCTCAATTCTTCGTAAGTCGGCATGGTGACAGCATTAATTGAGTTGTTAGCTTTCCGTGCATTCAGATGTTAGCCGATGCCGCTAAGGCTCAGTGAACCTTTGTTCTTAGAGAGACAGCGGACTGTTTTTAAAACCCGTCTGAACACATAATAAGCACTTCCGTCAAGTATGCAACTTCGATTTCTCTGAATTGTTTTGAAAAATACATCAGCAGCTGTGAGGTGTATCCCAATAATAACTTCCGCCACGCCAAACAACATGCTGAACAAACCCTTTAAAGGGCCAGCACAAATTAAATTGCAGACAGACAGATCACATTCTTTCCATGTAAAGATTTTGATATATAGCGAGACTCCCATCAAACACTTGATGTCTTGACACATTCATTGACTTTACAAGCCCAGTTAGCTTGTAGAGTGATAATATGTGGCCCTGGAACACAAAACCAGTCATACGGGTAATTTTTTTTTTTTTTTTTTTTTTTTTTTTTTTTTTTTTTAATTGAGATTTACACAGCATCTGAAAGCCGCATAAATAAGCTTTCCATTGATGTATGATTTGTTAGGATATGACAATATTGGCCGAGATACAACTATTTGAAAATCTGGAATATGAGGGTGCAAAAAATAAATAAATAAATAAATAAATTCTAAATATTGAGAAAATTGCCTTTAAAGTTGTCCAAATGAAGTCCTTAGCAATGCATATTACTGATAATAATACATTTTTTATATGTTTACGATAGGAAATTAACTGACTATCTTCATGGAACATGACCTTTCCTTAATATCCTAATGACCCATACAATGTATTGGCTATTGCCACAAATATACTTGTGCGACTTATGATTGGTTTTGTGGTCCAGGGTCACATATCTGTTTTTATAAAAGAAGATAGGCCTACTTGTCTAGCTCGAAGAACTAAAGCCTCTTAAATATGCCCAGGAAATAAAGTATCTCCAAGATGTGTCACAATACCTTTAATCCTCAGAAGTAGGCTATACTTGTTGTTCACTTCTTATGACAATACATCTCGCCACAGAAAATCCTTTGCAATCCTTTTTTCTAGGCATACACACAGCACAGACATTGATTATCTCTCAGGTAGCTTGTGGTTGTAATTATGTTTTTCATAAGCTTTTTTCTTCACAGTATAGTCCTTAAACTCTCCAGCTTTTCACTGCAGGGCAAATAATCTACATAAAAATGGTTTAGAGTGACCGATGCCTGAATGAATTCTATAATTCACTCTTATTAAATGTGTACTATTCGCTCTTCATGGACTTATTTAACACCTTTGTGAAAGGTGAACAGCCAGGTGCAATATGGCACAGATTTACAAAATAAATATTTTAATGGATAAATTAATGGCACATATTGGCAAATATTATTTGCATTTCTTCTGCTTCATGCCATTCCACATTCTACATTAGATTCAGTTCAATGCTGTAACATGGATGGACAATAAAAACAAATAATTTATTAGTTTTTATTCGAAGTCTTGAATTAGACCTAAATTGCACATGCCCAGATTTATCAAGAGGCACTGGGCTTAAGAGTCAGGATATATAATATATATATATATATATATATATATATATATATATATATATATATATATATATATATATATATATATATATACTCACCTAAAGGATTATTAGGAACACCATACTAATACTGTGTTTGACCCCTTTCGCCTTCAGAACTGCCTTAATTCTACGTGGCATTGATTCAACAAGGTGCTGAAAACATTCTTTAGAAATGTTGGCCCATATTGATAGGATAGCATCTTGCAGTTGATGGAGATTTGTGGGATGCACATCCAGGGCACGAAGCTCCCGTTCCACCACATCCCAAAGATGCTCTATTGGGTTGAGATCTGGTGACTGTGGGGGCCATTTTAGTACAGTGAACTCATTGTCATGTTCAAGAAACCAATTTGAAATGATTCGAGCTTTGTGACATGGTGCATTATCCTGTTGGAAGTAGCCATCAGAGAATGGGTACATGGTGGTCATAAAGGGATGGACATGGTCAGAAACAATGCTCAGGTAGGCTGTGGCATTTAAACGATGCCCAATTGGCACTAAAGGGCCTAAAGTGTGCCAAGAAAACATCCCCCACACCATTACACCACCACCACCAGCCTGAACAGTGGTAACAAGGCATGATGGATCCATGTTCTCATTCTGATTACACCAAATTCTGACTCTACCATCTGAATGTCTCAACAGAAATCGAGACTCATCAGACCAGGCAACATTTTTCCAGTCTTCAACTGTCCAATTTTGCTAATTGTAGCCTCTTTTTCCTATTTGTAGTGGGGATGAGTGGTTCCCGGTGGGGTCTTCTGCTGTTGTAGCCCATCCGCCTCAAGGTTGTGCGTGTTGTGGCTTCACAAATGCTTTGCTGCATACCTTGGTTGTAACGAGTGGTTATTTCAGTCAAAGTTGCTCTTCTATCAGCTTGAATGAGTCGGCCCATTCTTCTCTGACCTCTAGCATCAACAAGGCATTTTCGCCCACAGGACTGCCGCATACTGGATGTTTTTCCCTTTTCACACCATACTTTGTAAACCCTAGAAATGGTTGTGCGTGAAAATCCCAGTAACTGAGAAGATTGTGAAATACTCAGACCGGCCCGTCTGGCACCAACAACCATGCCACGCTCAAAATTGCTTAAATCACCTTTCTTTCCCATTCTGACATACAGTTTGGAGTTCAGGAGATTATCTTGACCAGGACCACACCCCTAAATGCATTGAAGCAACTGCCATGTGATTGGTTGATTAGATAATTGCATTAATGAGAAATTGAACAGGTGTTCCTAATAATCCTTTAGGTGAGTGTATATATATATATATATATATATATATATATATATATATATATATATATATATATATATATATATATATATATATATATATATATATATATAATGAATTAAGTTGTTGGGCAGCATTAAGCAGTTTGTGGTTTCTTACTCTTTCCCTCCATCAAGGTACATTAAATTCAAACCATGAGGATGAAAGTTGGTGTGTAAAATTACATTTCTGATTTCTTACTTGTCAACAACCAGTGGTCAGCCAAATCTAGATTTGTTGAGCAAAGCTCCTTGCCAGATGATATTACAGTATGTTGCTATGATCAAATAGAATGCAGAGTGCACACAGAACTGGAAAAAAAATATGAGAGCATTAAAAGGATTGCCCAGCTATATTTTCTGCATTGCATTGAATCTTTTGAGTGAACCAATTTCCTTCAGATAATCTTGACTGGTTTAATAAAAGAAAATATCTGATACAACCACCAACACATTGTATAAAAAATATACCCATATATGTAGGTGAAATGCCTGCAACCCAGAGTCTGTCATGATACATGATTAATTAACATTGATGAGTTGCCACGGCACATCACAATTAAGTCCCACAGAGGTTCTTGGAGGAATCTGCAATTCAGGTGATGCATGTGATGGACTTCTTCTAAACCCATTGAATTGATTATCATGAAAGAGGGCTATAACAGTGAAATTTGCATGCCTGTGGAGTACTCTCATTGAGTTACGGATTGTGTTTTATTTATAGGATAAAAGAAGAAAACAAACTCTAACAGTGAAAAGACGATAGCACCATAAATCTTTTCTTTGGTGCGAGATTATCTAAAATCACAGAAACCAATCACGTCTAAAGCAGAAATAAACAAGGCAATTAACAAAATAAGAAAAAAAGAAGATAATCACTCAGATAATCACAATTCTCAATCAACTTTATTAATATAAGCCTCAGCCATCCCCAGAATGTAAGTTTCAGCTCAAAATACCCCACAGATCATGTATTATACCATGTTGTAAATGCCCGTTTTTGAATGAAAGGAAAAACATGCTGTTTTCGTGCATGTATCTTTAAATGCAAATGAGCTGCTGCTACCCACTCCACTTTTCAGAAGAGGGCAGAGCCTTTACAGCTCTTTCTCTTGGAATACTCTGCCACAAACTAAGGGTGTGTTCACACTTTGTAGTTCACATTCAGTTCACTTCACACCTTGTTTGGTCCAGACCAAAAAAAAATGTCACAACCTGATTGGTTGTTTTTTTTATGACGCATTGCCTATTTAAAGACGGAACTTACCGAACATCCAAAACAATGCTGTGTGTTAGGATAGATGCGCTCATTGTATGTGTGTAGCCTACATATGATGGTATTTTGACTAGCTGAGAACTTGTGAAGAGCTTATAAAATATGTAAAGGAGTCAAAACAGCGGCAGGAATCCCTCCGTCACACAAACTAAGATCTGCTGCGAGGAGATGCGGTTCTGATGCTTGTACCGAACTGTGATGGCTACATCATGACTATGACGGGGGAAAACGATATGCGTGAGCATTCTGTCCTTTTTAGGGTCTCATCTTCCTGTTTTTGTTTCATGTACATGTGTTTGGTCTGTGTTGCGTTCATATATCATTCCACCAGAGTTTGTTTGGAAGTAGACCGAGACCCATCTTTTTAGTGGTCCCGGTCCTCTTGTTTGGTACGCAGCGCACCAGGGTTCGGATGGCAGCGTTCACACTTATTCAAATGAAACAAACAAAACAATCACACCAGGGTTTTTTGTTATAAACAAACCAAACATGCCAAGTGTGAACACACCCTAAAACATCTGTTTGGTTTTGATTATCATTTCTATCACGGTCACGATCACATGAAATTGCAGTTCTTCATCATCATGAAAGTTTATTATCTGCATGCATTTTTAAGCTATCAGTCTAAACTTCTGATATATGGTTTTCAAGATTCAAGATTCAAGAGTTTTATTTGTCACATACGCAGTTATATACAGAATATACAACCGGCAGTGAAATGTAAACAGGTCCGCTCCATGGACAGTGCAAATTCACAGTTAAAAACACAAGGAGGAAATTATATAAAAATAGGATAAAAAAAGTACTATCTATCTATCTATCTATCTATCTATCTATCTATCTATCTATCTATCTATCTATCTATCTATCTATCTATCTATCTATCTATCTATATATATATATATATATATATATATATATATATATCTGTAGAATTATAAATAATCAAGTCAAGAGAAAAAAAAGTAAAAAATAAGAATAAAGTGGAATAAAATAATTGAAGTAGACTGTGCAGTGAGTAAACTGTAGACTTATAAATATGTGGTTAACAAATGTATAAAGAGTATAATGTGCAAACAGGTTTATAACAGGTTGTTACACAGTAACAACGAGAACAGAAAGTGCAGTGAGCACACACACCCGGATCACGCGCACAGAAAGCTGGATGTCTGACGGAGCGTCCCATGAATATTAAACTCTTTCACATGTTATTGCACTTAAACTGTCAAATACACACAAGGTCACGTCATAAACGCACAACGTTCAAATACACAGTCGGTTATGTCTGTGAACATAAACAGCAAGTAAAGAAATCACATGTGTATATTAGATCTGTGTATTAAAGTGAAAGCAGCCTTTTGTTCATTCATATTAACAGCATCAGTAATGTATATAACATTACCCACTGCTCTTGATTGAATTTTAGTAGCTTTAATAAGAATACATTTCTTAGCTAAATGCTGCTGTTAAATGGCAAGGAGATAAACATGGACAGCTCACTCAGGGCGGGGTCTATGCTAATGGGGCAGAGTACGTCAGCAGTCGTGGGCAGGACCTAAGCATGTGACGTCACAAATGCTAGAATCTGCAAACGCTTGTTCTGAGACACTGCTTATGATTTATGGGGATTAAAAAAAGAGGAGTGGGTGGACTTTTACCATAATAGGGTGGTTGTGTACACACATTGCCGGCACACATTTACACTCACCTAAAGGATTATTAGGAACACCATACTAATACTGTGTTTGACCCCCTTTCACTTTAATTGAACTGCCTTAATTCTACGTGGCATTGATTCAACAAGGTGCTGAAAACATTCTTTAGAAATGTTGGCCCATATTGATAGGATAGCATCTTGCAGTTGATGGAGATTTGTGGGATGCACATCCAGGGCACGAAGCTCCTGTTCCGCCACATCCCAAAGATGCTCTATTGGGTTGAGATCTGGTGACTGTGGGGGCCATTTTAGTACAGTGAACTCATTGTCATGTTCAAGAAACCAATTTGAAATGATTCGAGCTTTGTGACATGGTGCACTATCCTGCTGGAAGTAGCCATCAGAGAATGGGTACATGGTGGTCATAAAGGGATGGACATGGTCAGAAACAATGCTCAGGTAAGCTGTGGCATTTAAACGATGCCCAATTGGCACTAAGGGGCCTAAAGTGTGCCAAGAAAACATCCCCCACACCATTACACCACCACCACCAGCCTGCACAGTGGTAACAAGGCATGATGGATCCATGTTCTCATTCTGTTTACGCCAAATTCTGACTCTACCATCTGAATGTCTCCACAGAAATCAAGACTCATCAGACCAGGCAACATTTTTCCAGTCTTCAACTGTCCAATTTTGGTGAGCTTGTGCAAATTGTAGCCTCTTTTTCCTATTTGTAGTGGAGATGAGTGGTACCCGGTGGGGTCTTCTGCTGTTGTAGCCCATCCGCCTCAAGGTTGTGCGTGTTGTGGCTTCACAAATGCTTTGCTGCATACCTCGGTTGTAACGAGTGGCTATTTCAGTCAAAGTTGCTCTTCTATCAGCTTGAATCAGTCAGCCCATTCTCCTCTGACCTCTAGCATCAACAAGGCATTTTCGCCCACAGGACTGCCTCATACTGGATGTTTTTCCCTTTTCACACCATTCTTTGTAAACCCTAGAAATGGTTGTGCGTGAAAATCCCAGTAACTGAGCAGATTGTGAAATACTCAAACCGGCTCGTCTGGCACCAACAACCATGCCACGCTCAAAATTGCTTAAATCACCTTTCTTTCCCATTCTGACATTCAGTTTGGAGTTCAGGAGATTGTCTTGACCAGGACCACACCCCTAAATGCATTGAAGCAACTGCCATGTGATTGGTTGATTAGATAATTGCATTAATGAGAAATTGAACAGGTGTTCCTAATAATCCTTTAGGTGAGTGTGTGTTCAAGCACCATGTAAAAGTGAAGTTTGTATAATAGGTCCCCTTTAAAATCCCAAAATAAATAAATAAAAGAAATTGAACGATTCACTAAAATGCTGAAAGATTGCTCTTTAAAGGGCAGTTTCCTGGGCTTACTCTGTATCAAAACATCCCTTTGTTATGTGGACACATTCTTGAATAATGCACAAATTATGTATGCTGCATGATGGCAGTGAAATTATGGACCTCTACAGAGCACCATTCATACAGAAATGATTTATTGTGTCTGATGTGGAAGAGAAAGGCCTCCACAAAGCCCAGACCTGGATCCCAGCGAACACCGTTAGGATGAAGTGGAACAGCGTGTCAGGCTCACACATCACACTGATGCTCCCATGTCTTGTTGAACATTTAAAACATGGCAAAAAAAAAAAAGCACTAATCCCTCCTTTTTTAGCCATAACAGCTTACACTCTTCTTGGAAGGCTTTCCACCAAATGTTGTAACATAGGGATGTGTGCCCATTCACAGCATCAGCAAGGTATGGCACGCCACTGACGAGAGGCAAACGGTGGCTTGCAGTCAGTGTTTCAGCTGATTCTGTAGCTGTCCAGATCCAATTGAAAAGTTGTGTTTACTCTACAGCATTGTCTTAACATGTACGTCTCAACAGGCTGGCTGATTGAGCTTAGGTTTAACGCGCATTCAGATGGAACCGCCAGGGGGAGACCGTGAACTTGAATTACTTGTGTCAAAACTGAAATGACTTGGTATACGTAGCCTAAATCGTTCGTTTGATGTCAAAAGGAACTGGCAAAAGACGTCCCCAACACATCATAACAAGTAATTATACTTTAAGTTTTAACATAGAAGCCTATTTGCCTTTATTTATTATTAGTAGCCTATTTGGCTTTTAAGAACCAAACAACATCTTTCATACTGCATACAAGGTGAGCTCTGAATTAACCGCATTTCATATTAAAAAAGAAATTGTGCTTTCCAAGTACGCATTGATTCTTTTTTGTTTCTTTTTGTTCCATTACCTCGTGCTCACGCAGCATCTGAGCGCGACCAGAAATCATCTTTCAATCTGCGTGGCACACCTGGCGCGCTCTACAACACATATGCAGAATAGATTACTCAAATTTCGTATGAAAAAAAGAGAGACCCGTCCTTCCGTTTCTTATCAGAGCCGCGTGTTCGCAGCATCTGCTCATGTGTGCGCGAGACTTCTCTTTTGGCACGCGCCGCGCACTTGGCAGCGACACTCAGAGGAGTGAGGTGTGCGTAACCAAGAGCTAAAATTGGTTTCGTGATGAGGAAAAGTGAAGAAACTAGCTGTTGCGGTCTGTTCTCCTGTCTTTCTTGAAGGAACACAGGGCTCATCCTTCCTTATCAGAGAAGACAATTGAAGAATACTATTCGGAACACTTTTTGCGCCAAGAAACCCAATAATTTGACCTTTTTCTCTCGAAAGGGAACATGGTCGATTGAACATTAATACGACATCCAGCAAAAAAGAAAAAGAAAAGAAAAGAAAAAATATTTAAATCGAACTTAACATTTTCCCAATAGGAATGGATTCGCTCATCACTTCCACTGACTTCCAAAGTAACTGGACAAACAACTCCATCGCACAAAATGAAACCGAGATATACTGGAACCAGTTTGTGCAACCGGTTTGGAGAATAGTGCTCTGGGCAGTGGCTTACAGCACAATTGTCATTGTCTCCGTGGTGGGCAATGTCACGGTAATATGGATCATTTTGGCGCACAAACGAATGAGAACCGTGACGAACTATTTCCTTGTGAACTTGGCGTTCGCTGAAGCGTCAATGTCCGCATTCAACACCGTTATAAACTTTGTTTACTCTGTACACAACGAGTGGTATTTCGGACTCTATTACTGCCGTTTCCACAACTTCTTTCCTATAGCCGCGGTCTTCGCTTCTATATATTCGATGACCGCGATTGCGCTCGACAGGTAAGTTCCTTCATTACCATTCACACAGTGGCACAATAGCGCGGATCTCAGCAGTGCGCGTGAGGGAACATTGGGTTTCTCGTTGACTGGCTGTTCTTGTGCCTGTTCTGTCGTTGTACAAAATGGAAAGGATGCATATCAAATATAAATGTGTGCAAAATGTAAATGACTCATTTGTTTCTCGTAAAGCAGCCATTTACAAAAAAATAAATAAATACATACATACATGCATACATACATACCATAGTCCTGACTTTCCTTTCAATATTTTTTAATTCACAAATCTAAAAACATTATAGACATAGGTAACCTAATACAGTCACAGATCACTATTTTCTAGAGAAATTACATCAATAACCTCAAATCTATTGACTTACTGAATCGTCAAATGTTTATGTTTAGATTAAATGAAAAAACTAAAGAATAAAATAAAAATAAAAATTGCAAAAGCATCGATCGAATGTGTTGAGATGAGATTTTGTGCCATCTTTGGTAAAGAGGGAGAAAAAAACATTGTCCTAGGGCCATCTTACCCCTATCTTAAAAAAAGAAAAGGTTCTATAACCTTAGACGGTTCTGTCAGGCACTTCATGTGGGTTCAAAGCAAGTCAGGGATCATTTTAGGGATTTAGTTTTAATTAATTAATTTAGTTTGAATTCATTTGTGTTAATTAAACAGCTTGCAATCATACTTTAACCTGTTAAAAATGTATGCCCATTTGGCATAAATTACAATTTAAATTGAGTCAAGAACTGTATAGGGTTCCTATATTAAACCCCATTGGACTTTTTTTTGTTTTTTGTTTTTTTATAAGAGTGTACCCTACTATTGCCAGAAACTATGGTTACAATGGATATGTAGTTATTGTTGCTAACATTAAGCAATGTTTAGTTCTGCCTTCACAATGCAAACAAGTGTAAAATTGTAGCTCTTTTCAGGTCCATATTAGGAATGATCACAGCATAGATGGCAATGGTCAGTTGTCTGTGATGCAATATGATAATAGATGATGGTTACTTGTCGTCCAGTCATCGTTTAGAAACCTTAATTTCTTTAGTGTGTGTGTGTGGAGAGGTGATGAGGTTATTGTAAGAGTGTCATGTCTGCCTCGCATCTTCATTCATCAGTTACTAGAACAGCAGCACAAGGAATTATTCACAAGAAGGCCCAGGTTTCAGTTAACGTCTGACCTTTCATCACGCCGTTCTAATTTGTAAGATGTCATGTTTCCAACCTTTTGACATAGCACAGCTAATATTCTAAAAAACATGTCTACTTACATTTATCTACATGCAGAAACATGAACTTCTTTCGAATTCCATTACCTGAGAGAGCTGTAGGGGAGATGGAGGGCAGGCTTCTTGGGAAGACTGCACTGTGTGTGTTCAGGTCCTTTAGAGGAAATACTTGTCAGAGTACTAATGGGTTATTTACCTTAGAAAGATTCTTTTGAGGGAAAAAAAGCAAGCCAAGATTACATTCTCTACATAAGCATGCACAGCAAATTAATCATGGGTTTAAAAACAAATAACTGAGAGCCTTGGTTTTCCTTATATATATAAATAAAAATAAAAAAACGACATTTACAGAGCCTATATCTTTTCACTAAGCACTTCAAGTAGTTCTAGGAGTAGAGCATGTTTTATCTTAGCCCAGTTTTAAGTGATTTCTGTCATGCAGTGATTTGATTATTATCAACTAATGGGCAATATGAGGTTGGAAAATTGAATTATGCCTAAAGATGTAATGTAGAAGTAAAATTTAATTAGCATTCTCAGAATGCTTGGTTCCTGACAAACCTCAAATTATTTTACATTAGATGAAAGAGTTAAGTCAGTATGAAATGAAAATTTGCCCTATCCCTTTTTTTTTTTCCTAAATGCATTTTATTGATCATATTGTGATTATCCAATGATTCATTCATGCATTTAATTTGGTTTTTTTTACAAAAAGTAATAATAATTAAATAGCTGTAGCACATAATTTATCAAAATGTCATAACTCTGTCTACTGTAAAAATTCTCTCTAATGATGTTCTTTATTCCTTTAGCCTTTTTAAACCACTTTCAATTATGCGGTCTTCATGTGCTATCAGAAATTTCCTACTTCCCACTTCTGAAGTCGTGATTGCATTCAGATTATGACTTGAGAGATCATGTCCAATTTTTTCTCTGCAGAGAAAAGATCTGTCTATTTTCATTACATTATGACTTTAAGAAAGTCCGGATGAAAGGCAAAATAACAAAGCCTTTTAAATAAATTGTATTATACACTCAATGGCCACTCTATGTACACCTTGCTAGTACTGGGTTGGTCACCGTTTTGGCTTCAGAACTGCCTTAATTCTTCGTGGCTAGATTCAACAAAAATGTTGAGAACATTCCTCAGAGACATTTCTCAGCTGCACATCCATGATTCCAATCTGCCATTCCACCACATTTCAAATGCACTTTGTTGTTTACACCAAATTCTGACCCTACCATCTGACTGTCACAGCAGAAATCGAGACTCATCAGACCAGGCAATGTTTTTACAATATTCTACTCTCCAATTTTGGTGAGCCTGTGCGAATCATAGCCTCAGTTTCCTGTGTTTAGCTGACAGAAGTGGCACCGGTGTGGTCTTCCGCTGCTGTAGCCCATAAGCTTCAAGGTTCGACATGTTGTGCCTACATAGATGCTCTTCAGCAGACATCGGTTGTAACAAATAGTCATTTGAGTTACTGTTGCCTTTCTATCAGCTCAAACTAATCTGGTCATTCTCCTCCCTCTGGCATCAGCAAGGCATTTTTCCCACAGAACTGCCACTCAATGGATATTTTTTTCTCTTTCAGACCATTCTCTGTAAACCCTAGAGATGGTTGTGTGTGAAAATCCCAGTAAATCAGCAGTTTCTGAAATACTCGGACCAGTCCATCTGGCACCAACAACCATGCCACATTCAAGGTCACTTTAATCACCTTTCTTTCCCATTCTGATGCTCAATTTGATGCTCAATATTCTTGACCATGGGTGCAGCTCAGTCAGCTCTCTACTTCAGTAGTCAGGGCACTTTTCAGGGAGTCTGCTGTTTTAAATGCTGTCTCAATTATAAAATCCTACCAGTGCAATGAAATGTTTGCTCGCTAAAAAGTCTGACAATGCACCGTGAAAACCAGGGAGCATTATAAGCATCATAAGTTCTGAAGCACGAAACATAAATCATGTGAGCCTACTCACTACACATAATGACACGCGATAGATGTTAAAAAAAAACAAAAAACAAAAAAAACATACATACATCACTAGACAGGTAATGAACATAATCTAGCTAACACTTATGGCTGAAGTGCAACAAGCAAAATAGTTATCATAATGTACTTTAAAAAACATTAATGAATAACGTCAGAAAGATATCGTTCTGATGTTGTTCATAAATACCAGTAATGATGTTGTACAATGAGGATGTTGTCATATCCCCTGAAAAAAAAAAAAAAAAAAAAAAAGAGTCATCAGTGTCTCAGTGTGTAGTGAGCCTGGGTCCTTACTGTTCTTGCCAGTGCCTGAATTACACAATATACGACGCACACCCCATGTCTACAAGCCTAAATGCATTGAGTTGCAGCCATGTGATTGGCAGATTAGATATTTGCGTTAACAAGCAGTTTAACAGGTGTAAATTGGCCAGTAAGTGTATATATGTGACCCTGGACCACAAAACCAGTCATAAGTCACATGGGTATTTTTGTGGCAGTGGCCAACAATACATTGTACGGGTCAAAATTATAAATTTTTCTTTTATGCCAAAAATCATTAGGATATTAAGTAAAGATCATGTTCCATGAAGATATTTTGTAAATTTCCTACCATAACTTTTATTAGTAGTAGTAGTATCCTAACAAACCATACATCAATGGAAAGCTTTGAGATTCAGCTGAATTCAGATTCAGGAACTATTCAGCTTTCAGATGTATAACGTATATATGATATATAAATTAAAAAAAAAATGACCCTTATGACTGGTTTTGTGGTCCATGGTCACATATAAATACATTTTATTTATATTTCTAACATTTATTTACATTTATATTACTTCTTATTTTGGCTTACTGTGCATATTAAAATCATCCAGTAAAACCCATATGAATAATTATTGCACAATCCTAGGCGTGTTGGCAGATGTGTTTTGCTTGCCCAGATTTCAGCTCTGTTGCTCTGGTTGAGTCATTGTTAACACAGACGGGTGTACATTCACAAACAGCAGCAGGACTGTCACCTCTGTTCAGACAGATCACTTGGGCTAAACCGCAGTGTGTGACATTATTGTGTTACATGCTTTAGTAGCAACGAACGATTGCCTCTTTGTCCAAATATAACTTCTCACATTCTCTCTCGTCTCACTTATCAGTTGTTTTTACTTTTGATTTCTTGCATTTAAACACACAAAGTGCTGACAAGCATACACACCTCAAAGTCAAGCTGTGACAGCATGCTAAAGTGCATTTGTGTGCTGGTGAAATGGCACATGGCTCAGAGGCTCAAACTGTCATGTGTCAGGAGTAGGAATCCTAAAAAAATTACATGACTAAAGCTAAATTTGAAAGTAAAGCACTGCAAGCATCAAATTGTGTAACCACACTGTCCACCTCCGCTGCCTCTAGCATGTTGTCGTTATTGATTTAGCCCTGCCGCTGTTCAGACCGATGATCTGTTGCCCTGAGCTCCACTTATGTCAAACAGATGTGCTTGAATGTATGTCGGTGATCTGTCTGACCTCTTTACCTGCTGGAGAGTGTGCCATGAGTTCATTGTCAGTTCCTCATTTACTCACTTATCTTTTCTGGCACTGTATGTAATAAAGTTGTCCTTCGGGACATTACATAAAAAAATATATATATATTATTGTCTATCACGTTAAGCTTAAAGGGATAGTTCACCCAAAAATGAAAATTCTGTCATTAATTACTCACCCTCATGTCGTTCCAAACCCGTAAACAGGCGCGGATTAACGCACAGGCTTGCCTAGGCTGCAGCCTAGGGGCCCCACGTATGCAGGGGCCCCGGATTGGCCAGTCTTTAAAAAAAAAAAAAAAAATTATTTACTTCAGCGAACAAAAAAAGACCCTCATTGGCCCATAAGAAATATAAATATGTGATCAGGTATTTATTTTAATTTCATTATTAATCTGTATTTACGTCACTCAAATAGCTCGCTTAGCCAGCTACGGAGAAACTGGTAGCCAGGCAACAGACGTGACAAATCCTGAGTGGCGACGTCACTGCACAGTTCTAGCTAACTGTGCCGAGAATTCCGGGCCGAGAACAGTTTGTAATCGTGCCGTGCCATACCAGGCTCAAGTGGAAACACAACTGGAACCGTTCCTTACCATTCTAAGAACTGTGCAGCCCGACGGTGGAAAAGCTAAACTTTTTAAATTATGGCTTTGTTTTATACACAGTGCTTTGTGTCTCAGTAATGAATGACGTTGTGATTTTTGCCTCAGACAGTTAAACAGGGTGTTCTGCACTGATGCAGATGCTGTAGCCTACCTGTTGGTTTTATAAAGCTAAACCAGCTTGCAGTTGAACTGTGAATGCAGGGAATTCTGTTGCTTTACTGTTTATTTCCTTGGTAATTGTTTTGTGGCTGTGGTGGCAGAGGGTAATATCTTTCCACCATCTCTGTTAATTAAAGGGCTGCTTCTAAGCACTGGGCCTTGTGCTTGTTTGTATGTGTGTTTTGTTTGCAATGTTCGATTTCTCATTTTACCTGTGTACTGTGGTGGTCCACCACTTAAAAGAATGTAGAGGAAACACTGTAGTATTGTCTCAATGTAGTCTCAATGTGTGTGTGTGTACACTCACCTAAAGGATTATTAGGAACACCTGTTCAATTTCTCATTAATGCAATTATCTAATCAACCAATCACATGGCAGTTGCTTCAATGCATTTAGGGGTGTGGTCCTAGTCAAGACAATCTCCTGAACTCCAAACTGAATGTCAGAATGGGAAAGAAAGGTGATTTAAGCAATTTTGAGCGTGGCATGGTTGTTGGTGCCAGACGGGCCGGTCTGAGTATTTCACAATCTGCTCAGTTACTGGGATTTTCACGCTCAACCATTTCTAGGGTTTACAAAGAATGGTGTGAAAAGGGAAAAACATCCAGCATGTGGCAGTCCTGTGGGCGAAAATGCCTTGTTGATGCTAGAGGTCAGAGGAGAATGGGCCGACTGATTCAAGCTGATAGAAGAGCAACTTTGACTGAAATAACCACTCATTACAACCAAAGTAAAAGCATTTGTGAAGCCACAACACACACAACCTTGAAGCGGATGGGCTACAACAGCAGAAGACCCCACCGGGTACCACTCATCTCCACTACTAGGAAAAAGAGGCTACAATTTGCACGAGCTCACCAAAATTGGACAGTTGAAGACTGAAAAATGTTGCCTGGTCTGATGAGTTTTGATTTCTGTTGAGACATTCAGATGGTAGAGTCAGAATTTGGCGTAAACAGAATGAGAACATGGATCCATCATGCCTTGTTACTACTATGCAGGCTGGTGGTGGTGGTGTAATGGTGTGGGGGATGTTTTCTTGGCACACATTAGGCCCCTTAGTGCCAATTGGGCATTGTTTAAATGCCACGGCCTACCTGAGCATTGTTTCTGACCATGTCCATCCCTTTATGACCACCATGTCCAGCAGGATAGTGCACCATGTCACAAAGCTCGAATCATTTCAAATTGGTTTCTTCAACATGACAATAAGTTCACTGTACTAAAATGGCCGCCACAGTGACCAGATCTCAACCCAATAGAGCATCTTTGGGATGTGGTGGAAAGGGAGCTTCGTGCCCTGGATGTGCATCCCACAAATCTCCATCAACTGCAAGATGCTATCCTATCAATATGGGCCAACATTTCTAAAGAATGCTTTCAGCACCTTGTTGAATCAATGCCACGTAGAATTAAGGCAGTTCTGAAGGGCGAAAGGGGGTCAAAAACAGTATTAGTATGATGTTCCTAATAATCTTTTAGGTGAGTGTATATGCCAGTTTACCATATTTGCGTGTGGACCATGTATGACACAAAATAAATTTTTCCAGAAAAGCATAATGATTAAGGGGGGGGCCTTACACAAAGAGCAGCCTAGGGGCCCCTGACCACCTAAATCCGCCTCTGCCCGTAAGACTTTCGTTCATCTTCGTAACACAAATAAAGATATTTTTGATGAAATCCGAGAGCTCACTGTCCCCTTCATAGACAGCTATTTAATTCACACTTTCAAGGTTCAGAAAGGTAGTAAAAACGTTGTTAAAATCGTCTATGTGATTCTAGTGGTTCAACCTTAATTTAATGAAGCGATGAAAATACTTTTTGTGTGCAAAAACAAACAAAAATAATGACTTTATTCAACAATTTCGTTCTGGCCTGTGCCAGTCTCCTATGCTGTTTACAATACAGTGCAGCTCCCGCGCATGCGTCGCGGTGCTCACGGGAACAGCATTGGATGCCGTAGGTGAGAGCGCTGCACTATTTACAACAGAAACTTGTTAAAATAAAATAAATACATTTTTGGTTTGTTTTTTGTGCACAAAAAGTATTCTCGTCACTTCATAAAATGAAGGTTGAACAACTGGAGTCACATGGACTATTTTAAATGACACAATATTGATGTGCGCATGCCCAGTGCCCGAAGTTGTATCCCTTTCTAGTCTTTCCCGCACGGGACGTGGTGTGATGACATCACAGTTTCACAAAATATATGGATTGGCTGTACACACGAAAACGCAAGGGTGTCGTTTTCAGATTTATCCACTCTGGGACCCGGTTTCATGCTCCCAAAACGCCGGATCCATGTGGACGAAACGCTGATACGATACAAAATTTTTACGTATACAGCTAAACGCATCTCCGTGTGGACGGGGCCTAAGTGTGTGCGCCTGGTGTTGGTTCAGCTGTAAGGTTTTCCCATTATCAGTGGAGTGGAATGCTTTGAGGAACTATATTTCAAAGAATTTTAAATCAATAGTTTACCCAGAAAAAAAACATTTTATAATAATTATTTTATAATAACTTACTCACCCATATTTTTCTAAACCTGTATGAACAAAACATTTATTTTGATGAATATTCTGCTCACTCATTTCTGTAATGAAAGTCAATGGGGACTGGATCTGTCATACTCCAAAATGACAAAAAATGCACCATAAAAGATGACGTAGCAATGTTCCCCCTTCCTATGTCAAAAGTCATATAGACTGCAAAAATGGCACATTAAAACTATTAATTGTCAGATACCATGGGCTTTTGCATGTGACATAACCAAATTGCTGATTTGAGCAGAAGAATTACAGTGAATAACAACAGATTTAGTCTGTTCTTCACGCAGAGCTGTCATATTGCTTCAGAAGTTGAAAAATGAACTGGTTTCACAATGCTTATATGGTGCTTTTTGTCATTTTGAAACTTGAACTAATCTTTTTTCCTTTCACTTTTATTTATAGAGCAGTCAAAATCCTGCATGTTCTTCTATATAATAAAAGTGAAAGATTCATATTTATACAGTAGTCACTTATTT
Source organism: Paracanthobrama guichenoti (assembly GCA_018749465.1). Taxonomy (NCBI): domain Eukaryota; kingdom Metazoa; phylum Chordata; class Actinopteri; order Cypriniformes; family Gobionidae; genus Paracanthobrama; species Paracanthobrama guichenoti. Next base: position 16,913,648 of record CM031947.1, read on the forward strand.
GTGTTCCACAGAATAATATGGTTTTAGAACAATGTGATTGTGAATACAAGAATTTTCATGTGACATTGGTTTTCTTAACAACAACGACCACAAAAAAATTAAAAAAAAAAAAAATTAATTCTGTGTTCATAAATATTCAATTCATGCAGGGACTCTTTGCACAGCAGAAAAACAGTTGTCTTAACAAGGACACAACTGCCTAACAATTGGTCTGAACTTATAATTTATTAAAATAAATTGATCATTATTCAGGGTGTGAATCTAAAAGACCGCTGTGAATATTTACTAGAGCATTCCAGGAATTTGAAGACTAATTAAAAAAAAAAAGTTAAATAAATTTTTATTGGTCAGGAAAGTTTGTTCCTCAAAAGTCTCTGCACAAACCAGACAGAGACTTATTAATGAAATCACTGAGAGGCCAGTTGCACTTTGAGGGAGATACAGAGTCAATTTTCCAATAAAGGAATAAAAAGTGAACCAGTGTCAACCATATCAAGAGCTCTGCTTAACATTGGCTTACATGGAAGGATATCACAAAAGACACCTGTAGCGAATATCGAGCCCCAGGGGAAATGGTGCGGGATTTATGCATGCGTTTAATCGTGTTACGATCAAACATGCATAAATTGGCACAGAGGGGAATTTGGATATTAACAGCTGATTATAACGGATTATAACAATTATTAATATCTAGGGCTTGATTCAACTTTTAGAAATTTCTTTGATTCTAGAATTGAGTTCAAAGGACGGATAATTGTCCACCAAATATCTCCCTTTTAATAACTCTTAAACAACACCTCTCTGGCCAAGAGAAGTATCTTTCTTTTAATTTGTAACAGGGTCGGTTCAACGTAAAAGGGACCTATGTATGAGCAACTCAAGTGCAATCACGTGTGAATATATATATTTTAATAAATCAACAAACAATAAACACACATACACAAATTAACTGAAAGCAGGAAGGAGAGAGAGAGAGTGAGAGAGAGAGAGAGAGAGACAGAGCAACGGTGGTATTATCGACACAACCTATGAGCACAAGCAAGAAATCAGCTCAAGACTTTATAACGACAGCTTAAGGGATACTTGCATATGTTTCCTTGGTCGCGAGTTCGTGCGTTTAGGGGAATTCCGCGATCCGGTCCGTGTTTGAATCTTGCAGGGTGGGTCCTTGGAGTCTGCGGGAAATTCAACTTTGGTTCCTTTGTGTGATGAGATCCGTTGGAAGATGGCGAAGAAGGCGAAGGGAAGAGCGAAGAGGGCAAGAAGAAAAGGAAGGAGAAGAGACAGAGGAGCGTTTGTAGGCCTCTTAAAGGGCCATGACGGGGCACGCCTCTTTTGTCGGAACAGCCAATCAGAGCGAAGGAACTCAGAAGCGGGAAATCTCCCTTTGTCTTGGGTCTCGCCTCATTAACATGTTTATGGCTCTCTTAGATAAGCCGACTTGGGGGTTTTGGTATGCAGACTTTGGGGTTTTGGCATAAAAGAAAGAGTTTGATGCATCATAGTACCACACAACACACCTAGCCGGCCTACAAATTCAAGAGACAAAGATTTGAGACCAAGCATGGGGAGTTTAACTTAAGAGTTAAAGGAACGGCGAGGATTGACGTCATTCTTCCTTAAGCATTCACTGGCTATAAGTTTCTAACCTATCAAACACATCTAAAATGGTTATAACAAAAGCATGCATACATACAGGGAACACAACACACCTAAAATGAAAAATAACTAAGTTAAAAGTCATATAATCTATTCGGATGTCCTTTGGTATGTGTGAGGGTGGGGGCTGTTATTTACGACAGCCTCTGTGGGCTGCACGAGGCATGGTTTGTGTCCTTTTAGCACCATTAACCTGTCAGTCTGTAGACTTCACGGCGCCGGTCTTGTTTGAGTCATTATAACTAATCAAAGTATTGGTCCGTTGATCATTTATGAGCACCGTCCATACGCTACACACCATTACTTCCATGCCTGGAGTTCCTTTTCAGTTGGGACGAATTGGGATCTGCTTTCAGAGACCAATCTGCTTTGAGTGTTTCTAAACGAGCCAATACCGATTGGCATGTGGTCCACGCTCCGCCCGCTATGCGGGTATAAATACGGAAGTGGAATACCGCATCCTCGCTTTCTACTTCGGAGCCGAATCCTGTTGTTGGTTCAGCGCTGGGTTTCCTGCGAAGAGTGTTTAACTTAGACGAGTCGGAAAGGATCGCTCGACTTTCTGGTGCGGGTGTGACGGCGCGATTCAGCGGGTGGTCGCTTCACGAGGAATCAGCTGTTCTCAGCCTGCCTGGGCGTTCTCTGAGTGCTCACAGCAGGCTTGCACTATTGAACTGCTGTGAGCCGCGGCCATCTCCCCTGTGTGCTTCAGCACTATCAGAGCGTTTTTCCTTTATAAAAGAGCAAACACGGTTTGACCCTGCATCTCCAAGATGTCATTCAAACCGTGTGTTTCTGGATGCAGTCGCTTCCTGTCCCCAGTTGACGGTCACGATTGTTGCCTCACGTGTTTGGGCGTTCAGCACGCTTTTGTGAATGACTCATGTTCCCACTGCGGGAACATGACCATCGCAGTCCTACGGTCTAGGCTCGATTACCTCAAAAGGGGTGGAGTCCCATTGCGCATCCCCCGATCTAGTGGTCCTCCCGCTGCAAAGCAGAGGGCTGCTATTTTGGCTGATGCCTTTGGTGGAGACCTGAGGGTAACTGTGAGGGCACCCCCGATGGGACACCAAGCCCCTCGGGACCCTCCCCCCCTCAGCTGCGCCGAAGGAGGGACCAGCCGTTACCTTTGGTGCTCCGGCTGAGGACATGATGTCGATTGCTGCATCGGGAGACGAGCTAATGGACTCCGGAGATGAAGACTCGGCTGCGTTGCCCCCTTCGGGTGTGGTAGCGTTGCCCGAGCCTGATCCAGAGCTCACGGCTATGCTTTCCCGGGCCGCCTCGAGGGTCGGGCTCGAGTGGAACCCTCCACCGTGTCCCAAACCCTCGCAGCTGGATGATTGGTTTCTCGGAGTGGCCCGTGCTGGTTCTCAGCGCCCCGGCCCGCCCCGGCCCGCTCCGGTACCATTCTTCCCGGAGGTGTATCAGGAACTCACGAGGTCGTGGCTGGCGCCCTTCCATGCCAGACATCGATCGACTGGTTCCTCCGTCCTCACTACCCTCGATGGCGGCACGGCTAAGGGCTACGTGGGGATCCCCCCAGTCTACACACACACACCTTCACAACACCCCTGCCGCTGGCTCTCCGGAGACCAGCGGTACCCACATATTCACTAAGAGAGCAGTTTCCTCCCTCCCTGGGCTCCAGGAGGCTCAGACGGGCAGTGTGCGACGCCCCCGGGCCTTGCCACTCCTTGCCTCCCATCCTTTCGCCAGTGGGCAGCAGTGTGGGCACCGAGGATGCCACCAGGCCTTCTCACCCACACTCTGTCCTACCCGGGAATACTCAGTCGATTTTCCGGGCCGCCTCCGGGGCTCCCGGGTTGAACTTGAGCATTCCTCCTTCCTGCCTTCCCCAGGCAGGGGGCAGCAGAATGGGCACCGAGGACGCAACCAAGCCTTCTCACCCACTCTCTGCCCCACCCGGAGAGGCTCAGATAAAACTCTGGGCCGCCTCCGGGCCTCCCGAGTCGGGTCCGAGTCTCCCACCTCGCTGCCCCACCCCGGGTACGTTTGTGGTGCCGATGGTCCCGCTTGTCCGGTTCCTGGGGGCCTGGCTAGAGCTCCCCAGGCCGTCTCGCTGGCTCATCCGTACCATCAGACTCGGCTACGCGATTCAATTTGCTCGCCGGCCTCCCAAGTTCAAGGGCATCCTCTTCACCTCCGTGCGGAGCAGCGATGCCCATGTCTTGCGGTCAGAGATCGAAGCCCTACTGGCAAAGGGCGCAATCGGGCCGGTTCCTCCAGCCGATATGAAGTCAGGGTTCTACAGCCCTTACTTCACTGTACCCAAGAAAGGGGGTGGGTTAAGACCAATCTTGGACCTGCGTGTCCTGAATCGGGCCCTGCACAAGCTCCCGTTCAGAATGTTGATGCAGAAACGCATTTTCGAATGCATCCGTCCCCAAGATTGGTTCGCAGCGATCGACCTGAAGGATGCGTACTTTCATGTCTCCATTCTCCCGAGACACAGAACGTTCCTACGCATTGCGTTCGAGGAGAGGGCATATCAGTACAAAGTCCTGCCCTTCGGGCTGTCCCTGTCGCCTCGTGTCTTCACGAAAGTCACGGAGGCAGCCATTGTTTCGCTCAGAGAACGCGGCGTTCGGATTCTCAACTACCTCGACGACTGGCTCATACTTGCCCAGTCTCGAGAGCAGTTGTGCGAACACAGGGACCTGGTGCTCCGTGACGGAGCCTGTTGGGCCTTCGGGTCAACCGAGAGAAGACCAAACTCTGTCCCACACAGAGGATCTCTTATGTCGGTATGGAGCTGGATTCAGTCAATCGGACTGTGCGCCTCACAGAGGAGCGAGTCCGATCAGTGCTGAACTGCTTGAATACGTTCAAAGGGAGGACAGCGGTCCCACTGAAGTTCTTTCCTGGGGCATATGGCATCTGCAGCCGCGGTAACGCCGCTCGGATTGCTGCATATGAGACTGCTTCAGCACTGGCTTCACGGCTGAGTCCCGAGATGGGCGTGGCAGAGCGGCAAGTACCGGGTCTCAGTTACTGAGCGGGCATGCAGTTTCGGGTCTGTGGACGGGGCCCCAACTGCATTGGCATATCAATTGCCTGGAGTTACTGGCATTACGTCTTGCTCTGGGCCGCCTCAAAAAGCCACTACAGGGCAAGCACGTACTGGTCCGCACGGACAGCACTGCGGCTGTTGCGTACATCAACCATCAGGGTGGTCTATGCTCCCGTTGCATGCTCCGGCTCGCCCGCCATCTCCTCCTTTGGAGTCAGAAGCATCTGAGGTCGCTTCGCGCCATTCACATCCCAGGTGCGCTCAACTGGACAGCCGACGAGCTCTCACGGCAGCCGACACCTCCGGGAGAGTGGCGACTCCATCCCCAGGTGGTCCAGCTCATATGGGGCCTCTTCGAGCCGCACAGGTAGACCTGTTTGTCTCTCCAGAGTCGACCCATTGCCAGCTGTATTACTCCCTGACCGGGGGCACCCTCGGCACGGATGCACTGCCACACAGCTGGCCCCGGGACCTACGCAAGTATGCATTCCCCCCAGTGAGCCTTCTTGCACAGATACTGTGCAAAGTCAGGGAGGACGAGGAGCAGGTCTTGCTAGTTGCGCCCTACTGGCCCAACCGGACCTGGTTCTCTGAACTAACTCTCCTCGTGACAGCACCTCCCTGGCCCATTCCTCTGAGGAAGGACATACTTTCTCAGGGACGGGGCACACTATGGCACCCGCGGGTTCTAGGTGGTCTACCACAGGCAGTGGTAGACACCATCACTTCCGCTAGAGCCCCCTCTACGAGGCGCCTCTATGCATCGAAGTGGAACCTGTTCGTTGAGTGGTGTTCGTTGAGTGGTGTTCTTCTCGCCGCGAAGACCCCCAAAGGTGTTCGGTTAGCGCCGTGCTTTCCTTTCTGCAAGACGGGTTGGAGCGAAGGCTGTCTCCCTCCACCCTTAAAGTGTACGTCGCGGCAATAGCGGTGTATCATGACACAGTTGATGGTAAGTCCTTAGGGAAGCACGACCTAATCGTCAGGTTCCTCAGGGGTGCGAGGAGGCTGAATCCTCCTCGTCCAAACCCGGTACCCTCTTGGGACTTAGCTCTGGTGCTGAGAGCACTCCAGAGCCCTCCCTTCGAGCCTCTGCAGTCCATTGAGCTGAACATCCTGTCCATGAAGACAGTTGCAGTGGGAGGTTAGCCCACTGGATAGTGGATGCTATTGTCTTGGCGTACCAGTCCCAAGACGTGCCCTGCCCGTTCGGGTTGCGAGCGCACTCAACTAGGAGTGTAGCCTCTTCCTGGGCGCTGGCTCAGGGCGCCTCGCTAACAGATATATGTAGAGCTGCGGGCTGGGTGACACCTAACACGTTCACTAGATTTTATAGCCTCCGTGTAGAGCCGGTATCTTCCCGTGTACTCGACCCCAGTGGCCAGTAGCACTAAGTGCCCGTTCTAGTGTCGGCTTGCGACGCCATTCCCGCCCCCTGGGCCGGATACGTGCGTTATTTATCTCCAGTCGTGTTCCCCAGAAATGGCGAACCCTGTCGAGCTCCTCCGTCACCCCTTCGGTGTCAGATGTTGCGGCCGTCTGGTGCCAGGCCTGCACCCGTATGCTTGTGGAACGTGTGTGTAGGCTGGGTTCCATATGTAGCGGTTCCCTAACGGCAACCCCATATGTGTATTCTCCACGGTACCAGCTACCCTACTCGGCTAGCCCCGTGTCTTTCGCGTCGTCTCTGGCGGTGTTCTTCCCCCCTGGGACCAGGCTGGATCCACCCCAGAGACTGCCATATGTTGTACTACCCTGATAGGCTAGTCCTTATGTGTAATTTGCCACCTCTCCCTTTGTTGAGGCACGTGGCCCCCGCAGCGTTCCATTCCCAAACGGGCACGCTTTCCCAGCGTTATCCAATAGTCACTCTGAGTGGGTCTTGCAGGAACAGCAGTGACTGTCCTTCCCTGCCTGGAGCCCTGACTTCCTCTCCAATGGAGGAGCGGTCCAGTGAGCTCAAGCAGGGCGCTGGAAGGGCCAGCATCCTGGCATGTTGGTAGGGATCCCAATTCGTCGGTCAGTTCCGACGTACGTCGAACGTGACCAACTGAAAGGGAACGTCTCGGTTACGTATGTAACTCTCGTTCCCTGAAGGAGGGAACGGAGACGTACGTCTCGTCGCCAGGTGCTGTGCTTCAGCTGAAGGCCGAGCCACTTGTTTCGGCTCCTCAGTTGAAAAGCGAGGATGAGGTATTCCACTTCCGTATTTATACCCGCATAGCGGGCGGAGCATGGACCGCATGCCAATCGGTATTGGCTCGTTTAGAAACACTCAAAGCAGATTGGTCTCTGAAAGCAGATCCCAATTTGTCGGTCAGTTCCGACGTACGTCTCCGTTCCCTCCTTCAGGGAACAAGGGTTACATACGTAACCGAGACGTTTTGACCAATAGAATAATACTGAACCAGATTTTGTGGTCAGATGAGACCACTCCGGATGTGATTCAGAAGAAATTAACAATTCTTAATTGATCCAGGTTTCATTAACGATTCTTTTTCATTTGAAGAGGAAATTGAAATGCTGAGATCATTTCAATAATCAGTGATGCAAAATGCTGTTATATGTCATCTCATGATAGGAACCCCTAAAATATAAAGCTCCTGACATAACCCTTTTAGGGTATATATAGAACCTTTTCTTTTGAGAGTGTATGACCACACATTTTGTTAATGCTGGAATTCAGAATGGGAGTCTTTTTCAAGGCATTATATATGCGTGGCTAAAATCATAAGAAAAATGTTCACCAGACACAGATTCTAAGGAAAACAAAGTAATGTCTGACAAAGCCTAACGTTCAATACCATCTCGCAGTCTGAAAGTGATGCATGGAGTATGGTTTCTCTCAGCTGTTAAATAATTCCTGCTTTAAGTGTATTCATTGTCCATATAACTGGAACAGATGTATTATTGCAGACCTCATATCACAACTAATAACCGCACAAATCCACTATTATAGGTACTCAGTAGATTAGTATGCTGTGTGTGTGTGTGTGTGTGTGTGTGTGTGTGTGTGTGTGTGTGTGTGTGTGTGTGTGTGTTGGGGGGAGATTTATTGTCTGGGCTTCATTCCATTTTATAATGATACAGCTCCATATTGGAGCAAATGATTTAAGAGGATTTTTCTTAGATACCACTGAGACCTTTGTGCGCTGGACGGAGATGTGTGTGTGTGTGTGTGTGTGTACATGATGAAGTCACTGATGTGTTGACAGCTTAAATTGTTGAGAGTGCAAAGCAGCACAATATCTCTTGCTTTCAAGCACAGCTCGAACGGCAAAGTATGAATGAAGATCACGGTGGGAAAATATGTGAGGTTGTAAATGTGAAATGTGTGCTGAGAGCCAAATCCACAAGCAGGCAGGTTGTCTTAATTTACACCACCAAGGTTCTACTCTTAGAAGAAAAGATTCTATAGGTCTAGCTGCCTATATAACCTTAAATGATTCTGTCAGGCGCTTCATAGAGCATTTTAGGAGTTCCCATCATGGGATCCTTGTATGAATTTAGTTTTAATTATTTTTGCTTTAATTCAGTTTTAGTTTAAATTAAATGCATTAAATTAAAAAGCTCAGTAAACATACTTTATCACTATAAAAAAATTGAAATGACCCATTAAACATGAAAGTATTATGCAATCATTTAAGACATTTCTCCTTATATAGAACCTTTTTAGCAAAAAGTGCTCTTTTAAAATTTAATCATATTGGGTTCTATATAGATCCCAACTGAACCTTTTTAAGAATGCTAAGAAAGTGATTAAAAAATCGTTTCTCTCTGAAAAGAATGAATTGTTGAAGATAAGGCTTTTTATAGTAAGAAATTATTTTCTGATTTTTTTACTGAACCAATTAATTTTTTTTTTTTTTTTTACAGAACCAATTTATTTTGAATATTCACAATTTTAGGTTCAACTGAAATAAGCTTAAAGTAAAAAAAAAAGAAAAAAAAAAGATGTGGTGCTTTCAGCACATCTGTCTTGTTCCTCTTCCACAGATACATGGCCATCATTCATCCTCTGCAGCAGAGGATGTCTGCAACACAGACGAAGGTGGTCATCGGGGTCATCTGGGTTCTGGCGCTTCTGCTGGCCTTCCCCCAGTATTACTACTCTGACACGGACCAGCTGCCGGGCAGGGTGGTCTGCTACATCGACTGGCCTGAGTACACTCTCATGGACTTCAAAAAGATGTAAGCATCTCACTTTTAACTAATCAACATGCTTTATCACCCATGCTGCCTTTTGCTGATACTGGAAAATATTTTGATTTAATATTTGCTTCAGAGATTTATGGCTGTAGGTGCAGCCAGTCAGCCTTTTCCAGATCGAATTTCACCAATGTTTCTGGATATTGCTGAAAATATTACCTTTATGACTCTAATTTGGAGTAATCAAAAATCAGTGTTTTTCCCTTAAGTGTTTGCTTATGTAACAACAGAGAGGAGCTTTATTACAATGAAAACATTAAACACAGGAAAGTCATGGTCCTAAGAGAGAGAAAAGGAAAACTGGCAAGACTATTAAAGCAAACATAATTGGAAATCTTGCCCAAGGGTAAATACAATGACTTTACAAGAGCAGACGCTAATGACTATTACTCCTCCAAACTGTGGGGTATATGCTCAAAACGGTGGCTTGTATGCAGATTGACGTTAATCTGAAGTGTTGAGGTCTAATATAAAGTGCTGTGAAAATGATGCACAAAGCCGTCACCCAGTAGGGTTCAGTCCAGCAAGTCCATTAGAAGCCGAGATCATTCTGCAAAGAGTTTTTATTGCCGTCACTTCGCTTTAAAATGTGGTGAGGACAGTTGTGGTGGTGGAGGAAGGGGGGGGGGGGGTGGGATGCACAGATGTGCCTGTTGTGATGTCACAAATCCGCTTAACTCACGAAATACGATTATACACAAATAACTCTGCTAAACAGAGAACTGTTTTGATAAATAGCGCATGTGACGTACTGATCCAGATATCAGGTCAGGCCTATCTATTGTGGAGTATTTGCTCATTTCCAAGTTAAAACTGAAAAGTAAATTGAAACATTAAGAATAGAAATGTGCAAAAGTCATTTAAACAGCTCTTGATAGATTATTGCAATTGAAACGTGATATATTAGCAGTTTTGGGGAAAGTTACTTTGAAAAGTAATGCATTACAATATTTCGTTACTCCTTAAAAAGGAACTAATCGAGTTACTCAGTTACTTTTTAAGAAAAGTAATGTGCTACGTTACTTTTGCGTTACTTTTCCTCTCCTGTGCTGGGCTTTTAAAGAAGATTCTTCTTCTTTATTACATATATCACTGCTGTTATCTTTGCAGAGAAAGACACCATACAAAAGTGGTGTTACTGCCATTTATCACCTGCTTTAAAAGCCTAATTTCTCTTTCTCTCTCTCTTCTGTCTCTTTTAGTTTCTTTGTTGGATCCTTGTTACATTTCAATCACCCATTTCTGCCTCTTCGTCATATTCTGTTTTGTCTGACATTTATAACTTTCTGGTGTACTTGTTATATTCCTCCTTCTCTGCCTTTACTGATGTGAGTGAGAACTTTCTTACTCACCAGAGATGTTCCCTTAAGCACCCCACCATCTTTCTCTGTCTCTCTTACTCACTAAAACTCATTTCACATTTTCCCCAAACTCCCCTCTTCCATTACTGTGCCTTTCACACTAGTTGAGATGTGATATAAGACATTTTTGCTGGTGTTTATACCAAGGGTATGGAAGCAAACACATACATTTTTCTACCGTACAACTATAATTCACACTTAACTACAAGAAACATTAATGAATCTTACCCCCAATTTCACAGACAAGGCTTAAGCCCAGACTAAAATGCATGTTAGAGCAGTTTTCACTGAAAGCAACTGGTGTACTGATATACACTATATTGCCAAAAGTATTGGGACACCCCTTCAAATCATTGAATTCAGGTCACTTCCAATCACTTCCATGGCCACAGGTGTATAAAATCAAGCACCTAGGCATGCAGATTGCTTTTACAAACATTTGTGAAAGAATGGGTCACTCTCAGGAAGTCAGTGAATTCAAGCGTGGTACCGTAGGCTGACATCTGTGCAATAAGTCCATTTGTCAAATTTCCTTACTACTAAATATTCCACGGTCAACTGTTAGTGGTATTATAACCAAGTGGAAGCAATCGGTAACAACAGCAACTCAGCCACGAAGTGGTAGGCCACATAAAATCACAGAGCGGGGTCAGTGCATGCTGAGGCGCATAGTGCGCATAAGTCATCAACTTTCTGAGAGTCAATAGCTACAGACCTCCAAACTTTGTGTGGCCTTCAGATTAGATCAAGAACAGTGCGTAGAGAGCTTCATGGAATGGGTTTCCATGGCTGAGCAGCTGCATCCAAGCCTTACATCATCAAGTGCAATGCAAAGCGTTGATGCAGTGGTGTAAAGCACGCCATCACTGGACTCTAGAGCAGTGGAGACGTGTTCTCTGGAGTGACGAATCACGCTTCTCTGTCTGGAAATCCGATGGAAGAGTCTGGGTTTGGCGATTGCCAGGAGAATGATACTTGCCTGACTACATTGTGCCAAATGTAAAGTTTGGTGGAGGGGGGATTATGGTGTGGGGTTGTTTTTCAGGGGTTGGGCTTGGCCCCTTAGTTCCCATGAAAGGAACTCTCAATGCTTCAGCATAACAAGAGATTTTGGACAATTTCATGCTCCCAACTTTGTGGGAACAGTTTGGGGATGACCCCTTCCTGTTCCAACATGACTGTGCACCAGTGCATAAACTAAAGTCCAAAAAGACATGGATGAGCGAGTTTGGTGTGGAGGAACTTGACTAGCCTGCACAGAGTCCTGACCTCACCCCGACAGAGCACCTTTGGGATGAATTAGAGCGGAGACTGCGAGCCAGGCCTTCTCACCAACATCAGTGCCTGACCTCACAAATGCGCTTTTAGAAGAAAATCTGCTTATTCACCATGTTAAAATGAACCGTGATATTAAGTGACCGGCAATATAGAAAAACATAGTATGTTTAATACAGATAATTAACCTATATAATTATGTAATAATTATAAAATAATACTTTTGGACAAAATGATTCATAAGTGCAAATTTTACAGAAAAAGTGCATAAAGATTAAATTTGTTTTGATTGGAATACATCACTCCCAGTTGCACTGTTGCATACAGTCTAGCCACAAAATTTCAAATATTTCAAAGCACCCTTTGAGCTCACATTGGATCTGAAAATTCAGCATTCACATAAGGTTAGAACTCCATAAATCTCCCATACTATTCTCCATTGGAAAATAATAACTTCCTGTCTGTTGTCTGTCAGAGATGTTGAAAAAGCAGCTTACATGCTCATCCGCCCTGAAATTATAGCTGCCCTCTTTATCTTTTTCATTCCATTCCTTTCCCGCCAAAAAAAGTAATGTGTTGTAAATAAAGGGCGGGTGTCTCGACAAAATCCAAACACAAGTGGTCACAGGAGACTCATTTGAAATGCATGTTAATACCAGGTGGAAATCCTAATGCATCTCGAATGACCATCTCGAATGATGTGATCGGGTCACCGAAAACCCATCTTAAAACCAGATGTAAATTTGGACTTGGACAAAAATACTGATTACATTTTTTTGTGTGCAATGTATACCAGTAACTTCTTGCAGCATCATCATTCTCACAACCATGCAGAAAGTAAAAACTGAGCACAAGCATCTTCAGAGCCACATGAGGTTGGATGCACTCAGCAGGAGAACAAACTGTCTTCAGCACTGTAAGCAGTGTGCCATTCATCAACACCAGCTTAAAGATTTGACTCATACTAATGCTGTCATCTTGTTTGTCTTAATTGAGATACTTTAGTAGTGTAGCTCATTTCTAAATTTTCTTCAGACCTCTTTATACAAATTTCACACGCATAAATAAAATCATACTATACATAGCTTGTAATGATTGTAAATATCAAATTCATTCAACGAAAATAAATCCCTCATATTCAAAATCCAGTTTGAGAGCGTCATTGTCCTCCATTTAGTGACGGATAGCGTGCTTAACAATCACACTGTCCTCGTCTGAATGGATGTAGCACTTATTATTTTTATAATGAAGACATAATGACTTGTACAAATGGGTTAAGTGCGCCGAACCGAAATGAGACCTGTCTTGCTTTAACATAATAGATATGTCTGATTAGAAATTACATCAGATCTGTTTTATAGCCCTCGAACTGGGTTTGAAGTGTTGCACAGCACACTGTCTTACTCTATTCATGGCTTTGCCGTGCTGTGTGTTATAATAGACTGCAGACACATGCCAGAGTATAAATAGTCTGCTGTGTTACAAAAGCTCACATGCGACATACCTGACATGAGCTCACATGCTAATGTTCAAGTGCTGACAAATTATCTGTATCTTACTCGAATAACATTCACACACATTTACATATACTTTTGCTCTCATATACACATGCAGACCACCCAGAGGAAATATTTTGTTTTGCTCAGAGAAAGACTTAATGGTTATGTTTCATTTCAAGACACCATGAAATGCAGGGACAACCTGTCATGAGATCATGTTGCATGAGATCACAGCAGTAGCAAACCACAACAATCCAACGATCCAAATAATTCCCATGGACAAAATAAATTGCTGTCCTACATTTTTTCTTGCTCGAGTTTCACTTGGATATATACTAATAAAAGACTATCGCAACTTTGATTTCATGCCGACTTTAAAGGGATAGTCTACCCAAGAAATCTTTAATTCTGTCATCTTTTACTCACCCTAATGTTTGTCCAAACCTGTATAACCTTTCATTTTCCTTTCAACCTTTCACATTTTTTTTTGAAGACAGCTGGGCTGGGCACGATTAATAACAAATAAAAACAGAATTGTGATTATCAAATCGCAAAGGCTACTTTGGGTCACTTGTGGCCTGCATTTGGAAAGGCAACATGCACCAAACATCTTCTCAAACTTGTAAATGAGAAGCGCTTATAAACTATTGTCAAAAAAAAAGAAAAGCTTTAAGCCCAGGACACACTGTATGATTTTCGGCTGTCCCTGACGAAAGATTGCCATTGTGAAACAATCGTGGTGATTTCTGTGATCGTGGCTCCTAATCAGTGGTCTTATGACGTACAGTGAGAGAGGTTCAAAGACGGCCGTTGACTATGTTCAATCATCAAAGATTCAATTATTGTTGTGCAGAAAAAAAATATACTTACACTGTTACACACCTCAGGTCGTTAGCGACCCTATACAATTTTTACAAAAAAATGAATGGGAAAACTATTAAATTATAATTTTATATTTTATAAATTATAATTTTATGTTTTTTTCTTGTTGTATTCTGTGTAATTAATTGATTGAGGAATACTAAGAAGGTTGATGTTTATTTAAAAATGAAAGAGGAGGAGGGTAGTGAATAACATCCCGGGTCACTAAAGACCCAATATGCGTTTAAGCGCTAATGGTCATGTCAATCAGAATATTTTGGCCAAATGTGTAGCCCTACAAATAAGCAGCAGACCGGGAGCATTGCATTGTAAACTGCATTTTAAATCATAATTTTTTATCAGAAACATTGCACAGAATAACTCTACTTTTAAAGTCTCAATTTGATCTCGCTGCTGTCCAGGAGATTTTTACACACACAGACTTAAGAAGGTAGATACCACGTTATCTTCTCCCCAAAAAAGTTTATAAAAATCGGATTCAGCATGACTACAAAAAATGCAGAGATGTATGATGTTATCTCAGCACCCCACCAATGTTCTGACCCTTTCATCGTGTTCTCTGGTTCTGTTTGATAGCAGTTCAAAGATAACACATTCTCCACCATACACACCTCAAGATTGACAGCTCACTAACAGCAAGTGGCCAGTCTGTTACAGCCTAGCCTGGAACCTAGATCTCTTTTTGGGCGACTCACAGTCTTCTCTCTCTCCCTCCGTCTCTCTCTCCTTCACAACTCTTGCGAGAAAAAGGGGAAATTGAGCTCTCCTCGCCCTGGATTCTGACAGGGTGTGCTCCGTGCAGAACTGATTTCAGCAAATTGCCATGAAACTCACATTTGACAGAAGAACACACAGTGCAGTTAGCTATACAGTATTTTAATGCTCCATAAATATGAACTAATAGGAATTATTAATGAGGTTTCTGAAGACAGAAGAACACATATAGCTGAAATAAATTCACATTTGGTGGCCATTCTAGAAATGTATAAAGGAGAGATCCGCAGAAGGGGCAAATGTGAAAAATGGGGCCCAATTAATTACACGTCAATATGATTCTATGCTTTTAAAATGAGAAAAGAGATAAAAATACCATTGCAAGGCTGCATCTATTTGATTAAAAAAATAAAAATGCAGTAAAACAGTAATGTAAAATATTATGAAATTAAAGTAGGCTAAATAAAAATATTATTAAGTTTTCTATTTTAATATATTGTAAAATGTAATTTATTCCAGTGATGGCAAAGCTGAATTTTCAGCAACATTACTCCAGCCTTCAGTGTCACATGATCCTTCAGAAATCATTCTGATATGCTGATTTGCTGCTCAAATCATTGTCAATATTAGTTGTGCTGCTTGATATTTTTGTGGAAACCAGGATATATTTTTTCAGGATTCTTCGATGAATAGAAAGTTAAAAAGAACAGCATTTATTTTAAATAGATTTTTTTGTAACATTTTAAATATTTTTTCTGTATTAAAAATATACATTTCTTTAAAAAAATAAAATAAAATACAACAATCATACTGACCACAAATTTTTTATTGGTAATGTATTTGAAAATGTGATTTAGCATTTGTTTTCTCCTATAAACATTAATAAAATGCACAAAACAAGTGTCCAGAACACAAATGAGACCAAAATAAATGTTTTGAAATAACAATTTATTAATTTATATTTCATTACTCTCAAATTACTCTTATTAACCAATTTTATTAATCTTATTGATTGTTTAACATTATTTTTATTAACTTTTTAAATAAACAATCATTTTTTTAAAGCTTTTAAAGAAATATTTAAATAGGTCAATTCAGCAACTTCTATATAAAGAAAATAAAGTGATTTCAAAGAATCTACAAAAAATTCACCACCCCATCTACGTCTTTGGCCACATTATTTTTGTCACTAAGTAATTTGGGCAATTCCATAATTGGTCAAGCATTTGGTGGTAGCGATATGATGTAAAGCAATGCTAAATAAGGTATAATCACCCAGTCCGACACATGTAAACCATATCAGATGTTCCAGTCTCTCTCGCTTCCTGTTTTTCTGATTTTTGACCAACATGTCCAAATCCTGAAAGAACATTTTCAAAGATTGTTTTTGCAAATGTTCCCCTCAAGCCGAGAGATCCAGTGGAGTTTTAGTGGAGACGCTAGAAGACATGCGGAGGTGAGAATGAGAAAACACAGTCTTTATTTGTTTTATAATTAGGTTTCCATCTAGTCTCATTGCATACTTTTACCGAATCCTGGGCTTGATTTAAATTAAATAATTGCCCATTTCTGCCTTCACTGCAAATGTCCTCCACTATTAGCTGAGGCTGAGATTGTATTTGTACATTTGTACCTACACTGTAAAAATGCATTGTTGGTTTAACTTAAAAAAATAAGTTACCTGGTTGCCTTAAAATTTTGAGCTTGTTGAAATCGAACATTTGAGTTAATACAACAAAGGAGATTGGTTTAACAAATAGAAGCTCAAAATATTATGTTATCTAAACCCCATTAATTATTTAAGTTGATTTGACAAATGATAAAATGTTGTGATAACAAATCAAAAAAAAAAAAAATGTTTTACAGTGTAGCATTTTACCTGGGCATTACTAGTTCTGTTCAAAAAGCAAATTTGGACCCATTTTATATTAGGTGGCCTTAATTACTATAACATTTTTATTAGTCATTTGATACGATACACTTATTGTGTACATACATGTTTTAACATTGTACTTACATTTAAAAAATTACCTGCATGTAATTACACTGTTGACACTTCCCTTAAACCTAACCCTACCCTTAAACTTACCCATACCACCACACCTGTCCCTAACTGTACCCGTATCCCACCTCAATATCAGCAAAAGTGTTTTGCAATACAATATTCATAACCACAGATATATTGTTATGTTCCTTATGATCCATTTCCCTATAAATTTGGTGATGGAGTTTGTATTTTAAATATAACGAATACACTGGTCACTCATGGTAAAAACAGACTCCAAATCTGACAGGTGGAAACCATTTCGAAACTGTGATACTGAGACTTTGTTTTTAACTGGCAGCCTTTTTTTCCAACACAGTTCTGTCAGACACTTTGTCATTGCGTAAGTAAAAATTCTTGGCTTTGACGCTGAAATGAGTCATTCTGGCTGGCATATTGCTATATCTCTTCATTACATGTTGACTGTGAATAGTCTGGTTGTTCGGACATATGGCATTCTAATTTACTCAGTAATAAGTTAAGACTGCAATTCACCACTTAACGACTATAATATTTCATACAGGAACTGCTCAATATTGTTGATGACATTTCCACAGCCACAGATGAAAAATCACTTTCTCTCTGGAATTTTACCTTGCTATAGTCTGAATATAATGGAATGAATGAAAGTGCATACGTGGCATCAGAATGAGTGTTTAAGTCAGGCGGGGCAAGATGGGCCGGTTTTGGTGTCACTGTTTGGCACAACCTGAGCTCCCCTTACAAAAAATAAGTATACTTCAAGTTAATTTTATTAAGTATAAGTAAAAGTTCAAGTTTATTTTTAAGGATAATTTATAAGTACTAATATGTATGTACTAGAAGTATACTTGTAAGTGTACTGTTTCAATACTGTACTACTTGGGATTAAATTGACCCACTTTTAATGTATAAAAGTATACTTAAGTATACTTTTAAGTGTAACAGTAGTAAACTTTGAGTACACAACTAGTACACAACTAAGTTTCTCATTTGTGCTGCAATGTACAAGTGAACTTTTTCTTGATTTACCCCGAAAGAATGGAAGCGAAATGTGACAACATGCCCCATAGGTGGGGTACACTGTAACATGTGAGGGGGCACATTGTAACGTCACCAAATAACAGCTTCAAATGTTACCTGATATAATAAAAAAAATTATTAAAAAAAGACAAACTAAAATATTTTGTCAATAAAATACAATTATTCACTTAAAATAAAATAATGGCATTTTTAATCATTAAAAATATGCTAATTTTTGAGTTTGACAACAAACACACCTCAAAACACAGCTATACAGCATAGTTATAAAAAAAACATAATAATGAATAATTTCTGGACATTGACTCTCAGTCTTTATTAACCCCTTTCTCATGGTTTCTCAATAGAATTAATAAAAGTAAAGAATATAATAGTGTAGTTCTAATAGGGCTCATTGTAACGCAGTGTTAGAACGCACCCCATCAGCGCAACTGGGATTTAACCCCGGCTCATGTCTTCTGCTGTTAGATAACAGATATAAGATTACAATAATATCACATTTGTCTTATTTTAAATAAACACAAACAACAGAGATGAAAAATAAACTTAAGTAAGAAATTTACTTTTGCTATGGTTAAATAAATGTTCAGTGATAACTTAATAGATTTTTTAATTTTGGCACAATTATTTATCTAAATAATGTTGATATGGCAACTAGTCATCCTGGCATGTGTGGAAAGTGTTAAACCATGCGTGTTATAACTAACCCCGCGTTAGGTTGTGCCCCGCGCTCCCCTACTTGTTAGTTTTATTTAAGTTTTTTTTTACTAAAAAACAAAAACAAAAAAACAAACTTTCCAAAACTTGTGAGAAACCAGAAGGAGTATTTTT
Organism: Paracanthobrama guichenoti; assembly: GCA_018749465.1. Classification (NCBI taxonomy): domain Eukaryota; kingdom Metazoa; phylum Chordata; class Actinopteri; order Cypriniformes; family Gobionidae; genus Paracanthobrama; species Paracanthobrama guichenoti. The sequence goes on from CM031947.1 coordinate 16,932,176, forward strand.
GGCACAGAAATACTCTGTCATACGTTTAGCTAATTGTCTTGAAACTTTGGCCATGTTTAGCATGGGAATCCAACTCCAACCAATTTAACAGTGTAAATAAGTCAGAATGCATGAAATAGCATTAGAGCCCCCGTTTAATCGACAGTTGAATGTGGGTAAGTTTCATAAAAGTTTCAACAAAAAACAAACAAACAAACAAGAGTTTAAACAAAAAGAGCTGAGAAAATCTTTTCTTTTTTTTTTGTCAAAGACTATGTGTGGATCGGATTCAGAACGATAATCAAAACAGATGGAATAGATCGAGTCCATCAAAACACCTAAAGCTTCACAATCGTTTCCTCTTCATGGGTTCAACATTTCATTCAGTAACGTCAGGCAGTTTTGATTTATATACTGTTGAATGTTTGATAATCGTGTTATTTTTCATGTTGTGCATAAGCCATGCTTGTCATCACTTGTTTCTGCTTCTTCTTCACCACCTGTGTTTTGATCCACAGATTCTGTACTATTTCAGAAGATGCATAATAGTGAAAACATGGATAGCCAGAAAATTCATTCAGTGGTGGGAAAAGAGTAAAGTAGAATTGAAGTAAATTCCTACACTACCAGTGGACTAGCCTACACAGTAAAATAAATTACTCAGAATTAGTCATATCAGTTTTCTTTATAAATCTATATTTTCAATGTAACTTTATAAGACTATGTAAAACTGTGTGAAAAAAAAGTATCAAATAGACTATTCAATCAAAAGGGTAAACGCAACTACAAGCCAAGTAGAACCTACTTTGAATATGTAATTATAATTTTAAGTAGACCTCGGTCAAAAGATTAGGCCAAATATACTTAGACTTTTCTGTCAGTATAAGTCAAGTATACTTATAAGTGTAATTTTTAAAATTTTAAATATTAATTAGCTCACTTTTCATGTCGTTAGGTAATCTTAAACTATCCAGCTGCATTACGTAATTGATATTCATGAGCCAAACCTTTTTACAATTCAACTATGTACTAAACTGATGTTCTGTGCAGATGGGCTCGAGTTGTATGACCGTGTAGACATTTTATAGAGATATGTTTTTTTTTTAATGAAGCAAATGTTACACTTGTTTGGATATGTTTTATTAGCTTTTAATATCAATAAACTGATTGAAAAGATTAAATCTAAATAGATAAAGGGATAGTTCATCCAAAAATTCTGTCATCATTTACCTGTGATTTTTCTCTCTTCTGTAGAACACACACACAAAAAAAGATATTTTGATTAACCCCTAGAGGTCGACGGTCACACCAGCGCAACCAACTCGCTTTTTTTTTCTTATCAGTGCGAAAGAGACTCAGGCAAGAGATTCAGGCAAGTGTTATGCATCATTATAATCTGTTCATTTGAACGATTTGAACCGTTTTTGTCCATACAGTGAAAGTCAGTGGGGTCCAACAGCATATACCCCACTGCCTTCCGTTGGTTAGAGAGAAAAACAAAACAAAGACATTTCTCAAAATACATCTGTGTTCCACAGAATAATGATTGTCATTCAGATTTGAAATGAGATGAAAATGAGTAAATGCAGACAGAATTTCATTTTTGAGTGACCTATCCTTTAAATTATGAGATTTCAGAACCGAAAGGCAATAATTTAACAATTTCTTTGTCTATATAAATGTAAATGTAGTCTCCTGAAATGAGTATTTGAGAATGAGAATTTGATTTTCACTCTTTTCAGTCTATTCAACAATTATGCTTAGAGATTCAACACTGCTTTCTTATTCCCTAATCTATTTAAATGTGGACTCTGACTTTTGTCTCATTAAAAACGTTTTACACAGTATTTCTTAGTTCAGGGCCAAAAAGAATAAAAAGGGCACTATTACCTGTTTTAAGTAACATTGGGTTCTGAAACTAGAAAGAGAAATGTTACCCTATCCTAAATAACTGATTAAATTTATTTTATTTATTTATATAGCGCTTTTTACAATGCTGATTGTTTCAAAGCAGCTTCACAGTGTTAACAGGAAAATAATGCCACAGAATTTGGTTCAGCTGTACAGCCGCTCTGGTGAAAACACTGATGTTATCTGGCTAATTTCAATTATCATATAGTGTCAATGCGGGCAGATCGGTAATATAGTTGAAATTTAGGTGATTGGCAGATGCTTCTCTCTCTCTCTCTCTCTGTCTATCGCTGTCTCAGTCTCTCTCGTTCACTCTTTTATTTTCTCGTCTTCTTTTTACTCTTGTTTTCCTGATTGCGCTCAACTGCTAGTGAAATGGTGAACGAGACATAAGCTGTGGTCAATGTGAGGTGCCTGGACCACCTCGCTTTACTCATCAGAGTTCCTTTGTGCGGTACCTTATTGTGCCATGTTCTTTAACTTCAGCCATGGAGAAGCTGTTAGTACAGGAAGGGAGCGGGTGAATGGAGCCAAGTACAATTCTCCTGATGACAGCATTCCACTAAGGAATACATGAAACAATGGAAGTATAATTAATCATGGCCTAAATTTTTCAGCTCCCTCATGGAGAGAATCACTGGAAGCAACAATATTACAGAGACCTCTGTGTTGTCTTCAGACTGGCAGGTGGCATTCCTGATATGAGTATTTCTCAGTCTGGCCTTTTAGTGTTTACTGTCTGCTCTTAGAGAACATCAGGAACATTTTAGAAAGAATTTATAGCAGTTCAACAACATATCTCAAACTGTGTTTGAAATTGCAATTTTAAGGTTATTTGTCAATTCCAGCCTCAATTTATTTCTATTTTTTTCTTTTTGCTATTGAGTAATTGGTTGTTTTGATCCATAGATATATAGCTATATCTAGATATATATACACACATACACACACACAATGAAAGTCTATGAGGTCCAGTGCTGTTAAACTCCTGCATTCTTCTGCTTGCATTCTGCAGAAAATAAAAAAGTCAAACAGGTTTGGAATGATATGAGGGTGAGAAAATTACATTTTTCATATTTGGGTGACCTATTCCTTACTAACTATACAGACAAAATCTGATTTATTAATGAATATTAAAAGCTAATGAAAACCTAAGTGATGAAATGTAAAACTGGTGTCATATCTCTGCATAGAACTTCCACAAAGTCATACTACTTAACGGAACATCAGTTTATGAATAATACAATGATTTGGCTCATAAATATCAAATAACATGGAATTAATATTAATGAGACAAATTAGTGACACCACAACCCGCCCCAACACTCATTCTGACACCACAAACTTTCATTCATTCAAACTAGAGAAGTGATTTTTCATCTGTAGACGTGGAAACATTTTTAAGCAGTTCCTTTAAGAAACGAAACACTGTATTGCTATTTGGCCATGGTTTTGCAAGTCAGCATATGATTTAAACACGTGTTGTGCATTTTAATACAGTAGACTGTAAACTGAAGGAAAACATGATGCAATTTGATTACTGTGTTTCCTTTAATATACACATTAAGCAATCTATTTCACTTCGTAATTGCTGTTGAGGATTAATGTGGATTAATCTTTGACATTACATGTCTGACATTCTGCATTTGATTCATGATCTTGATTTTTGCCAGACCCAGAGCATTAGGGGTAAGGAATGACCTGTGCCTAGATTTTTCAGACAGGCAAAATGGCTTAAGTTTGACAGAGATTTGGCAAAGTAAAAATGTTTTTTTAGAATGGCAAAAAAAAAAAGTTTTTAATTATAATAATTGAACATTACTATTTGCTGTGGGAGGAATTCACAGATAATTAATTGCACCTGCTGAGTCATTCATTTGCATATGCTGTTTGCATTTAGCACCCAGTTTACTAAAAGTATGATTACATTTACATTTACGCATTTGTCAGACGAATTTACTAATTGAATTTGTGTTCCCTCATTTTTCTCTCGTTTTAATTTGGTGAAATTATGGAATAAATTCCTAATTCATCGCCATGATATTTGTTCACCTGGACCTGGATTTGTTCACCTGGCTTTTTCTCCATTTATAAATGATGGAAATGATTAAAAATGCAAAACCAAGGCGAACAATGTGGGGGGAAAAAAAACAAATATCATGGTGATAGTGGTTGGTTAAACTGGATTTCAGGTGGTTAGGGAATAAGATCATCCAAATCCAATGATTTTGCTTAAATTGGTGCAAAATGATTTATTACATCTAGAAATGTTTGAGTTATATTAATATATAAATTCTATCTATCTATCTATCTATCTATCTATCTATCTATCTATCTATCTATCTATCTATCTATCTATCTATCTATCTATCTATCTATCTATCTATCTATCTATCTATCTATCTATCTATCTATCTATCTATCTATCTATCTATCTATCTATCTATCTCTTTGAAGGTACTTTGTGTGTGTAGCAGTGCTGATTTACTTCCTCCCTCTCCTGGTGATGGGCTGTGCTTACCTGGTGGTGGGTTTGACTCTGTGGGCCAGTGAGATCCCAGGAGATTCGTCTGACCGTTACCAAGAGCAGCTGAATGCCAAACGCAAGGTCTTTATCCCATCATCCTCTTGCTCCTTCTTTTTTCATCATCCTTTAAGCCCATGACACTTGCATACACACACAATCCAGGTCAGACACTGAATTCTGAGCTAATAGAGCAGACACAGTTCACACACAAGGAGAGCAGGGTCAGACAGGGCCACATGAAATAATCACTATGAAACTCACCCGCAGTGAGAAGGTCCGTCTGCTTCTTTCATCTGTATTCTGGGTGTGTATGTCTGCCCCAGTCACCACACTTGAAGATATATACCGTTTCCTCTCCACCATCTACTTTACATATTATTAAGCCTGTTATGCCTTGACATTTTCCACTTCTTCCTTGCACAAAATATGTAATCATCTTATCACACAAGTATTATGACACAATGTGACTACCCCTGAGCACCTGAATGTCCCTGTTTTAGGTTTGAGCCTCATAAACATCAAAGAGTCTATGACAGTCCACTGGTGACGGAGTGATTTGCTACTACATACTCTGGCTTCTGGCAGAGTGTGTCATGGTGGTTTTCATGCTGATTTTAGACACACTTGTTGATCAGGAATCTCCAGTGTTGTAGTACAAGAGTAGGTTAAGACATTAGACCTACCTTTCACAGACCTAGAACAACAGTGACAAAACAACTAAAAAAAGTAGTGAAAAATAAAATGCATTTACTAAAAAAATGTCAGTAATTGCTTTTTGTTGTTGTTGTATTGGTCGGTATGGCTGCCATTCTGGACATATGCATGGATGCAGCATCCCACAAAAAGATTTCAGTTACTGATGCCATTGTAGAAATGCATAGTTCCAGAGACATTTTAAGGTGATGAGACATCAACTTGTATAAAAATGAATGGGAGAAATCATAACGATGTAGTCATGCCTTACTGTTACAAAAGCCAATTGTCTGTTAGTTCACTAGTGAATGTGCATGGACATTAGCCAAACCAGCCTGGAAAATACATAATGTGTGTGTGTGTGTGTGTGTGTGTGTGTGTGTGTGTGTGTGTGTGTGTGTGTGTGTGTGTGTGTGTGTGTGTGTGTGTGTGTGTGTGTGTGTGTGTAACTGGAGTTAAATAAACCCAAATTTGTGTTTTAAATATCATTGTTGTCAAATTTTATTCCAGCTTTAAAAAAAAAAAAGTGTTATTTAAACGAAGCAATTTTAGAGATGCTGACCATCATGCAACTCACTGATTTTGCCAAATACAACAGCTTTTATTAGTACTATTCATTTTACTGAGTGTACCTTTAAAGCTATAGTGTGTGATTTTAGCACCTCTAGTAGCACCAAATGGAAAAATTCTTTGGTTTCCCAAATACTTTCCTCATCATCCATCTTTTTTTCTTTCAATAAGTAGTTCCACCAAAAATCCTACTACCATTATTTGACCTAATGTGTCAGGTTGCAACAAATTATTACACTTTTTTGGGGAAATCAACCTGTATATGCCTTACTTATTGTTGCTTCACATTATAGTAAGCTGGGAAAAACATGTTGAACAGAAAAAATAACCATTAAAATAATTAATGTAAATTTTAGCTGTTTTTGAAATTTGGCTCTTTGATAAATGGGTTCTGCATGATGCATATTTTAGCTCTCTGTTTATTACATTTTATTTTCAATTGTAATTACATGTTTGCATGCTGCTTGCTGGTGGTGGCTTGGGCCACTGGACCACCTGAACGCTAATGTCGAGAAAATTATGTCTTGACAGCATTCTGCCAGTTTTCGTACAATGTGGGCAGCACGTAAAGCTCAGGAAATCAGCTTGAAGGACAGAAACTGTATTTATAGGCATACAGTATAACCAATATTAAAATGTTCTCTTCTTGCCTGACCCTCAGGTGGTGAAGATGATGATTGTGGTGGTATGTACGTTCGCTGTTTGCTGGCTCCCCTATCATGTCTATTTCCTGATTCACCAGTTCTACCCGCACCTGTTCGAGCATCCCTTCATTCAGCAGGTCTATCTGACTATCATGTGGCTGGCAATGAGCTCCACTATGTACAATCCCATTATCTACTGCTGCCTCAATGACAGGTAATTTCACCAGGAGTGAAAACACAGTAATTGACGCACACACACAGACTCTTTCCAGAGTCGCTGTAACATTTGCTATAATATCATTATTGTTCGAAATGATCCATCTTTGTATCATATAATACAGTTCAATGCTGTGATGTATTATTCTGTAATATAATCCCGGTTTTACCGCCTCACTCAGATGCTGAAAATCCATCACAAAAGCATTTGAAACACAAAGTAATAATATCCTCTAGTCAATTTTCACCTTTAAACTCATCATCATCACATTTATCTATTCTTCTACATTTGTGCACGCCTCCTCAGGTTCCGTGCCGGATTTAGGCAAGCGTTCCGCTGCTGTCCATGTGTCCCTGAGGGATCCTATGAGGGTCTAGAGCTCAAGTCCACCCGGTACCTTCAAACCCAGACCAGTTTGTACAGGGCCAGTCGAATGGAGACCACCGTGTCCTGTGTGATGCAGCCGTGTGAAGATGGCCACAAGGTTACCTTTGGGAGCATCAGAGGGGCTGCTGGGAAGCCGGCAGCTCACAGCCCTTCCAGGGAGTTCGCCTCCAATGGTTCGTCCTCTCGCAGTATTTCCAAGACCGTGTCAGAGACCTCCAGCTTTTACTCCAGTAATAACATACAGGAATAAGAGCACAGAAACACAAGAGTCAAGCAGGACGAATGTCGCCATCTTTTTGCAGAGATGTAATCGTTTGAGGAATCCTCTTAAATTCTCCCCCAGTGTAAATCTTGAGGATTACCTTGAGTGTGTGCAGGTGTGTTTTAGCTGGTTGAAGACACACACAGCAAGTGTTTTTCATTTCAAATGATCCGTCATCTTTCATTCTTGACACATTCTATTTGTGATGTTAAACTATGATTAGAGGAACATTTACATTGATTTTTTGAAAAATGCTTTTTTACCAACATAAAAAAAAATTGACATTGCATTGTGCTGACTTAAATGAGAGCCTGATTTATTGATCCTGCAATCACTGAAGACATTTTAAAAGTTTACATTAATGGACATGTGATGCAGTGGAACAATGAGTCATTATACTATATATATTGAATATGGCCACTTATATTGGTCTCTGTTATAATAGGAACAGGAATAAGTAAAGAAACATACATGATATTTGAGCATGTTGTTTCTTCAGTGGCTTATATTCAGGTGGGAAGATTATTTGAGACCTCACACCATATTTTCTCTGCAAGCACATTCTGCCTTTTAAGCTCTAAACTGCTCTAAACTGGCTGAGACTGAAGAAGAAGAAAAAAAAAAGAAAAAAAAAAACAGAGGGCAGAGATTATATTACTGAAAATGCCACGGTGGTTTCATGGTCAGTTAAAGCAATGATCCAGCCTGTGAAATGAACATGAACTATGTCAGTTGTCAATATCAACACATCCACAGGCAAATTAAATGACTTTTCAGCATGTGCCTGGAAACACAAAAGCATGGTGGTGAAAGCTCTAAAATGCCACTGATTTTGTGCTGCTCTGAAGAATAGATCTGGGGGAAAATGTGATGCGCAGAGAATTTTTGCACAAGGAATTTTCTTCTTTTGACTGTCTCTTTTTAGTTTTTTTCTCTATCCCCGTCTGCTTACCTTCATTTCTTTTTTATGTTCTTTTCGTAATTGACTCTTCACTAAGCTCCTCCCCTTGGTTACTGTTGCCACCTTGGTTACTGTTGCCACCTTGGTTACTGTTGCTGTTGTAGATGAGATGAGCAGCCTGATTATCAGTAAAATGTGCTCATAAAGTGATACAAATTATTAGATTTAATTTTTTTACGTAGGCTGAAATAAATTTTGCATCGCAAAGCATATTTCATATGCAAAGCCTTTTTTAAAATTATGCAGAGACTGCAAGTGAGAATCGAGGCAAAAGCTTCTTGTCAGCTGAAAGCAAAAATACTCTTTTTATGATTAATAAATGAAAACATTAGTATATAAAAGAACTGTAATCTTAAAGACGCATTCTTTAATTTTAGCAAAATGGACTACATTTACCAAAAGCATCATAAACCTAAGTAGATTGTAAAAAAACACACTCTATGATCTATTTTTGCTTATGACGCTTTTAGGAAACGCAGCCCTGAATGATTCAAACACTTACCCGTAGCACTCAAAAAAACCTCAGTGGTCGCCACCTACTGGTGCATTGATGTAAACAACATAAAGACTCACCAAATGAAGCAGTTATAAACAAAATTCAAAGATTTGAATCATGCCACAGTTCGAGTACAACCGAACTCAGTTTCACATTAGCAGTTTTTAATGCGAACCGTGCCCCGTTTCAAACTACTGTAAACTGCCAGTGCGAAAGCACCATAAGATGAACCTACTATCTACCTACTCACTACTTCTGTGGAGTCAATTCCACTCCAAACTTTGTTTACTCTCAAATCCCAATGCTTTAGAATCAAAGAATCAATTATTTTTGGGATCAGCTCCCAGCCCAATCTTGTGTCACCTGACCACCGGCAACAAAAGTGAGTAACCAGAGTTTCATGGGGGTGGATGAGCTGTGGAATATCTGAGATGGATAAAAGATATGTGGAAAATCTCAGTCAGACCAGGAGGTCAGGAAATGGAACTAGGGATCACTGACCTACGCCTGCTAGTTGTGATTTTGGTGCCCCCTTTCGATGCCCCCTTTTTATTGTTGAAGTTTTATTAAAGTCGCCCTGTAGTCAATAATTTGAATAATTTGATCACCAAAATGACATATTTAATGGTTTTCCTGTGAAAAAAAAATTCTTTATGCCTTAAAATAGCTATCGGAAATGTCCTACTTCCCACTTCTGAAGTCGTGATTACAAGCTCATCGCATTCAACTTTTGACTTGAGAGGGTGTTCATGTCAAATTTTTTAACTAGGAATTTTACGATAATTCCAAGAGCACGTTAAGGTAGCATTACTAACTAGTGGAGGCGGGGCTAATTAGCATGGATTTGCGTATACTAAATGAAGCATGGTGTAGCCCTTGCTTAGTATACGAGGATCCATGCAAATTAGCCCCGCCTCCACTCACTCACACCAAAGACCCATTCCGTCAACTTTTACTCTTTACTCTTTTGCTCTTTACATCGGACACATAATGATAATTAATATGATTAGCCTTTTGCTTGACTACATTATCATTATGTGTCATTAACAGCTAATAATGTGTCGCTAATGCATAATTCACCCACATTTTGTGTAAATTTTTCACATCAACAGAAAAATATACTGGTATGGCTTCTCTTGAGACTCCCCTGCTTCACAGCATAGTAATGATGATATGCTAAAGCCCCCTGGACATTGACGTGATTGGTTACAGCAGTTTTTGACACTGTCTTTTAAGGAGAAAATACTCAGCAGTGGTGTTGACTTATGAATTTGCACATGGTTTGTCTGAAATCATATTAAAACCACCACATAGACATATAAACAACATCAAAAACTTGATTTTCACCACAGGGGTGGATATCTATTTGCATATGTGATGGACATGTTATGCTCATTTTTGGTAGCTTCTTTTAAGGAATCTTTAGTAAAACAGCTTATTTAACAAAGCACCGAAAACGATGCAACCTGTTTTACAGAATACGGAAGTTTGTTGCACAGACACTACAGTTGCTGAGGTACGATTGGTCAGTGGTTAGTAATATATTTATAAGGTGGGGCTTAGTGAAGTGCCAATTCTGTAGTTATTTTATTGTACAAGCGTTCGTGTGCTTGTGCACACATCTCCCTCACACTGGACAAGGCCAAAGTAAAATTAGCTCTTCAGGCACCTCCCTGGATACAGTCACAGCAATATGATACCGAGGTACACATGATTATGGGACAAAAGCGGTGAGGGGGTTATAAAAGTTACACAAAGGATGTGGGATGGGGGGTTGAAAGAACACCTGCTGCTGTTCTTGACCAGGATTGTGACAGTGATCTGTTTTCCAAAACAGAGGAGCAAGCATGATTGTGGGGCTGAGCTTTCATTGTTCGCACATTGGCAGAAGTCTAGTTATGGTGCAATATGTTCAGAATATTTCCGAACATACTGCACTGTAAATGACTGTGATCTGAATGTGCTTGACTGTTTGGCAGGTGCTAACAGCTCATTCCAGGAGTAAATGAGCCAAATTCTGTTCCTGATCTACACATTTTTTTTTTTTTTTAAATTCAGAACATTCAGTGATGCTTTTGCAGAGTCGCATCTGCCTTCACACTATATGTGTATATAGTGTGCCAAGTCAAAATCGGCAAATATTTAGTAGTCTTTTAATGGTCTTAACAATTTTAAATCACAAATCACTGGTCAGGATATTGGCAAGAATTGCACAAATACTGTAGATAACCTTCCCCTTTGTTATCTTTGAATGTTTGAGCCATGTGGGTAAACCCACAGACAGCTTTTTACAGGGAGAAGAGTCAGTGTTTTTCCACTCAATGTTAATGGCTTCAAACAGTTCATAGGTGGTTGAACAATGTCTCCCAGTTTGTTTGAGTTTAATGTGAGACCAAATTTTCACTATAGGGTTCAAATCTGGACTCGCTAAAACATGAGCCTGATGGACTTGATCTTAAGCCACTTCATGGTTGTCTTTGTAATTTGGGCAGGAGCATTGTCTTGTTGAAAAATGACATCTGATCATTCCTCTTTAGATAAAAACTTTTCATTTGTGGGAAGCAAGCCATTCTGCAATATTCTCCTGTACTCCAAAGCATTAAATGACTTTTCACAGTGAAGTAGCTCACCAATACCAGCAGCTAAAAAGGCTCCCCACACAATGACACCTCTTCCTCCATGCTTCATTTATTACCAGATTACTGGTGTTTCATTGTGATTTACCACTCCACAACTTCCAATTTTCTGCCAAAAACTTCATTCTGTCTTTTTTTTGAGACAGCAATGTTTTTTTTAAGTACGTTGGCAACACATTTTACAGTGTCCTTGTTACATATGTTACATGTACTTACCATAGTAATAACAGTAAATCATGCATAATTACATGCAACTAACCCTCAAACAAAACCCTAATCCTACCCTAACCCTATAGTAAGTACATGTTGTTAATTAATATTACGCAGTACTTAAATATATAATTACACTGTAACAATGACGCCTTAAAGTGTAACCTGCATTTGCTTAAATTTGACTAATTTCTTGAACAATAAGACAATTAAAAGCTGAGTGTTTAGCCATTTTGGGCTTGGCCCGTTTATGACCAGTCAAAAGATTGGATTAGATTTTTGCTTTTGAAAGAAGTCTCTTATTAAGATTCAAGATTCAAGAGTTTTATTTGTCACATACACAGTTATATACAGAATATACAACCGGCAGTGAAATGTAAATGTAAATGTAAAGCTAAACATATATTAAAATAGAAAACAATTCTTTTTAAATTGTAATAATATTTAACAATATTATAGTTTATACTGTTTTTGATCAAATGAATGCAGCATTGGTGAGCATAAAATGCTTATTTCAAAACAAAAAAATATATTGTCCTAAATATATATCACCCTCATGTTGTTACAATATATATATATATATATATATATATATATATATATATATATATATATATATATATATATATATATATATATATATATATATATATATTGTAACAACATGAGGGTGAGTAAATAATGACAGAATTTTCATTTTTGGATAACAATCCCTTTAAGATGAACATAAAGAAAGGCATAGGTGATCACGTACAAAAAAACAAAAAAACAAAAAAAAATGTTGTTCGTCTGCCAGTTCTGGTTTTGTGGCACCTCTGTGGACTGTATTTATCTATGCGTGTGTGAGCACAGGAGGATTTGCTCTCATCAGCTCTATCTCTCTATAATCAGAGTAATTACCCAAGAGAAGAGAACACAGAGGGGAGGACAACAGCTGTGTATGAAAGCATTCACACTCTACTCATCCACCCTCCAGCATTCCTCACATCCCTCCCAAGGCCTTTCTGCATGGCTGCTTAATTTCACTCAAAGTTATTATTCGTGTCCATACGTAAACATTGTGAGTGTGTGTGCGTTTAAACATACCTCTACATGAGTCCAGCTGGTATAGTTCATCAGTTATTCAGAAAGAAAGATGTGCTTTGATTTCCATCCAGCACAGGAGGTCTGGGCTGCTGGTTTCACTGACTTGAAATGTTCATATGACTCTGATCACAAGAATTCTTGGCAACATTTTCATTAGTTACATTAAAGGAGGTCATGACAAGTCTTTTTTAATGTCATTTCTGTGTCGTAATTTAGTTGTAAAGTCCTCTTTCAGACCTTTTGAATTTAATCGAGGCGCTTCGCTGCCGTACCTTTAGGTTTTCGGTGTATACTTTCTCTTTCTTTGTGAAAGGAGTAACAGCGCTGCCGCTTACTCATGTCGTGTGTCTAATAGAGATGGCGCTGATCCATCTTTTACAAACACTCGCTTTGCAAAGCTTGCATTACAGTGTGACAGGTTCACAAAACAACATCTGCACACTTATAGCTAAGGTCAGACCGAAATGATCAGGGACCTTGGTACATATAAACTTCAGCTCCTTCTGAAGGCCATGGTTCCTCAGGTGCCACCTCACATCTTTTATCATAAGTTGTATGCCTTTTATCATTCGTTTTTCTGTTTGAAATGTAATTCAATGTTGATTCATATATTTTCATATGTATTTTCATATCTCTGAAAGTACATCAACAACCAGTCTGTTAAGAATATAAGTGTTAATGACTTATTCATGACCGTACATTGCCTGTTAATGAGTTTACCAAGCTAAATAGTATTTTGTAAATATATGCTTTTGGCAGTTTATGTGTTTGTAATATATTATAAAAGAGATAGTTTATTATATTGTAATACTGAACATGCACCAACAACTAACTGGACTTTCAGTAAAGATGGGTCAAGTTGTAATGAAAAGAATGGCCGTCCACTTTTGCATTCAATGTTGTGCTGAGTTGCTCTCATTTTATGTATGCTTTTGTAAAGGACTTTGTATGCTTCTGTGTTGTCTAATATATCTGTATTCAGGCCTGTGTGTGCTTTGAAGGGAAGAGTTTGAACATCTCCATTTGGCATTAAAGTCGGGAAGCAAATCAAGCAGGTTCAGCTAGTTAGGACAGATCATGCTAATCATTTGTGACACACGTAATGAGCCACTGAAGTTATTAAGTAGAGAGAAAGACAAAAGTCTGTGTCTCACAGTAGGTTAGAGCTATCAATGTCTCGTTGAAATTCAGCTCAGTTGTCAGATGTTGAGTTGTGCTCTTCTCTGCGGAGCAGGGTTGATCTTTGTTGCTCTTACAAAAGCTGTCAAAAAGAGTTAATCTGTTCTTGCCGCCCTCTTTTCTTAAGAAAGTTTTCGAGACTTGTGGTGAATATCTAAATAATTAATTTATATTTAGTGCTAGTTGGCTTCGAGATCGGTATTTACAGCTTAAATTATTAATTTAACATACATTATAAAATGCTACTTTGTTATGTTTTATTATTTTAAAATGATAAATTGTTACGTTGTTTATTTAGTTAAATCACATTTTTGAGACTGCACTTTTTTTTTACATTGTATTACATTTACATTATATTACTTTTGCTGTTCACCTTTAAAAACACTAATAATTGAATAACACTGTTAAATGTACTCTTTACAAAGCCTCAAAATGTATACCCATTTTTCATATTGCGTATAATGTTGTGATGCCTAAATTCACTTAGCATTAAAACTATGGATTTAGTTTTTTTTTTTTTTTTTTTTTTTGTGTGTGTGTTAAATTGTAATATATTAAGACAAAAAAAAAAATATTGAATTTTAATGTCTGCCATTCATCAGTTTTTATTCATATAACATGAAAATAATTATTGGCTTATCTGTAGAATTTTCAAGGTTTAGTTCACCCAAAATTGAAAATTCTGTCATTAATTACTCACCCCATGTCGTTCCAAATCCATCAGACTTTCATCTTTAGAACGCAAATGAGTATCTTTTTAATGAAATCTGAGAGCTTTCTCTACGCTCCATAATAGCTATATGCAACTGACACTTTGAAGCTTCAAAAAGTTGAGATTGTAAAACTAATCCATATGAATTGAGGCTTTTATTCACATATAAAAATGGATCAATGAACAGAAACAGCAGCTCATCTGAACCTGCTTGAGGAAGCTCAAACGTGCTGCAACACACATGAGAATGAACCTCATTGGTTCTTGAGGACATGCTGCGTAACACACAAGAATGAACCTCATTGGTTCTTGCTGAAGCTCAAACGTGCTGCGTAACACACGAGAATGAAACTCATTGGTCCTGTGGAAGCTCAAACGTGCTGCGTAACACGAGAATGAACCTCATTGGTTCTTGCTGAAGCTCAAACGTGCTGCGTAACACGAGAATGAACCTCATTGGTTCTTGCTGAAGCTCAAACATGCTGTGTAACACACAAGAATGAACCTCATTGGTTCTTGCTGAAGCTGAAACGTGCTGCGTAACACACGAGAATGAACCTCATTGGTTCTTGAGGAAGCTCAAACGTGCTGCATAACACACGAGAATGAACCTCATTGGTTCTTGAGGAAGTTCAAACGTGCTGCGCAACACACGAGAATGAACCTCATTGGTTCTTGCTGAAGCTCAAACGTGCTGCGCAACACACGAGAATGAACCTCATTGGTTCTTGCTGAAGCTCAAACGTGCTGCGCAACACACGAGAATGAACCTCATTGTTTTCTTGAGGAAGCTCAAACGTGCTGCGTAACACGAGAATGAACCTCATTGGTTCTTGAGGAAGCTCAAACGTGCTGCGTAACACACAAGAATGAACCTCATTGGTTCTTAAGGAAGCTCAAACGTGCTGCGCAACACATGAGAATGAACCTCATTGGTTCTTGAGGAAGCTCAAACGTGCTGCGCAACACACAAGAATGAACCTCATTGGTTCTTAAGGAAGCTCAAACGTGCTGTGTAACACACGAGAATGAACCTCATTGGCTCTTGCTGAAGCTCAAACGTGCTGCGCAACACACGAGAATGAACCTCATTGGTTCTTGAGGAAGCTCAAACGTGCTGTGTAACACATGAGAATGAACCTCACTGGTTCTTGAGGAAGCTCAAACGTGCTGCGTAACACGAGAATGAACCTCACTGGTTCTTGAGGAAGCTCAAACGTGCTGCGTAACACACGAGAATGAACCTCATTGGTTCTTGAGGAAGCTCAAACGTGCTGCGTAACACATGAGAATGAACCTCACTGGTTCTTGAGGAAGCTCAAACGTGCTGCGTAACACACAAGAATGAACCTCATTGGTTCTTGAGGAAGCTCAAACGTGCTGCGTAACACATGAGAATGAACCTCATTGGTTCTTGAGGAAGCTCAAACGTGCTGCGTAACACACGAGAATGAACCTCATTGGTTCTTGAGGAAGCTCAAAGCGTGCTGCGTAACACATGAGAATGAACCTCACTGGTTCTTGAGGAAGCTCAAGCGTGCTGCGTAACACACAAGAATGAACCTCATTGGTTCTTGAGGAAGCTCAAACGTGCTGCGTAACACATGAGAATGAACCTCACTGGTTCTTGAGGAAGCTCAAACGTGCTGCGTAACACGAGAATTAACCTCATTGGCTCTTGCTGAAGCTCAAACGTGCTGCGTAACACGAGAATGAACCTCACTGGTTCTTGAGGAAGCTCAAACGTGCTGCGTATCACACGAGAATGAACCTCATTGGTTCTTGAGGAAGCTCAAACGTGCTGCGTAACACATGAGAATGAACCTCACTGGTTCTTGAGGAAGCTCAAACGTGCTCGCGAACACACAAGAATGAACCTCATTGGTTCTTAAGGAAGCTCAAAGCGTGCTGGCGTAACACGAGAATGAACCTCATTGGTTCTTAAGGAAGCTCAAACGTGCTGCGTAACACACGGGAATGAACCTCATTGGTTCTTGAGGAAGCTCAAACGTGCTGCGTAACACATGAGAATGAACCTCATTGGTTCTTGAGGAAGCTCAAACGTGCTGCGCAACACACAAGAATGAACCTCACTGGTTCTTGAGGAAGCTCAAACGTGCTGCATAACACGAGAATGAACCTCACTGGTTCTTGAGGAAGCTCAAACGTGCTGCGTAACACACGAGAATGAACCTCATTGGCTCTTGCTGAAGCTCAAACGTGCTGCGTAACACGAGAATGAACCTCACTGGTTCTTGAGGAAGCTCAAACGTGCTGCGTAACACGAGAATGAACCTCACTGGTTCTTGAAGAAACTCAAACGTGCTGCGTAACACACGAGAATGAACCTCATTGGTTCTTGAGGAAGCTCAAACGTGCTGCGTAACACATGAGAATGAACCTCACTGGTTCTTGAGGAAGCTCAAACGTGCTGCGTAACACAAGAATGAACCTCATTGGCTCTTGCTGAAGCTCAAACGTGCTGCGTAAAACGAGAATGAACCTCATTGGTTCTTGAGGAAGCTCAAACGTGCTGCGTAACACGAGAATGAACCTCATTGGCTCTTGCTGAAGCTCAAACGCTGCGTAACACGAGAATGAACCTCACTGGTTCTTGAGGAAGCTCAAACGTGCTGCGCGCACACACACGAGAATGAAACTCATTGGTTCTTGAGGAAGCTCAAACGTGCTGCGTAACACACGAGAATGAACCTCATTGGTTCTTGCTGAAGCTCAAACGTGCTGCATAACACATGAGAATGAACATGAAAATGAACCTCACTGGTTCTTGCTGAAGCTCATATTTTTTATATATATATATATATATATATATATATATATATATATATATATATATATATATATAATTTAATTAGGGGAAACTAATTAAAAATACGATGGTAGTCAATGGCTGCCGAGATCTGCTTGGTTACAAACATTCTATCAAATATCTTCTTTTGTGTTCAGCAGAAGAAAGAAATTCATACAGGTTTGGAACAACTTAAGGATGAGTAAACGTGACAGAACATTCATTTTTGGGTGAACTATCCCTTCAATATCAGTGCATTCTTACTAATTGCATGCATTAAGTTAAGAGCTTAGAAATTATGAGGGACGACAAAAAAGTGTAATGAGATTGACTAAAAAGTTTTAGCATGAGAGGAAAATAAATGAGACTGAGAAAACAAACAAAAAACAACAACAACAAAAAACTTGTTAAACAGGTAAAAATTGGCTGAATAAAACAATCAATGGACCAAATCATTGAGTAAATGAGCAGTAAGATGAAATGCAAGATCACTTAGGGCTTAAAAAAGATTAGGACTTTACAAAGTCTTGTTATCATGGCTGCTCTTTCACGGCTCATGGAAGCCAAAGAGTTATTTATTTTTCCTTATGCTCTTCGATTCAAGAGCAGCATTTCTCAGAGGAAAGGAAAAAAGTTGTTCACAATGATTCAATGGGATGTCCAGCTAATACTAATGAACTAAGGGTCCAGAGGATCTTGAAGCCAGTCAGAGGCTGTATATGAGGACTTTTTTTCTACAATTCAGTGAGGTTGCCACTTCAAGGATGGCTCTGAATTATAACAGTGTTTACATTTCTTTTACCTGATCCTTTTGTGGAATAGCAAGAGAAGAGACGGTGGTCTTCTCTTTTTACCAGAGTTTTGGTATAGTCAGTGCCTCTGTCCAGCTCTCACAGCCTTGAAGATGCTAAATAGGCAAAATATGGATTTTAAAGCTAAGCAGAATGCTTATAGGTATGTTACAATTTCTCACAAAAACCATGACAGTCTCATTATAAATATGTGTGCATTGCTTCTTAAAATAGAAGACCTCTGTGGTGAGAGTTAAATCATTTGTGAATTCACACTTTCAAATCGGTGCCTGAATACAACTTCTTGTCTTTCTAAAGCCTGTCTGCATTGTGTGAAATGGTGAAATGTGTAGTTATTCAGTTTCAAAAGATGTTACAGTTCCTCACTAAAACAATGTTATTATTTCCCTCAATGTGTCACTGTAACATGTTTGTATTGGAAAACCAGTCGCTTATGTCCCTTTAAGTCACGCAGAAATGCTATTATAAGTCAAAACATATATGTTACCTGCATTTAAAAAAAGAAACAATAAATGTTATAGATTGTTTTTAAATCAAACGTAGCGGTCTTAACTGAATCTGAGAGTGTGCTGAGCAGAGAATCCAAACTGGTCATCATAAAACTATCCCCTATGTTTGTTATGCCTATACTTCATACAAATGAGTGTGTGCATGGGTTTTATGTTTGTGTCTCTCACTCTTCTTTTTCTCACAAATGAAGGCTGGCTGAATCTGTGCTGACATTAGGCTTCAGGGGCCACGTCAATATCAGGAATGCAGGAAATGCATGAGGCTTTAAAAACTTTAAAAAATATAAAGTATTAGTCCAAAAACATTTACATCTGTTTGAAAGCCATATCCTCACTGTGCATGAATTACTGTTTTCAGAGCATACTGAACACTTTCTCTTATGTTAAAGAGTGAAAAGGACCAGGTGAAAATACTGTTGTCTAAACAGATCCAGATTAGAGAGGAGAACGAGAATAACCTTTTAAGTCCTGGTTCAGCCTTTGCCTCCGGAGACCGGGTTTGTAAGAGGACGCGAGTATAAGAGCTGCCCGGGTGCCCCTCTGGTTTCTCTTTCCTGACATCTTTTTCCTTCAGTTTCCCATCAAGCTCTCCACATGTGATTAAATAATAACAACAATGATGTGTTTGGCCTGCAGCGAACACATTGGATATGACAAATTAAATTGCCTCTTGTTGACAGGACATGTGGAACAAGGAAGAATGTGCTGGTGATTTTTTTCTGTTGTAGACACATAAAAATAGCTCTTTCTATGTTTTATATTTTGGATTTGTTTCTCAATCCTTCTCCTGCCTTTGTAGTAGATTTAATTTCCCACATTGCTATGCCCTTGGTATTGCACCGGTAATCTCTCACTCATCTAGATTCAAATGGCATTTCTGTCCTTAATCTAATGCTAACATAATGTTGTGGAGAAACTCAAAGGTCAAGCTGAAATTCTGTAACAAACAGCAGCTTCGTAATCAATCTCCCCATAGAAGAAATTAGACTATTCTTTTTAATACTCAGTGCATTTTATGCATAGCTAAAATACATCATCAAAACCCATGAGTAAAATAGATCAATATTTAGCCTGGTTTTAGATTTGATCAGGATATTAGTCATTCACATATTCACTTAAATGTTTGTTCCAAGACAGTCATTTTCCTTCATTAAAAGTATGTGAAACTCAAAAATAGTGTGAATATATATATATATAGATATATATATATATATATATATATATATATATATATATATATATATATATATATATATATATATATATATATATATATATATACACTTGTAGGATTGAAAATAATCAAAGATATTTGATATTTGAAATTGAACAAAGACATCTGGTGTACTGTTTTCAACCCCATCTCTCTTACCAGAAGGGCCATTTGGAATTCCTAAAGACAAATAAATAATGAAGGCCTGTAGGCCAAATGTGTGTCACACCTGTAGTACAGTGGGGGAAGTTTGGTCTGATTGGTCAGTTTGAATGTCTCACATTAGAGTTTCAGTCACATGGTCAAGGAATAGATAAAAAGAATATTGTAACTGTTGCTCTGTCTCTTTTACTCTCTGGCTCTCTTGATTCTCTGGCTCTCTCTCTTCTTGGGGCCTGCTCTCTGGCTCTTCCTGTCACTGGGGCTTCTTTGCTCTTTCTCTCTTCTCTTTTCTAAAGCCTGTCTCTCCCTCTCTCTCTTTCTATCCCTCAGATAACATTCTATTCATGCTGGGTACGATTAATGGTATAAGTTTTTAACATCTCATACATCTATTTTGTAACTATTTTAAATGTAACCATAACCAGATTTTGTCATTATATTCTTTAAATTACAAATGATTTACTAACTCATTTTGATTTGGTATTGACTTTGAAGTGTTTTGTGAAGTGTTTTACCTATTGCAATACAATATAGTCACACTATAGCAACGCTCTCCCACATATTTTGCTATTGTAACTGTGTTTTTTTCCGTTGTTGAAATAAGTAGCAGTGGGTGGTTATAGCACCGGCCACTTTATGTACTCCTTGCTAGTACCAGGTTGACCCTTTGCCTTCAGAACTGCATTAATTCTTCGTGACATAGATTCAGCAAAGTGCTGAGAAAATCCTTTTGAGATTTTGGTCAACATTGACATGAGAGCATCATAGCAGATTTGTCAGCTGCACATCCATGGTGCCAATCTCCCATTCCACTACATCCCAAAGATGAGATCTGGTGACTGCAGAAGCCATTTGAGAACAGTGAACTCATTGTCATGCTCAAGAAACCAGTTTGAGATGATTTGAGCTTTGTGACATGGTGTGTTTCCCTGCTGGAAGTAGCCATTAGAAGATAAGTAAACTGTGGACATACATACATGGACATAGCCAGCAACAATACTCAGGTAAACTGTGGCATTTAAAAGATGTTCAGCTGGTAAGGGCCCCAAAGTGTGCCAAGAAAATACCCATTACACCACCAGCAGCAGCCTGAACCGTTGATACAACCCAGCACACACTGGTCCGATGGCAATGTCGTCTCCCTGGCCAAAAATAGTCACGGTAGGATGGCATAAATCAGTAAAAATATGTAACACAGAACATTTCCTAAAAATGCATTACAGACAACGTCAAAGACGTCCGTTCAACTTTCATTTAGGAACTATTTTTCAACCATGACGGAACATGCCGGAGGGACGTCTTTTCAATGGTCATTAAACGTCCAAATGTTTGTTGGGAAGGCAGGATGGATCCATTCTTTCATGTTGTTTATGCCAAATTCTGACCCTACCATCTGAATATCTCAGCAGAAATCGAGACTCATCAGACCAGACAATGTTTTTCCAATATTCTACTCTCCAATTTTGGTGAGCCTGTGCAAATCATAGCCTCAGTTTCCTGCTCTTCTGTAGACATCGGTTGTAACAAGTGGTTATTTGAGTAACTGTTGCCTTTCTATCAGCTCAAACTAGTCTGGCCTCTGGCTTCAACAAGGCATTTTCGCCCAGAGAACTGCCGTTCAATGGATATTTTCTCTTTTTCGGACCATTCTCTGTAATCCTTAGCAATCCCAGTAAATCAGCAGTTTCTAAAATACCCAGACCAGCTTGTCTAAAACCAAAAACCATGACACACGTTCAAAGTCACTTAAATCACCTTTCTGTCCCATTCTGATGCTCAATTTGATGCTCGGTGAATCTATATATGTGTTTGTGTGTATAATATTAAACTATATACTATTGTTAGGTCCCAGTGTGTATCAAAAATTAAATTGATCAAAATTTCGGGATCAGTAAGGTTTTTGTTTGATAATTATTCAGCAAGGATGCATTAAATTGATCAAAAGTGACAATAAAGACTTTTACATTTACAAAAGATTTATATTTCAAATAAAGGCTGTTCTTTTGAACTTTTTCTAGTCACCAAGTCCTGCCAAAATAACTGATGCTGTAACACAGTGCTGCCGACGGCTTCTGTAACCTGAATAAAGCTCGTTGATGGGCGAGCTCTTGCTCTCGATCTGGTTGGTGTGCGTACACACTCATCTGGGAGAAGTGCCCATACAAGCAATTCCGCCCTTTATGACGTCATACAGGGCCATACTCAAAAAAAACTTCCCGAAACTTATTTGAATCCTGAAGGAGCGTATTTGGCACAGAAATACTCCATCATGGCCATGTCTAGCATGAGAATCCAACTCAGTGTAAATAAGTCAAAATGCATGTAATAGCATTAGACCCACCCTTTAAACGGTAGTGTAAATAGACTGCTTTATTGCATATTTTGAACTGACTAGGTTTCTTTTTTGACTAGATCAAATCTCATTTGAGACCATAGTGAATGTGGCAGCCTCAGCCAGTGTAGACAGATTTCACCTGCTCATGGCAAAGACTCTCTCCTCCCTCTCTATCCAGACTAAAGGAAAGCAGTAAGGGACTGACATTCTCTGCTCTCATTCATATTCTCTTTCTGTCCCTTTCTATCTATCTTTCACTTACTCTGCAGGAGGGGATGTTGACATTCCAGCCTGGAGGAGGGTGGTATAACCCCCATCGAGACCATGACCCTTAGTAGTGGAGCACAGGATGAGAAACGTCTGCATTAGCCTCTTCCTGCTTCCCCTATTATAATTCCTCAACCCAGTGAAACCACCATGCCAAAACCCAGTGAGTCAAATCTGCGGTCCTGTGCTGATCAGCTCACCGGGTTGTTTACATCTATCTTTAATGAGTCCCTCGCTACATCTGTGGTCCCCACCTCCTTCAAAAAATCCACCATCATCCCTGTCCCTAAGAACAGTAAACCCTCTTGCCTAAATGACTATCGTCCAGTGGCTCTCACGTCTATAGTCATGAAGGTCTTTGAGAGACTCATTAAAAACACCATTTGTGCCTTCATTCCTGACACTTTGGACCCTCTTCAGTTTGCCTATCGTCCCAATAGATCGACTGAAGATGCCATCTCTCATGTCCTCCACTCCTCCCTCACTCACATCGACAGCAAAAGTGGGAACTACGTAAGACTGCTATTTATTGACTATAGCTCAGCCTTTAACACCATAGTTCCCACCAAGCTAACCTCCAAACTCCTGGATCTCGGCCTGAATCCTTCTCTCTGCCACTGGATTGAGGACTTCCTCACTGGCAGGCCTCAGGTGGTGAGAATAGGCCAGTCCACCTCCACCTCCATCACCCTGAGTGTGGGAGCTCCACAGGGCTGTGTCCTGAGCCCCCTGCTCTACTCTCTCTACACGCATGACTGTTTGTCCACACACAGCTCCACCTCTATCATCAAATTTGCTGATGATACTGTTGTCCTGGGCCTCATTTCCAACAACAATGAGACGGCATACTTGGACGAGGTGGAGCATCTAACATCATGGTGCCAGGACAACTGTCTCTCTCTGAATGTTGGCAAGACCAAAGAAATGATTGTGGACTTCAGGAAGAGACAGCAACGGACATACTCCCCCTCATGATCAGCGGGTCACCAGTAGAGAGAGTGAGCAGCTTCAAGTACCTGGGAGTAAACATCTCCGAGGACCTGACCTGGACTGCTCACATTCAGACACAGGTGAAAAAGCCAGGCAAAGACTGTACCACCTGCGCCAGCTGAGGAAATTCAGGGTTTCACCAGCTATCCTGAAAACTTTCTATTTAGGGGCGATAGAAAGTGTTTTAACTCAGTGCATCACAGCGTGGTATGGGAACAGCACCAGTCATGACCGCAAAGCCCTGCAAAGAGTAGTGCGCTTATCCGAGCGTATCTCAGGGTCAGCTCTCCCGTCTCTGCAGGACGTCTACACCAAACGCTGCAAAGGTAGAGCTACCAAGATCATCAAGGACTCTAATCACCCTGCAAACCCTCATTTCACGCTGCTACCATCTGGTAGCGCTCCAAGCCTGATGGCCAAAACTGAGAGACTCAGGAGGAGCTTCTTCCCCAGGCCATCAGACTCCTGAACTCAGTCACTTAACATCACGTGACTTCACGCCAGGATAAACATCGATACACTGACATTGCACTGCACTTTCTGTTCTCGTTGTTACTGTGTAACAACCTGTCATAAACCTGTTTGCACATTATACCCTTTATACATTTGTTAACCACATATTTATAAGTCTACAGTTTACTCACTGCAAAGTCTACTTCAATTATTTTATTCCACTTTATCCTTATTTGTTACCTTTTTTTTCTCTTGACTTGATTATTTATAATTCTACAGATATAGACATATATATATATATATAGAGAGTAGTTTTTTTTATATCCTATTTCTATTATAATTTCTTCCTTGTGTTTTTAACTGTGAATTTGCACTGTCCATGGAGCGGACCTGTTTACATTTCACTGCCGGTTGTATATTCTGTATATAACTGTGTATGTGACAAATAAAACTCTTGAATCTTGAAATTATAAAATCTAAAATGTTGCTACCATATTTTTACTTTAAATTTCTGACAACCACAGCTGCCCCTTTTACCATATATTTTTTTAAACCTTTTTATAGTGTACTGTGTTTTCTGTGAAGCATTTTGACAGCTAACTTATGCATTATACACCAGCCTCTGTACATTAATTGAAACACGGTGAGAGCCTGTAATGTTGTCAACGACCACACTGATGGGAGGCAGGTGCATTATGTTCTGTTTCACAGCTGTAGATATAAACACCATATTTACTGCATCAAGTACCTTTTATGCATTGAAATGTTCTGTAATGATGGAAACTAAAAGCTGCAAATACTGCATAAACCCTATCATTAGCATCTTCCACTGCCATTTTATGCCTGCTAATGAATTATTAGTGTACTACATTTGCATCTCCGCATCTATATATCGAGAAAATAAGTGTTGTATTATAAGACGTGATCTAACAGCAAATGAAGTCGAGGACAAACTGTTGTCTTGAGGGAGCCATCATCACAAGTGAGAGGAACAGAGTGTCAATGGTAAATCAATGGTCTAGAAGACAGCTGGAGTTCTATTGAGTATGTGTAGGGAGCCAGTGGTTGTTAATATAACAGATATGACACAATGATGGAGGGCCTGTTTCTCTGTGTGCATTTCACCCTTCCTTCACTAATGGAATTAAAAGTCTATATTGCTAGATCCCAGCCAGCTGGATGCAGAATACAGAAAACAACTTTGACATTCACGAAGACATACGCATACACATGCATGCATACACAAATATGCATGGAAACTTGAAAGGCCTTTTTGCTCTAGGCAGGAGTGTGCTTACTGTTTCCCATTGTTAAATCATTTTATCTATTTTCTCAGCTCTCAGTGAGAAATTACCTGTCATATAAAAGGTAACAAACTGTTTTTCCCCTACAGTGTTCTGTAAAAACTGGCAAAAGAAAATGTCTTCAATGTTTATCACTTGGCATAAAACTGAAAAATTAAAGAAACTTTTCAGTGTAATACTTTATAATACACTGCTTTTATTTATTTATTTTCATTTTTACACTATGAAAGACCCTGAAACCTGCATTTTGCCCCAACTAGCATTCAAAAGTTTGGGGTTGATTTTTTTTATATTTTTGAAAGAAATTCAAGATTTTCAGTGTCACATGATCATTCAGAAATCAATCTACAAACCCGATTCCAAAAAAGTTGGGACACTGTACAAATTGTGAATAAAAACAGAATGCAATGATGTGGAAGTTTCAAATTTCAATATTTTATTCAGAATACAACATAGATGACATATCAAATGTTTAAACTGAGAAAATGTATAATTTTAAGGGAAAAATAAGTTGATTTTAAATTTCATGGCATCAACACATCTCAAAAAAGTTGGGACAAGGCCATGTTCACCACTGTGTGGCATCCCCTCTTCTTTTTATAACAGTCTGCAAACGTCTGGGGACTGAGGAGACAAGTTACTCAAGTTTAGGAATAGGAATGTTGTCCCATTCTTGTCTAATACAGGCTTCTAGTTGCTTCTAGTCTTAGGTCTTCTTTGTCACATCTTCCTCTTTATGATGTGCCAAATGTTTTCTATGGGTGAAAGATCTGGACTGCAGGCTGGCCATTTCAGTACCCGGATCCTTCTTCTACGCATGATGTTGTAATTGATGCAGTATGTGGTCTGGCATTGTCATGTTGGGAAATGCAAGGTCTTCCCTGAAAGAGACGACGTCTGGATGGGAGCATATGTTGTTCTAGAACTTGGATATACCTTTCAGCATTGATGGTGCCTTTCCAGATGTGTAAGCTGCCCATGCCACACACACTCATGCAACCCCATACCATCAGAGATGCAGGCTTCTGAACTGAGCGCTGATAACAACTTGGGTTGTCCTTGTCCTCTTTAGTCCGGATGACATGGCGTCCCAGTTTTCCAAAAAGAACTTCAAATTTTGATTCGTCTGACCACAGAACAGTTTTCCACTTTGCCACAGTCCATTTTAAATGAGCCTTGGCCCAGAGAAAACGCCTGGGCTTCTGGATCATGTTTAGATATGGCTTCTTTTTTGACCTATAGAGTTTTAGCCGGCAATGGCGAATGGCACAGTGGATTGTGTTCACCGACAATGTTTTCTGGAAGTATTCCTGAGCCCATGTTGTGATTTCCATTACAGTAGCATTCCTGTATGTGATGCAGTGCCGTCTAAGGGCCCGAAGATCACGGCATCCAGTATGGTTTTCCGGCCTTGACCCTTACGCACAGAGATTGTTCCAGATTCTCTGAATCTTTGGATGATATTATGCACTGTACATGATGATAACTTCAAACTCTTTGCAGTTTTTCTCTGAGAAACTCCTTTCTGATATTGCTCCACAATTTTTCGCCGCAGCATTGGGGGAATTGGTGATCCTCTGCCCATCTTGACTTCTGAGAGACACTGCCACTCTGAGAGGCTCTTTTTATACCCAATCATGTTGCCAATTGACCTAATAAGTTGTAAATTGGTCCTCCAGCTGTTCCTTATATGTACATTTAACTTTTCCGGCCTCTTATTGCTACCTGTCCCAACTTTTTTGGAATGTGTAGGTCTCATGAAATCCAAAATGAGCCAATATTTAGCATGACATTTCAAAATGTCTCACTTTTAACATTTTAAATTTTATCTATATTCTATTGTGAATAAAATATAAGTTTATGAGATTTGTAAATTATTGCAGTCTTTTTTATTCATAATTTGTAGTGTCCCAACTTTTCTGGAATGGGGTTTGTATATATATATATATATATATATATATATATATATATATATATATATATATATATATATATATATATATATATATATATTGTAACAGTGTTGCCAGGTTCCACGCCAGGTTCCACCATCATGCCCTCACAACGATCACTATAACCTGAATACTAATCACCTGCACCTGTTGCTCATCAGTCAAGGTCTTCTTGTCTGTTCTTCCTAGCGGATACTAAGACTTGCGATACTTACCTGTGTTTGATGAAGCTACAAGGATACCTGTTCCTTCTCCCACGGTCCTCGATCTCCACTCTGTCTCCATCTCCCTGCCTCACTCCTTTTCCGTGGACTCCCTATTGCACTCCGGTTACTGAGGTGTGTGCTCTCATCCACTATCCACCCATGCAGCTGTTTCACAAGGAAGAACGTTCAGATTCATCCTACTTGCATCTCATCTCCTCCTTCTATTATCTAGTCTGACTTTTACCTCATCATTCTCAATAAACTGGTGTTGACATTACTCTATCGTGTTCCCTGAGTTTACATATCGTTACAATAGCTTCATTAAATAATATTAACAGATATAACTTTTGATTTTAATATTGTATTTGTAAATGTTGAAATTACAATGAACTAAGATGAATAATATTTAGAAATATTGTTACTGTTAGTTCATTTAAACTCAAGTTAACTAATGTTAATAAAGGGAACCTTGTTGTAAAGAGTAAGAAATTCGTACCCCAAACTTTTGAACAGTGGTGTGCATTGAGAAGAATAATATGAGAGGCAAAACCTATTTCTGGGATCACTATGGGATAATTGCTAGATGATGTTGCATCCTGAGATAATGCAATCTCTGAAATTTAAATTAGATAAAGCCATCATACCAAATATGCTTGGAAGGCTGGCTAGAAGCCATAAGCACCCAGTTAAATCACTAAGTTAAATCACTGAATCTGATTTTGGGAATCCAGTTCTGGAAATCCTGTTAGGAAATATGACATAATGTAAATACCTGGAGATTTAAGAGCAAAATGGTTTCTGTAAGACTGGGTCATATACTGCCAACAGAACACTTATTCAAACAACACATATTTGAAATCAATAAGAATGTTAATAGAATTAATGTGATATAAGTCACAATTTAATGGCACTTTGAGATTTATGAGATTAGTGGTGTGTATCTGAGATGGTTTGACTTCCATGACCTCACCTTCTCCTCTCACAAATATGCATAAGCATAGAGTGTTTTAAATGCTCACTAAAGTTCAAAGATAATCTTTTTTGTTTGCTTAATGGAGCATGTTCATTAAAGTATAATTCATATACTTTTAACCACTAGCTGCCCTCTACCTTCTCAAAATAGATGTATTTAATGTAGTGGAATAAAATCAACACCTTCCACTTAGTGCAGCTTAAGTGACAGCTTGTTTAAAACATTCCCTAAATTTAGACCAAAGGCATGATCTCTGTGATGCACACTAACAAACACGCACACACACAAATGTGTGAGAAACCACTGGCGTTATTGAGATTTTTTTTTTCACATTCATGCATATTTTTGCACTCGAACATGCTCATGGTTTCTCTCTCTGTGCATGTATTTACTTAAGTTCATTTGTATCCCATTATATCTCAAAGCTTTTTTTAAACAATATGAATTCTTGACCTCCAATCAACAATGACTGGTTAAAAACTGCTTGGAGTAAGAAAGCATCCTTATAAGGAGCTTGAATTGTATAGCAGACTGGGAAAGATATAGCGGTTGTCACTGACGCACAAACGAACTTTTTTTCAAGATTTTCAGGAGGAGATTGGAGCTTTAACTTTAATTTCTACATTTCCACAACTGTTTATTTCACACCAACATAATGAGTTATTCTGCAGATAAAAGATACTGCGGGAGTGGGCAGGGTTTTGATATTGCGGCTCAACTTCCTGCTCTCTACATGTGCAGAACACAGACTGTAAAAAAATATGGACGTAGTGTCCGTGACGTCACCCATAGGATTCTGAAGAGAAGTTCTGAAGCGTAAAGTAGTGTCAAGCTGACCGTTGCCATCATTGCGCTTCACTCCTGGATAGCTGACAATGGGCAAAGAGGCGGGACGTGGGTGGAGCTGAGGTGACGTGACGTGACGTGATGACTAACAGACAGCAGACACATGGCAATCCACCGGTCACTCAAAGTGGCCACGCCCTTAATTATGCAGAACTTTAAGACTTTATATAATGTAAACAAATGAGTTTATGAAAAACGAATGAAAAAAATCACCCCCCTCAAAGTTGTCATAAAGGGCAAAATTAGCTATATAGACCAAAACCACAATTTGTACCAGGCTGTAAACATGTTTTTTCTGCTGTAAAGTTGGGCATTTTAACATGGGGCTCAATGAGATTCTGCTCCCTTTTGGAGCCCGTATCTAGCGGTCAGTCAATGAATTGCAGTTTAAGTCACTTCCATGTTTGCTTCAAGAGAAACTTGGGTAGGTTGCCGCTTGGTGCAGACTCAGGTCCTGAGGTCACTATGCACAGACTTGGGTCCCAAATCAGCGCAAGATGTCAGCGCCATATTCAGACGCTGGCAGCTTCACTTTTCTCCAATAGAAGATAGTGAAGGGGTGTCATGGTTCAGGCTGATTCATTTGAAGGCACAATATGTTATATTTTTGGATTCAAATATCCAAAAACCACTAGTAAAAATATATTTTGATTTCCATCGGCTGTAGAGGTGAAGACAGCAAATCCCATGATTCCATACTCATTCACGCCAGCATCAAGCTACACCTTTGTTATTTTTTGAATATACACTCTAAAACAACCCAAGTTAAAAACAACCCAAGTTGGGTTGGAAATGGACTAACACAGCAATTGGGTTGTTTTAACCAAGTAAATGGGTTGTTTTAACCCAGTGGTTGGGCTAAATGTTTGCTTAAAACAACCCAATTGCTGTGTTAAAACAACCCAACAGCTGGGTTAAAACAACCCAACTGCTGGGTTAGTCCATTTTCAACCCAAATTGGGTTGTTTTTAACCCAGCATTTTTGTGTGTAAGCAACCTCTAGTGATGAAACTAACATACTGTGCCTTTTAAGTCATTTTAGGACCCACTTTATATTAGGTGGCATTAACTACTTTGTACTAACATTTTAATTTATCATTTGATACAATGCACTTATTGTGTACATACATGTTTTTACATTGTACTTACATTTTTTAAATTGTCTGCATGTAATTACATCTGTAATTAATTTGTAGTTACATTTATAATTACACTGTTGACACTTCCCTTAAACCTAACCCTACCCTTAAGCTTACCCATAACACCACACCTGTCCCTAACTTTACCGTATCCCACCTCAATATCAGATAAAGTGTTTTGCAATAGAATATGAACAAAATAAATACATTGTACTTATATTTTGATGCAAGTACATAGTAGTTAAGGCCACCTAATATAAAGTGGGGCCAAGTAATTGGTTTTCCTCATCTGTAGAGTCCCTTTACAGTCCTAGTGCAGCATTTTAAATCTTATTTAATATTTAGTTAAATGTTGCTGCATGTTTATTCTCGCTTTTCGCTGTATTTAATTCTGTTCAATTATCTCTTCAAGAAAGAAATTATTTTGTCAAGTTAAATGCTCTCTTTAAAAATGCCTTCAAAGTCCTTCAACGTTTTTGTACCTAGTTTTCAAAGTTTAGTAACTCATAGTTGAACTATTATGAGCAGCTTGGAAAGTTACAGTTTCAGAGTAGCTTTTACAGCACAGTGTGATGTGAAGACAACTGAGGTCAACAAGAGTCTGTCATGGGGAGTCTACGTACGTACGATGACGACAGGCTTGGTGGGATACAAACAGATGAGCAGTGAGAGCAAGTATGCAGAGCAGGTGGTCCAGGGTCAGGTAGGCTGGATACGGCAGACCTTCCATAGCTAATGAGGATCTTGGGGCCAAGGTAGAAAAGGAAGAATATGTATTAATAATGAGTAAGCAAAGCTGTTAGTTAATTGAACTTCCTTCGAAACTGAACACACTTGGGAAAAGCTGTAAAATTATATAATAATTTTTAAATGAAAACTGGAAAGGCATATTATTCAATAAAAACATTGCTCAAAAAAAGTGGAGATGAACAATCTTTCCTTTTTCTTCTTTGTCAACAAGGTTCAAGGCCTTTTATGAGTTTGCATAAACACCATTACCCTTTACCCTTTACCCTTTTATGAGTTTGCAAAAACTCCCGTAACACCATTTGAGGTTACATTTACGAGCCATACATTTACGAGCTCTTCTCCATTCAGTCAATGTCATCATGTCCAGATTGTCATGGGCGTTGTGCTATTACATGGGCTAACCAAGTGTGTCATGTGGTAGAGTAATAAAGGATTGCACACAATCACTCTGACATTCACTCCTAGAGAAAAAGAAAGGAAAAAAGAAATACAAAGAGGAAGTTTTGAAAAAAAAAAATCAGTACATGTTCATAGGAAACCAGCCAGAGAACAGAAGGAACAATTGGAGGGAACAGAAAGATAGCATCATGGTTGGATGCCTGATCGCAGCAGGTGCTCCTTCTAAGTGCTGCAGAGACAGAAATGTTACTGTAACTCCACAAAAGTCCCCATTCATCATTATCTCTCAATTTCTTTTTTTCCTTTTTTTTGTTTACTTTCTTTGCTCCCTTTCTTTAGCCTATTTGACCACCAAACCAAACCCCTACTTTCTGAAGTATCTGACTGTTAAATACCACCTTCTGATTTCAGACCATTAATATACGTGACCAATAAATGACAGAAGGAATGGGACAAATGAAGACTTCAGATGCAAAAGCCTTTAAGTCCGTCTGACGTTTTCCTTTAAAATAGGCCTATTTGTCAGGCTCCTATGTATAGGTTTCTACCTAAGTACCAGTACTTCTGAATGGGCTGAGGCTGGGATTTAGCAGATTCGAAGTGAAAGTATCTTATGAACGTATGCTATATGCGGAGAGCATTCACTCAGTATCGTTATCTAATTTTTGACTGCAGTGGCTTTTAGAGGCTTTTGCATCTGAACTCTTCAATTATACAAATGAAATAAACCCCAGTATAAAAAGAAGTGTCTTCCATAACTTCAAAAAGTCGTCTTCATCAGGTGCCGACTGGGTCACTCAAGACTTACACATAGGTTTCTACTGATGGGCGAAGTTCCTCCTTTATGTCTCTCATGTCAAGTTCCTTTGACAGTTAAAGGGTTAGTTCACCCAAAAATGAAAATTCTGTCATTAATTACTTACCCTCATGTTGTTCGAAGCTTCAAAGCTTTATGAATCAGCATATAGAATTAGCAATTCGAAGCAACAAAGTCACGTGATTTCAGCAGTTTGACGGTTTGACAAGCGATCCGAATCATGAATCGATACGCTGATTCATAACGCTACAAAGCTTCAGGAAGCAGTGTTTTGAAATCGGCCATCTCTATATAAGTTGTTATTTAGTTTTTTTTTTGCGCACAAAAACTATTCTTGTCACTTCATAAAATTATTGTAGAACCACTGTAGTGAGATGGACTTTGTAACAACGTCTTTAGTACCTTTTATGGGTCTTGAGAGAGGAAATTACATTGCTGCCAATGGAGGGCTTTCTGAGCCATCGGATTTCAACAAAAATATCTTCATTTGTGTTTTAAAGATGAACAAAGTGTCAAACGACATGAGGGTGAGTAATTAATGACAGAATTTTCATTTTTGGGTGAAGAGCTCCTTTTGCTGAGGAGCAGAGTAGGTAGACAGGTACCCCAGCAGGGCACAGAGGACATGGTGATGGGACGTGGCATCTCCGTTCCCTCATTACTATCCACTATCCAGTGGGCCATCCTCTGCTTGGAGACAGCCTTTCCCTTCGTATGCCTGTATTGTAGACGGAGCTCGTGCCGAAGTGATGGTGTTAACTACCTCTTGGGGTAAGTCACCTAGAACCTCCACGTCCCGTCCAGGGGCCAGACATGAAGCTTCCACAGGTCTGGACACAGGTGCCACAGGGTGCCCCATCTCTGAGTCAGAAGGTCCTGGGTGAACTGAATCGCATAGCCGAGCCTGATGGTCCGAATGAGCCAGCGTGCCGGACCAGGGAGTGCTAGCCAGGCTCCCAGAGACCGTACAAGCGGGACCATAGGGACCACCGGCGTACCCACCGTGGGGCAGTGAGGTGGAATGCAGGTACCGGGCTGGGGCAGCTGTCTCGTGGAGGCAGCCCACAGCGAGGTGTGTGTGTGCCGTGCAACACTTACCTGATTCCACAGGTGGGCAGCAGAAACATGAGGAGGTCGTCCACTGCTGCCCGCTGGCAAAGGGGGAGGATGAGTGTGGTCCGGCGTTTGACTGGCCACAACTCTCCAGGTCCTCAGGGGGCTCGGAGAGTTGTGGCCAGTCAAACGCCGGACCACACTCATGGAAGAAACTGCTCTTTTACTGAAAATTTGGGTACCGGATGGGCTGAGCAAGCCCAGTGGCAGAACAGAAACAAAACGGAACACAAGATTCTCCTCCCGGTCCTCCTCCGGGGGATGGAGCTGTGCGGTCACTGTCTCCAGAAGAGCAGTCCTCCTCATCTCTGGGTCGCCCGTCTCAGGGCCGTTTGCCCTTGCCCTTGCCACCCCTCTTGGCAGGCACCTGGACGGGCAGGGCGGGCTGCTTACGTCCAGCTCCACGACGTCACTTGGGTGGAGGCTGCTGCTGCAGCGCGAGAGCGGAGGCAGACACAGGCGGCCGCCTCGGTGACGAGCAGGCTGAGGCACTGCTGGCGGCAGGGTGGAGACAGCAGCTGACCGCCGTGGCAGGATGTGACAAATCGCCTCAGTCTGCTTCTGTGCAGCCGAGAATGGATGGCCCACCGCGTTCCAATGGCAGCTCTACTGGCTGTAGAGTGCGAGAGGGATGAGGGTTCCCTAGGGGTTGGTTCCCTGGTGGAAACGTGCTCACCATAACCCTCAAATCGACCAAGCTACTGCCTAAAGTAACTCTCTGTGGAGGGTTAGATCGAGGCAGAGGCACAGGGGGCTCCACCCCTTGCGAGATGGAGCCTCGACCGCAACTCCAAGATGGTCATGTTCCCGCAGTGAGAAAATGAGCCATCCACCAGCGCTGCCTCAGCGTGCTGAACGCCTAAACATGAGATACAGTGCTGTTGACCATCCCATCTACCACTCGGCTCCGAAGCAAAATGCTGATTTGATGCAATCACCTGTGTCTCATTTATACCCGCACGGCGTGGCATGAGCACCTGGTGCAATCATTGCATGCCAATGTGCATTGGCTCGTTTTAGTTACACTCGAAGTAGATTGGCTCTCGCGAGCGAGATTCCTATTCGTCGGTACTCCGACGTGGCATCGAGTGTGACTGAATGTGAACTAACCCTTTAAACATTGCTTCGTTGCTAATATGACTTATCAACATTATAGAGGGTAAGAGCAAATTTTATATCAACCTGATGTAAATGGCGTGGAAATAGAGCTTGAGAACATTTTATGCACACAGAAACATGCAAATTGTAAGAAATTATTAGTGAATGAGACGCGTTATTATTGTGCTTAAAGATTTTCTGAGAGGAACGGAGATGAAAAAAATAGGCCTATCAAGAATCTTGAATATGAAGTTCTTGCACACACAAAGATAACTTGCTATTACACCTGCACAAAAGATTACAAGACAGCACAGACTCAACTGTATTGTGATGAAGACTGAACAAAATTAATTCATGTCATCCAGAATGAAAGGTCATTTTTAAGCCCACATTCAAAAACATCCAATAAAACAGCACTGGTCAATACAGCTTACTACTCAAGAAAGGTAGCCTATTTATTTACTAATCTATTGAGATACTTACCAGCAGCCTTAGTTTAAATTAATAAAATATTAAAGATACAGCACCAATATATCATGCTGAAAACATTGCAGTGTTTCATAAACCTTCTGTTTTAACTGTGATGACTTCCATAAGGCTAGAAAAAAAAGAGAGAGAAAGAGAAACATAAAATTAAACAAGGAATCGTAGCAACCAAATATTATCTCTAAAAACAAGTCATGTTCATGTTTGTATTAAAAGTTATTGTCGTGTAGGGTTTGATTTGACATTTGCAGTATTAAATCTAATGTTTCCATTTACATACATGTTCATAGAAAATCTAAAACCAAAGTATGTCTATTTGGCTTTTCATATTTGCTTGCATTTAACAGATAGCACTAAAAGTAATGATAAACCCCAGATCCACCTTGACATGTTACCGCATTAATCAATAGACTAAGCAGGACTGATCTGTTTAGATTTTACTTTGGCGAGCAGGTTTTGGTGGATGATGAGATGCAATAAACACTTTCAAAGGCTCCTTCACATGAAGTAGTGGATCGATTCCATCCACACCTAAGCTAAAACAAGAAGCATGTGTGTTTATGTTCTAACTGGAGTAAAACAAAGCAACTCCAAATCAGAATTTCAGGATGGTCCTGTTGCCTAGGTGATTTTTGGGAGAGTGCTTTTGGGTTTTGTCAGTGTTTGGCAGATATAAGGTGTCAGCGTGGCTGTGACTCGCAAAAAGCATTGTGGCGTCTCCTCACAGACAGCGTCCCATGTCATTCATCAGTATTCATGTGCTTTGGGCTTCCGCAAAGCGCTTACTGAGCTATCAGACAAGGCAGGAGCAGGACGGGGTGACCCCTACACCTGATTTAGTGCATTCTGCCAGTGAGTCTCTAGAAATGTATTCCACTAGTCTCTAACCCTTACAATTAGTTGCAGGAATTATATAATAGCTCTCACCATGAGCACTTTAATTATTAAAACTTCCCTTAAAAGACTTCAAGTGAGAGGAAAACTGAACTAATGAAGGCCTCACTAAAACAAGAAACTACTCAAGGATACTGATTTGTGTGTGTGTGTGTGTGTGTGTGTGTGTGTGTGTGTGTGTGTGTAACACAGTTCGTATGATAAGGAAGAAGACAAGGGGGTCGGCTTACTGGGACTAGAACTCAAGTCCCCCAGAACTCCTATAATATCCCGCTAGCCCAAGGAACTGCTTCACCTCCTTTTTGGTCTTGGGTCTCGGGCAGGTTGCAACTGCAGCTGTCTTGTCAATTTGGGGACGCACTTGCCCATGACCCAAGTGGAAGCCCAGATCCCTGACCTCCACGCGCCCAATCGCACACTTCTTTGGGTTGGCAGTTAGCCCGGCCATTCTCAGCGACCTCAGGACGGCCCGCACATGCTCCATATGCCTCTGCCAATCATTACTATAGATAATGATGTCATCCAAGTATGCAGCGGCATATGCAGCATGCGGCCGAAGAATCTTATCCATGAGACGCTGAAATGTGGCCGGAGCCCCAAACAACCCGAATGGAAGTGTAACAAATTGGTGTAATCCAAACCACGCCATGAAGGCTGTTTTTTCTTTAGATAAAGGCGTTAAGGGGATCTGCCAATATCCCTTTGTCAAATCCAGTGTCAAATAAAAGCGAGCAGTGCCTAGCCGATCGAGCAACTCATCAACCCTTGGCATTGGATATGCGTCAAATTTCAACACAGCGTTCACCTTGCGATAATCTACACAGAACCGAACTGAGCCGTCCATTTTAGGAACTAAAACTCTGGCTCTGTCTCGATATGGTGCAGGATGAGGTTCGTCTGACCGGGTACGGGCGAGAACACATCCGCAAAAAGCTTCTGCAACTGGGCTATGTCAGTGAGCTGCAATGACGAGAGATGATCTCCCCCTGGTGCCAGGGCGAGTGATGTACTTTTTGTATTCACCTCTGGCCCGAGATCCTCCTCCCCACTCACTGCCGTTGCCAACATCACTGACTCCGCCTCACTCCACTTCTTCAGGAGGTTAAGGTGGTGTATTTGATGTGC
This sequence comes from Paracanthobrama guichenoti, assembly GCA_018749465.1. Classification (NCBI taxonomy): domain Eukaryota; kingdom Metazoa; phylum Chordata; class Actinopteri; order Cypriniformes; family Gobionidae; genus Paracanthobrama; species Paracanthobrama guichenoti. Next base: position 16,969,298 of record CM031947.1, read on the forward strand.
CCCGCTCCTATCCGACCGAATCACCTCATAATCGAGATTATGACCCACAAAGGGTCCCTGCCACTTGGCGAGCAATTTGGAGCTAGAAGTTGGGAGTAATACAAGCACTTTATCTCCCTGTGAAAATTCACACAGTTTCGTTCCCCTATTGTACAGCCGGCTTGTGAATTTGCACTGTCCATGGAGCGGACCTGTTTACATTTCACTGCCGGTTGTATATTCTGTATATAACTGTGTATGTGACAAATAAAACTCTTGAATCTTGAATCTTGCTTTGTTTGTCTTGAGCCTGTAACAAGTTCTCCATGGATAGCCGCCCCAATGTGTGGAGTTTTGTTCTCAAGTCCATGACATACTGAAGTTCATTTTTGCCTTGCAAAGGTCCGTCCTCTGAGAACGTCCAACACCCCACTGGGCTGACGTCCGTAGAGGAGGTCGAACGGGGAAAACCCTGTGAAGGCTTGCGGGACCTCACGTACAGTGAACAATAGGGATTCTAACCATTTATCCCAGTTTTTGGCGTCTTCCTGTACGAACTTTCAGATCATTGTCTTCAAAGTGCGATTAAATCGTTCCACCAACCCATCTGTCTGTGGGTGATAGACGCTGGTGCGGATCGATTTAATGCCCAATAATCCGTAAAGTTTGCGTAATGTACGTGACATAAACGCCGTGCCTTGATCAGTGAGGATCTCTTTCGGGATCACCACCTGGGAGATTAAACTAAACAAAGCCTCCGCAACACTTTTTGCGGAAATGCTACGGAGGGCAATTGCTTCAGGGTATCGTGTTGCATAGTCTACTAGGACCAATGCAAAACGATGCCCCCGTGCGGATCGCTCCAATGGTCCGATGAGGTCCATGACAGTTCTCTCAAAGGGGACCTGCATAAGCGGTAGAGGGCGCAATGGCGCTTTTGAAAAAGCCGGTGGATTCACCAAATGACATTCACGACACAACGCGCACCATCTGCGCACAGTGCCTGATGGTCCCGGCTCAGTCTCCCCAACCTGCACCATCTCTCTCTTTCCCCTTCCCTTAGCGGATGTCGAAGGTGTGGACTAACTGCCACCTTTACTTTATGTTTTTGTCCCCAGAATTGAATTATGACCGTCACCAGCGGATAACTCACCACATCCCCGTGCACACACCGTACCTTAACCAGGCGGCCATTATCCAATGTCAATGATTGTATCAGGCTTTGGTGGATAGAGGTTTGGTTACACCCTGAATCCACCAAAGCCGGATAGGTACCCCCCTGAATGCTCACTGGTATTTGGTACAGTCCGGCTCGATCGGGGGCAGCCTGGGGCGTGTCAGGGGCAACGATCTATAAAGTGGGCCGGGTCCCCGCACCGCCAACAGGCTGGCCTAGACCTCCCTGCCGCCCCAGTGGCAGGAAGGGAATCAAGGGATTGGCGTGGAGAAAAAGGGGAAATGGGACCGGAGGCTGGAGTAAACCCGGAAGTCTCCTGGCCCCTGGAGGGCATCCGTGATCCGGAGGCTCTGCCCTGGAGTTCCTCGACCTCCCTCGGGGCGGACCTCGCGACTGGAACCCTCCTCTCATCCGGGGCGCTGGGACTGGCCTATAGGACGAAGAAGGGAGAGAAAGAGAAGCTGCCGGTAGGGGTTCGCCAAGCCCCGGGCACGCCACCAGTTGATCCTCCGCCAGCTCAATGGCTTTGTCCAGCGACGCCAGCCTGTGGCACTGGACCCATTGTGCAGTCTTCCTGGGCAACCGTGCAATAAACTGCTCCAGCGCCACTCTGTCGATGACCTGGTCGACCGTCGACTGGTCAGCCATCAGCCATCTGCGGCAGGCATCCTGGAGCTGCTGGGCCATCACAAAGGGCCGGGTGTTCTCCCCTAATGTCAGCGACTGGAACCGCTGACGATGTTGTTCGGGGGAGAGCCCGACCCGCTGGAGGATGGCCCGTCGCAGGTCGTCATAGACCAGGAGGTTCTGGACTGGTAGTTGTTGAGCCGCTATCTGCACCTCAGCTGATAACAACGGGATGAGGCGCACCGGCCAGTCCAGTCGCTGCCACCCACATGCCTCCGCGGACCACTCGAACCAATCCAGAAATGCTTCTGGATCGTCCTGCGGACCCATCTTTGTGAGCTGCATGTGGATGGGTTTGGCCGGGATAGATGTTGTTTCCCTGGCCGGAACCCCCCAGTCAATGCAGCTCCGGAAGAGCTCGTGGTCCTGCTGCTGGGCCAGGAAGTGCGCCTGGAAACGCCGCTCCTGCTCTTCCCGGATCTCCAGCATCGACTGATGTTGCTCCCAATGCAGGCCCGCGAGCGCCTGTATGCCTGTCCGCAAATGCACATTCTCTCTGCACATTCTCAACACTTTCCCTGTTCGAGTCCCAGCGTGTGCTCAGCTCCTCTCTCCCCAGTCCTCACTTCCTGGACAGCTTAAATCCTGTCTCTCCACGCCAATCACTGAAACAAAGACAGGTGATACTCCTTTGAACTTGATTCACTTACGTGCCGCTCGTCCCCTGACTCTCTCTCCCGTCACAGACTTCGCTAAACCACGCCCCCCTCGCCACACATACCAAGTGATGTTTTTTGAAAATGTAAAAATGTTTTCTGCTCTGAAAACTGTATACCAACATTCTTCATAATATCTTATTTTGTGTTTAACAGATGAAAGAAACTCATACAGGTTTGGAAAAACCTGAGGGAGAGCAAATGATGACAGTTTTAATTTTTGGGTGAACTATCCATTTGAGAGCTTAAAATAATAAGATAATTAATGTAAAATGCATAACCTTAAGCATTCCCAGTAAACCTATACTCTAAAATTAGTCTAATTTAAAATAAAGTATTGCTGATGTCTAGTGTTTGGATAGGTGATGTTGATTATTATTTATAGTGTATATAAAGTCTGGAAAGACTGTTGAAAGGTGATGCACATAAATATCCTCTTGGAAACAAAGACGAAAAAGGCAGAGGTGTGGGGACGGAGCACAGGAGAGGGGGTGTACGACAGCAGATGGAGTGATTGCATTCATGTGGAGGAGGCCTAAATGTCTTGAATTTGGCTGCAATATTCTCATTTTAATAACCGGTCCCACATTATGAATCCATAACCAGATAAGTAGCAAAGGGGAAGTGAGAACAGCAGATTAAGAGAAGAAGTCTGTCTGGACAGAAAAGAAAAATATTGTAGACCAACTCAGCCTTTTATTATGCATAATACATGGAATAGAAATATGAAAAAGAAATGGAAAAAGGTGTAAAGAGTGAGAAATATAGAGAGTGCACATGTGCCTATATATGTCTGAATATGTAATTTCATCCCAAAAATCACAAACCATCCCCTCAACCTACCCCTTCATAGGTCAAGAAGAAAGACATCGCGCAGAGAGATCCTAGCTCAAACTGGATTTCCATTACCTGAACCTGAATGCAATTTCCTCAGAATAAAGTAGAAATGAGAGCAAGATGACAGCTTAAAAACCTGTATTACTGCCCACCCAAAACTTACAAAAGCAGACTGAAATAACCAACAGTTATGATAAAGTATTTTTTCACAGTAAATCACAGTCATTCAAAAACGCTACTTAACAATAAAAATAAAAAAAAATACTAAAATCAGTATTTTTCATATGAAAGATAAAGTTACTAAAGCTATTAAATGTCAAAACATTAGAAAATAAAATATTATCCATAATATTAATTTGACATTAACAAACTCTTTTAAGGTTTAAACATCTAATGCAGACAAAGTTTATAGAAAATTGATTGTAAAAGTAAAATTTTAGGCCATTTAGTATACAAGCAACTCACTAAGGCAAACAGAAAGAGCATTCAGTATTATAAATGGTCATGCAGGCTAGTAATCTCCAGTGCTCAGTTCTGAAGAAGACATTGTAGATGATTGTGAGGTGGGAAGTATAAATATTGGGAATAAAAATGTGCAAGGTTACCCAACAATTCTACATTCTAAAAATGCTGGTTAATTTAAACCAACAATATGGATAAATTATTTTGATGATATCACGCTGCAGTTCAGCTAATCATCAGATTTGCTGTCCAATCAAATGCTCTCTAGAATCTAAAGGTCACTTGTTCACTTATTTTCTACAAGGTGAATGGGAGATGCAATTCAGACAGTGTAAATATGCTTTCCATTGGGGCAAATGAAGTCTGGTTTCGTGAACCACCACAGCGTGCAGAGTCTGCTCCGTTCCAGAGACACGATAGCACAAAGAGCAGATATGATCGAGTCAGCACAGACCACAAAACATATCGGACCCATTTGAATTCTACACAAAATGCTAGATTTTAAAGCGATAATGGAGGATATTAGGAGGAGAAACGGTTAGAGATAAGGAGGAAATTGCGGATTACTCGGCTCTGGCTGAGTTGTGGTATAAACAAAACACTATAGAGACAGAGCCCATTTACTGATGGCGCCCACACGGGGGGAAACAATCCAACCCTCTCCATTGACTTTGTATTGCGTGAAGTTGCCTCCTTGACATTTCTTACTTCTAACAAAAGACAGAACGATGCCTAAAAGCTGCTGTGTGACAGGGTGTACAGCAAACAAGCTAACATTTTTATAAACTACCAAACCGTAAAAGCCAGCCTTTAAGGAGACAAAAGTGGAAATGGGCAATAAGACGTTAAGCATCAGCAGGAAGCCTCTCAGGGTCACACAGGGTGGTGAAATAATCCTTTGACGTTTAAAAATAATGAATGTTATTTTTATTTTTAGCATATCCTGTCACCGATTATACTCCCCTCCAGTGGGCATAGTTCTCAGAGTATAATATGGCACGTTGTGCTCTGTCTCAATAACCTGTATCCACTTTTGTGTCCTTAAATGCTAGTTGTTGTTTTTTTTTTTTTTGGGGGCTTACAAAAGCTTAGTTCTTGTTTGCTGTACACCCTGTCAGATTATGACGTATGTTGCTCTGTCTCTATTGCCTTTTCTTTCTTTTTTTAAAAGGGGAGAAGCTGATCGATATGTCCTGTCTTTCTGTTTCTGTGGAAATTAAGTCAACACATTGAATGATGCTGCGCGCTTCAAGGCACTTCAGTGGGAGTTTAAAACCAAAACTTCTAGGAAGAGGACTGGTTTGAGTAACATTGGTGTTTTCACCAACTTTTTTAATGTACATGTTTTAGAGCAATCCTTTTTCAAATGTATATTAGAAACTGGTAGACAAAACATGCAACAATTAGAGTTTTTAGCGTAAGTATACCAGGAAGTCTATAATGCCACGTCATTCATTCATAATAATAGGTATGGCCAATCACAGCTTGACACCTAGAGTATATAAGCACTGAACTCTCTGTTTCACATTCGCAGTTGAAGACACTGACGTTCGCCTCCATCCTACCCACCACCACCAGGTTGGCCCTGTCCATCCACTGGGGGTAGGCTCTGTCCCTGCCTTTGTCTTCCATGATTCAGACTAGGGGTGGGGCCTACGCCAAATAACTTTTCTATACAACTAAACATGAATCATTGTACAAACCCAATTCCAAAAAAGTTGGGACAATGTACAAATTGTGAATAAAAACAGAATGCAATGATGTGGAAGTTTCAAATTTCAATATTTTATTCAGAATGTTGTCCCATTCTTGTCTAATACAGGCTTCTAGTTGCTCAACTGTCCTAGGTCTTCTTTGTCACATCTTCCTCTTTATGATGCGCCAAATGTTTTCTATGGGTGAAAGATCTGGACTGCAGGCTGGCCATTTCAGTACCCGGATCCTTCTTCTACGCAGCCATGATGTTGTAATTGATGCAGTATGTGGTCTGGCATTGTCATGTTGGAAAATGCAAGGTCTTCCCTGAAAGAGACGACATCTGGATGGGAGCATATGTTGTTCTAGAACTTGGATATACCTTTCAGCATTGATGGTGCCTTTCCAGATGTGTAAGCTGCCCATGCCACACGCACTCATGCAACCCCATACCATCAGAGATGCAGGCTTCTGAACGGAGCGCTGATAACAACTTGGGTTGTCCTTGTCCTCTTTAGTCCAGATGACATGGCGTCCCAGTTTTCCAAAAAGAACTTCAAATTTTGATTGGTCTGACCACAGAACAGTTTTCTACTTTGCCACAGTCCATTTTAAATGAGCCTTGGCCCAGAGAAAACGCCTGCGCTTCTGGATCATGTTTAGATATGGCTTCTTTTTTGACCTATAGAGTTTTAGCCGGCAATGGCGAATGGCACGGTGGATTGTGTTCACCGCCAATGTTTTCTGGAAGTATTCCTGAGCCCATGTTGTGATTTCCATTACAGTAGCATTCCTGTATGTGATGCAGTGCCGTCTAAGGGCCCGAAGATCACGGCATCCAGTATGGTTTTCCGGCCTTGACCTTTACGCATAGAGATTGTTCCAGATTCTCTGAATCTTTGGATGATATTATGCACTGTAGATGATGATAACTTCAAACTCTTTGCAGTTTTTCTCTGAGAAACTCCTTTCTGATATTGCTCCACTATTTTTGGCCGCAGCATTGGGGGAATTGGTGATCCTCTGCCCATCTTGACTTCTGAGAGACACTGCCACTCTGAGAGGCTCTTTTTATACCCAAGCATGTTGCCAATTGACCTAATAAGTTGCAAATTGGTCCTCCAGCTGTTCCTTATATGTACATTTAACTTTTCCAGCCTCTTATTGCTACCTGTCCCAACTTTTTTGGAATGTGTAGCTCTTATGAAATCCAAAATGAGCCAATATTTGGCATGACATTTCGAAATGTCTCACTTTCAACATTTGATATGTTATCTATATTCTATTGTGAATAAAATATAAGTTTATGAGATTTGTAAATTAAATTTTAAATTATAAATTCCTTTTGTATTCACAATTTGTACAGCGTCCCACATTTTGTAGTTCAATAAATTCTGTTAATCTGTTAATACTTTACAAAATAAATACCATGCAAATGTTCACCTGCTCTCTGAGTATTTCCGAGCTCAGATTCGGCTCAGCGTGGTCCAATAATATCAGAATAGATTCTTTCTTTCTTTCTTTCTTTCTTTCTTTCTTTCTTTCTTTCTTTCTTTCTTTCTTTCTTTCTTTCTTTCTTTCTTTCTTTCTTTCTTTCTTTCTTTCTTTCTTTCTTTCTTTCTTTCTTTCTTTCTTTCTTTCTTTCTGACTGTCCCTTAATTAACTCTGCACACAGCAGAAAAACCTGTTGGAAAACCTGTATTTTTTTATCTCTCTGTAAAGACTGACACAGTCATGCAGATCAAAATTAATATCCTTGAAGAAAATAGTGTTAAAATGTTGTACAAAGTCTGTACAACACTCATTTTTATATAGCTCATGCTATAAAACAACAACTGTATATTATCCTAAATTATTCAGAATAATTCAGTCCAGTCACATATCCCTTTTTCAGAAACTCTTCATTGAAAAAAAGAGCTAGAGCAGGAAATTACTGTTTAGGAAATTACTGAAGCCAGAATAAAGAAAACATGTTTTCTAACTTTTGGCCACAAGTCTGCATAAGTGTCACTGGTTTTAAATCATTTGCACTGTAATGTTAAGCACTGGATATAAAGATATTTCATGTGATTAAGACTTCAAAAACCTAGATACACCAAATATCAGATTCAAGGCCATCTCGCTCTCATCCTGGACTAACTGAAGACCATATCAGAGGAGGACATCATAAACACTTAAATATTGAAGTATTTGCTATTATACCTGCATGAAAGATTACGAGACAACACAGGCTCAACTGTATTTTGATAAAAAAACAACAAAATTAATTAGTTGTATATTTAAGTTGTATAATTAAGTTGTATAATTAATTATAATATCATTCAGAATATTATATATTAAATATATTACATATTTTCTGTGCTGTTCTCACAGTTAACCATGTTTTTTTCCCCACTAGAATGGTGTAAAAAAAAAACAGCCTGCTGCTACTTGGGAGTTCAAGGCCTTCATCTTCTCCTCCTACCTGTTGTGACTGCCTTTACGTTTGTTTCTGTCACTTAAGTGACAGCATTTCAACATTGTGAAAAACCTTGCCAGCCTTGTAAATCTTCACCAATTCACCCTGTAAATCTTTTGTGGTCTCATTATCTGCTCCTGCATTAATAGATTAGCAGTATGCATCCTTAGAGACTTACTGTTGCAACATAGGCAGTATAATGAATGCTTATGTCAATCACAAGGCTGCCCAGAGGTCACCTCTCACCACAGGTCAACTCACAAAGGAAAGACCTCGAGGCACCTTCCCTCCTCAAGCTATTCATAGTTCAAATAAAATCAATATGTAGGACTGCAGGAGTTGGGTCCTGACTCCCTCGTGAATGGGTATTGCCACAAAAGTTGAGGTTGAAAGTTGCTTTAGTACACCTCAGTTTACAAAGTCGGTATGGAGAAGTTGTAATAGACTTTTATTTCCCATTGTCTAAATAAAACGCTTCTCGAACAAGAAAAAATTAAGTGTGGGACTTGATTGTGTCCATCATGAATTGATTGGAACATTGGATGGTTGTGGTTTGCTATTTCATATGATCTAATGTTGTAAACACATCATCGGAGAAGAGAAGAGATCAAGTGGGAGGGAATGTGATTTTGATTGAAGATTACGAGAGCACATGAATTTTAGAAATTTGTTGTACACTGTAAAATGATGTACACTGATAAATCGTTTATAATAAATACTACAATGTTCCATTTTGATTTAATGGTGACAGCTCTAATCCACTACAGCTCACAGGAAAGTGAATGTGAAGAAAGTAAGAAGGAAAGAGAAAGAATACAGAAAGACAGAAGATAAACAACAAAAAAAGAAAAGACAAATCAAATTAGTATTAATTCACAAAGAATTGTATTAGCTTTATGTGGATTTATTGAGGTCAGCTGCATTATAAGCAAATTCATTCACGGTCAGCTGGTTCAGTCTTACTGACATTAACGTGTGTGCTTGGGCAAATGCCATAGTTAATGATATACACTCACCTAAAGGATTATTAGGAACACCATACTAATACTGTGTTTGACCCTGTTAGATCCTGCTAGAAGTAGCCATCAGAGAATGGGTACATGGTGGTCATAAAGGGATGGACATGGTCAGAAACAATGCTCAGGTAGGCCGTGGCATTTAAACAATGCCCAATTGGCACTAAGGGGCCTAAAGTGTGCCAAGAAAACATCCCCCACACCATTACACCACCACCAGCAGCCTGCACAGTGGTAACAAGGCATGATGGATCCATGTTCTCATTCTGAATAAAATACCATCTGAATGTCTCAACAGAAATCGAGACTCATCAGACCAGTCAACATTTTTCCAGTCTTCAACGGTCCAATTTTTGGTGAGCTCGTGCAAATTGTAGCCTCTTTTTCCTATTTGTAGTGGAGATGAGTAGTACCTGGTGGGGTCTTCTACTGTTGTAGCCCATTCGCCTCAAGGTTGTGCGTGTTGTGGCTTCACAAATGCTTTGCTGCATACCTCGGTTGTAACGAGTGGTTATTTCAGTCAAAGTTGCTTTTCTATCAGCTTGAATCAGTCGGCCCATTCTCCTCTGACCTCTAGCATCAACAAGGCATTTTCGCCCACAGGACTGCCGCATACTGGATGTTTTTCCCTTTTCACACCATTCTTTGTAAACCCTAGAAATGGTTGTGCGTGAAAATCCCAGTAACTGAGCAGATTGTGAAATACTCAGACCGGCCCGTCTGGCACCAACAACCATGCCACACTCAAAATTGCTTAAATCACCTTTCTTTCCCATTCTGACATTCAGTTTGGAGTTCAGGAGATTGTCTTGACCAGGACCACACCCCTAAATGCATTGAAGCAACTGCCATGTGATTGATTGATTAGATAATTGCATTAATGAGAAATTGAACAGGTGTTCCTAATAATCCTTTAGGTGAGTGTATAATGGCCATGTGCACACTCGCTCTGGCCCCTGCCTGGTTTTCCAGTTTTGAAGGAAGATCTCTTGATGGTTCGATTGAATCCTCGAGCAATGCATTTAAAATATAGGCTAGGCTTATCACAGTATTTGCCTCTTATCCAGCCAGGTTACCAATTCAGATCTCAAGGTGCAATATAGATAAAACTCTTTTATCCACTGTGCTGTTAAATAGAGGTAAACTGAACAGTTTTGCATTAATACATGACTCCAGTCCAATCCAATAAAAAGATTTTGATCTTTTTACAAGATTGAGACTAAAATGTACCGCAGCAAGCAAATGTGCATTCCTCTCTTAAACATATTCTCTATGAGTTTTCATTAAAATAAATGACCTTCAGGACCAGACTGCCGACAGACATATTAGGCTTGAACACTTACCGGGGGATGGGTGTTGGTTCTATCTGTGTGCGTTGACACTCTAGTCATTCAGTTAAGCACTGTAGTAGAATAATAGAAGAAGCGCGAGTCCAACTTTGCATAAGTCCAGGACAATGCATCTATGGCAAGCCGGTTTGACTTTTATTCATTCACAGGATTTGAATTCTTGATATCAACAATTGAATTTTCACTAGTTAAAATGCTACGCTAATTCTTGATATCAACACTTGCATTTCAACTAGTAAAAACTCTAATTCTTGATATCAGTAATTGTATTTTCACTAGTGAAATGTCACCATAGGCTGCCATTCAAATTAAATTCTTGCTATCAACATTTTAATTGCTACTACTAAAAATGTTCATTTTTATATCAACAATTCAATTGCCACTAGTGACAATGTTAATTTGTGATATCATGAATGTGATTGTTACTAGTAAGAAAGCCATTTTAGATATCTGAAATTATATTGATATCAGGAATTGAATTTTTGATATCAAAATTCAATTCCTGATATCAACAACTGAATTTGAATGGCAGCCTATGGTGACATTTCACTAGTGAAAAAAAAAACAATTACTGATATCAAGAATTAGCATTTTAACTAGTGAAAATTGAATTGTTGATATCAAGAATGCTTATCCTGTGAATGAATTCTGCAAAGGTAGAGCTACCAAGATCATCAAGGACTCTAATCACCCTGCAAACCCTCATTTCACGCTGCTACCATCTGGTAAGCGCTTCAAGCCTGATGGCCAAAACTGAGAGACTCAGGAGGAGCTTCTTCCCCCAGGCCATCAGACTCCTGAACTCAGTCACTTAACATCACGTGACTTCACGTCAGGATAAACATCGATACACTGACATTGCACTGCACTTTCTGTTCTCGTTGTTACTGTGTAACAACCTGTCATAAACCTGTTTGCACATTATACTCTTATACATTTGTTAACCACATATTTATAAGTCTACAGTTTACTCACTGCACAGTTTATTTCACTTATTTTATTCCACTTTATCCTTATTTGTTACCTTTTTTTTTCTCTTGACTTGATTATTTATAATTCTACAGATATAGACATATATATATATATATATATATATATATATATAGATAGTACTTTTTTTTTATATCCTATTTCTATTATAATTTCTTCCTTGTGTTTTTAACTGTGAATTTGCACTGTCCATGGAGCGGACCTGTTTACATTTCACTGCCGGTTGTATATTCTGTATATAACTGTGTATGTGACAAATAAAACTCTTGAATCTTGAATCTTGAATCTTGAATGAATAAAAGTCTAAATGGCTTGCCATAATGTATCACATTTTCTGCGACTTTACTGCCATCTAGTGGACAACAAGACATCTGTTTTTTTAGTCTACGTAGATCATCGATTCAAAGACTGATAGCCTATATACCAGTCTTTTATCTCATATAGCATTTACTGTCCTTATTCCAGTATTACCTTTTTTTAAAGTCATAAATAATATTCAATTGCATTACTTCTTACTTATATTTTTATAATTCGCGTTTAACTTAATGCATTTGACAAATTTAAGAAAACAAATTTAATATATTATTAAAGATTTAGATATAAATTAAGATTTTAATGACCGTTATTTATCATTTTGTTGCGTAATAACACGGAACAATAAAATGATAAAGACGTGCAAGTCTGAATTTTTACGTCAGTACGTATGACATCATCGATGACGCGTGTAACCGTTCGGCGCTAATTTTCAAAAGGTTCTCTGAACAGACGGAATAAGGAAAGTTTGGATCAGTTATACAGCTTTTAAATCATCAGTTCATCGCAGGTAATTTGAACTTTCTTTGTTTGTACTTCATCTAAGATACGTTTTCAAAGCCACAATGTATCATTTGATCTGTTATGTTTTCAGAAGTGTGTTTAGCGATAGCTAACAAGCGGTCATACAATGCTAAACTGAAACTGACGTGTTTACATGTATGAATTGCGCTTTTGGAAATGAGCTCCAGTTATATAAACGTCTGCTTTTATATAATGTTTATATTGTTGACATGTTTGTTAGGTATTCCATTGCTAATTTTAAGCAGCTAAATAAACGTTTCGTGACGTTGTTTACATGGCGAGGTCTCCGAATTTAACTTTACCAGTGTTAGACACTGCACTTAATGGAAAAGCTGCATATTAGTGGTGTAAGTTATATTTATATGATAAACCAATATTGTTCCATAGCTTCGTTATGAGCGCATTCAGTACCCCGACCTCCCGGCCACTGCAGTGGTCTTCCCCGGCAATAGGACACAAAGCTGCTCTGTCAGCCACCAGCACACCTCTGCTGGATAACATCCAGGGAAACGATGATGAACAGGAGAGGCGTCAAAGACGCAGATCCAAAGTCATCGACCTTCACGGAGTGACCGACTCCTCCATTAACGAGGCCGGTAGCCACAGGTTGGTTGAAACCCCGTGTTCAGCTCCATTAAAAAACAAGACTGCACAATGTTCAAACTTATGTATTTCCTTTTCACCATAGTTCTACAGCTACACCCGCTGCTGTCCCTAAGCTGTCATCAGCACAGATATCTGAGCATTATTCAACCTGCATCAAGCTTTCCACTGAAAATGTGAGTTAAAATCAGTGTACACTGACTTTACTGTATTTTTCCTGAAAATTCAACAGGGCTAATTTACTTGTCATCTTCCTTTTACAGAAAATTACCACAAAAAATGCATTTGGTCTGCACCTCATTGATTACATGGCAGACATTCTCAAGCAGAAGGACTCAGAGATGAATTTTAAGGTAGAAACCTGCCGAATTTGTATTTAGCTCCTTTTCAACAGTTTACATGCATTATTGGAAATGATGATAACTCTGTGTTTGCGTGTTGATCTAGGTGGCAGCAGGCACCCTGGACGCCAGCACAAAAATCTATGCAGTGAGGGTGGATGCGGTCCATGCTGATGCTTATAGAGTTCTGGGAGGCTTGGGCTCTGAGACCAAACCAAAAGAGAGTAAGTAGATATTCAAGTTATGGGTCTGCTGACATGATGTTACAAAAAATCAAGATTGTGCTTTAGGTCAGATTGGTCATAGAGGGTTATGTGATCATTGACTTTATGGTGTACAGGTGGTGTCATACCTTGCACAGAATTACTAAAATCTCATGTCATTCCAGGTCAAGATGGTGATGAGGAGGCTGTAGCCGAGGGCAGTCAAGGTGAGCAGGTGGCTGCTAAACAGACTAAGAAAAGACCTCAGAAGAAGACAGTGGAGCAGAACCTCAGTAACATCAATCTCTCTGAATCAGAAATGAAGTGTGAGGTGAATAATATCCAAGTTTGATTGAGTCAAGTCAATTTTTGTATAGCACCTTTCGCAAAATGCATCACTTTAAATCAGCTTTATAGACAATCGTGATGTTAATGTTTGTAATATCTTCATAACTTACAGTTGCATTTAGCGGATTAGAGCTGGACGATGATATAGTATAACTTTTGCGACGATACAATCAATCAAGCAGATGAGATTTGCTACATAATATATATCACCTTGACAAGTATACTGTATGTATGTGGATAAAGTTGGACATACTTGTATATCCAACTTTATATAAAGAGCTGGGCGATAAGATGGTTACATTTTGCAACAATATAAACATTCACACAGCTGAGATCTGGTATATATTGTTCTATGTATGTAAACTATGAATGCTGGTAATGTAGGATGTATAATAAATTGAATGTATTGCTGGTTGTTAATATAGTTTAAATTTTTTCACAATAGAACAATCAAGCAGATTTTCTAGATATTACATATACTGAAAACTTTTTTTAATGTTTTAAACTGATTTATGTTGTGAGGACCCCATAAAGCATGTGACGTAAACTTACAGGAAGACCTAAAGCATCCTTTGTGCAGGTGGACCCCATGTTCCAGCGCATGGCTGCTTCCTTTGATGAGAACAGTACAGCAGGAGTGTTCCTGTCTGTGCTCTTCAGTGAGGACAGTCGCTGTGAGCTGCGCTTTCCTTCACATATGACCTTGCTGAAGTCGCATTCACCTCCTGTGCAGGTGCCCCATCAGAACGTTCCTGCCTCACCATTTACAGGTTAACAGCTTTGCACATCACACTCTGTTCCAAGTTACAGGACAGTTTAATCTTGGATTCACTGAGCAATATTCAGTATTCATAACTTGTGAGTTACAGTCGGCCTGAGTAGTTTGACAATGTGAGTGCATTGAATACCTTTTTGAATCTTCCAGGTCATCTGAAGACACTAGAGGACAAGCCAATTTGTCCATCCTTGGAGGATTTCTCTTTTACTAGATGGACTCCTGGACAGGTGAGACTGTTTTGATGACTATTTAAAGGCTCAACTAACTGATGGTGTGCATATACACGGCAATTAAAAAATTTGGGGTCAGTATGATTTTAAATGTTTTTGAAGGAAGTCTGTTGTACTCTCCAAGGCTGCATTTTATTTTAGTATTTGATAAAAAAACAAATCGTAATATTGTTAAATATTATTAATATTAAAAATAACTTTATTTAATCTATTTTTAATTATTTTAAAATGTAATTTATTCCTGAAATGGCAAAGCTGAATTTTCAGCAGCCATTACATTTCTCATCAATGCTGAACCTTTTTGCTACTTTTTTCTGGAAACTGATTAAAAAAAAAACCTTTTTTTACTACATATTTGTCTTTACTGACACTTTTGATCAATTTCATGCATTCTTGCTGAATAAAATACAATTAATTTCTTTAAAAAAGCAGCAACTTATTAACCCCTTTTCCACTGTAGTGTAAGTGTGATATTAAGTGTGTTTTACATTGATGTGATCGTCTCTTTCACATTGTCAATATAGAGCACAAATCTCAACCAGCTGCTTGAGAAGATGAAGCAGGGAGAGCATGCATTTGATGTCAATGCAGACATTGAGCCAGATGAGGATGAGAGTCCAGATTTTGGGGATAATTTTGATGCAGACATGGATGAGGGCAGACCAGGAGACTGTGAGGAGTTTAAGGAACACAGAGAAGCTTGTTCAAAGAGCCCCCAGAAAGGACGGTTAGTACTTGTGAAATATATTGCACTAAAGTGTTTGCTAATTGTTGCGTTACAAACTGGCTCTGCTTCACAATAGGCGAATAATTGCGGTTTAATACTGTCAATTTTCTTCCCAAAGTCAACCCTAAGCTCGTCCTTACCTACCTACTATATATTCATTAGGGCTGGGTATTGACAAATTTCACAATTTGATTCGATTTCGATTCAATATTGATTATTTTGAACATATGTCAGGTACAATACATGGCACATTTTCTCAAACAAATCTCTTAACTAAGACTGTAAACTATAGGAGTCAGTTGTAGCCTACTATAATATTGAAGGTGTAAATTAACTGATTTGTATACAAACACTTAAATTACACTCAATTGTTTTTTTTAAATAATAAAGTTATAATATTAATCATAATCATATTTCTACTCTAAAACGTTTTTTGAAATATAAACATTTAAATGGTGGCTGTCATAAAATCTTGCCAGATTTATTCATACATGCATTAAATATTGAAGAACATTAAAAAATTATAATGAATATGTGATATGGGGCATATTAGCAAAATGGTCCTCTAAAGTTATTTCATGACGCAAAGATCAGTTCACATGGGCTCTGCGCTGCCGCTTCTCTTGAGCTGAGCTGCGCCAGAAAGATCTCACGCCACGCCACAAAACAGTATTTATGTTTTTGAGTTTCGTAATAAAATGGATGTAATTTTCTGTTCATTCATCTGAAAACAGGATGACTAATCGATTCTTGGTATTTAAGAATCGATATCGGTTCGTAAAAATGAGAATCGATTAAAATTGAGAAATAGATATATTTTTTTTACCCAGCCCTAATATTCATGTTGTATTTTATGTCTCTGAATATTACATTTTATTTGCATTAAAATGTCTTCTCTGCTTTTTTTGTGTCCATTCACTGAAGTGTATTTGTGTTATTAATAGAGGTGTTATTCCTATTGGTGAGGTGGATATTGCCACCATGTGTCTGCAGTTGTCTGATCAGCCCAGAGAGTACTCGTACTTCAGTCCCAGGACCATGGCGACCTGGGTTGGACCTGGCTATTGGCTCTTCAAACCTGGACATAAGCGTAAGTCATAGATTAACCTTGGAGTGTTTGAATGTATTTTATTGCTTTCTTGTTCACACTTGTAGTTCGGTTTGCTTGGTTTGTTTATTGCGGACCAAAAAAATTAAAAATGTAGTCCTGGTCCGATTAGCGTTCAGATTGGCTTTTTTATCACCGACCCAAAAGATACTGAACCTAAAGACATGGGGATACTTTCACAACCTGATTGGTCAGCTTTTGACGCATTACCTTTTTTGAAACGTAACTTACCGAACATCCAAAACAATGCTGTGTGATGGGATAAATGCACTTGTTGTGTGTGCATAGTCTGCATATGATGGTATTTTGACCAGCTGGGAACTCGTGAAGAGCTTATAAAATGTGTAAAGGAAATTTCTGTCACACACACAAACGAAGATCTGCTGTGAGGAGACACGGTTCTGATACCTGTGGCCAACATCGCGACAAGCATTCTGTCCTTTTTAGGGTCTCAACTTCCTTTTTCTTTTTGTTTTGTTTGTCTGCATATAATTTGAACTGCACCAGGGTTCATTTGGAAGTGTGTTTGGTGTGGACCAGAATGACAGTGTTCACACATTCAAATGAACCGCACTAACAGCACAATCGCACTAGGGTTCATTTTAATCGAACCAAACATGCCAAGTATGAACGCACCCTCAATATCATTTTTAATATTTCATTATTTATTGTTTTGACTGTTGTGCCATTCAATTTCTAATTTATCCTTTGTAGAGGATCACAAACCAGACAAAGAACCTCGGAAACGAGCACCAAAGAATCCGCTCATTATTGACTTTAAAGGAGATATCAACTTTCATAATTACTTCCGAACAACTAGAGTAAGTTCTTTGCTAATTCTTTAGTTTCATGACTTCCATAGACAAAAGCTTCATAACAGCAATTTGTAGAACGCTATTTAATCCCTCTAACAAACCTTATAAACCTTGTAGAAGTCAGCAGCAGATTATTTGGTGACAAACTGACAATTAAATGCTTATTTCCAGGCAGCAACCACTATTAGTAAGTCGGCTTTGAACAGCAGCAATAAGAAAACCACACTTCCAGCAGACTTCCAGTATCCACCCAGTAACCTGTCACAGCTCAGCCTCAAACCCACCAACACAGTAAGAGCATGAATGTTTAATACACTTCAGGATTTTGATTGTGGCAAATCTACAGCATCGTTAGAAGAATGCCGTACAAGAGATTGACTGCTGGATTGGTTTTTGTTCATTTTACAAATCTGACTGATTCATCTCACTTCAGCTCAGTGCAGAAGGAAAGAAGAGATTATCGGGAGAGCTGGGTGGGGACATAGGAGAGTATGATTACAACAACGCCAATGACACAGTCAACTTCTGTCCTGGTCTTCAGGTACACTAAACACTACTGTTACGTGTTATAGGTTGGCATGGAAGACAGTCTGTTTAACGGTTAGTGGTTTCTGTGAATAGGAAGGGGATAGTGAAGATGCTGAAGGCTTTGGAGGATCTGATGACTCCCAGACAGATCGACCGACACCTTTCTCTCTGGACACAGATGACATATCTACTTACGGAGAGGACTGTCTTGTCCCTGAGCCTCACAAGGTAAAATGTTGGACAGAAGTGGACCGATATTTGGTTATTATGCTGCACAGTGATCATGTAGTGAGATGTTTTTGTTTTTTGTCTTGTCAGTTATTAGTTTTTATTTCAGTTGTTTTGTGTAGATAAATCATTAATTGTTTGCTCATCTAGGTAAACACTATTGAGATAAACTATGCCAGAACGGCCAAGAAGATGGACATGAAGAAGCTGAAGACCACTATGTGGGGTCTCCTAACAGAAAGTCCTGAAAAACCAGTCAAGGTTTGTTATTGTATCTTTCTGACCTTGGTGAAGTTACTTTTTCAGTGTCTTTATAGTAAAGTGTAGAAGTTAGCGTTTGCATACTGAACTTGGGTTTAATAGTAATCACCCTTCATCTTCATCTCAATATCATAAGATTCAATTGTTTTTTTCCCTCTATAAATTTCTTTCAGATCTGTGAAGGCAGAGTTGATAATTTGTTTTTTCAGTATTCCTATTGCTGTACAATATTCTGAAATAATAAAAGGATTACAAAAATAAACACAAATTTAAAAACCTCTGCAAAAATTATTCAAGAAAAACCTAAGACAACAATACCATGTCACTCATACATGATCAAAACCTAATGTAAAAATTTTAATAAATGTCTTTTTAAATTCACTCAAAGTTGATGGTTGTCTAATATACTCTGGTGAACTGGTCTATAGCCTTGGGCCGGCTACCCCAAAAGCACACTCCCCTCTGGACTTCAGTTTAGACCTAGGAACATGTCGAAGATTTTGCATATGAGATCTTAATCTATTTGATTTTATGAATGAAGCAGGTCAGCAATATAGGGAGGGGCTGTACCACACAAAGATTTAAAACAAACATTAAAATCTAAAAATTAACTCTGTAAGAAATTAGTAACCAGTGCAACGGTCTTAAAACAGGGGTCATATTTACAAGTACCTGTCAACAATCTTGTGGCCACGTTTTGGACCATCTGTAATCAATCCTTTAAGGGCTGAAAAATGCTTAATCTTAGAGATCATTCTTGGTTGAAAAACTCTTTTTGACAACTTTATTTGATTTGTCAAATTTTGGTCACACCCAATTGTTTTACTTTGTTCTTTGTTGTTCAGCATTTCTTGTGGTTAGTTGAATTATTTAGTTTTTTCTCTCAAGTGACTTATTGCTTTTACCATTTACAGCAGGTGGAGAGTGAGGAGACAAAAGTACCTGGAGAAAAATCATTCAGCCAGTCTGTCAGGAATCTTGTACAAAGGTACAGTTTTTCAAGTCCTGGTGCGACGTATCTAACAGTCTAAGGAATGACATTTTTCATGCATATATACTGTACATAAATGTCTCTTTCCTGCCCCACCAGACTTCCCTCCACCATGGCTACCAATCTCTCAGTACCGTTGGCTTTTGTGGCCCTTCTGCACTTGGCTAATGAGAAAGTGGGTACTACTTTCTGCTATATATAATGATTTCAAAAACTGCTGTAGATAGAGGTCTGTTTACATTTCTGTGATTTTTAATATTAGCATGTTGTCTATTATGTTCAAAGACCTACGTGTCTTGCATTACTATGCATTGAATATTTTGTAACTTATATGCAGAATTATTTGTGATCTCATGACACATCACAACATTTCCATCAACAGAACTTGGAGCTGCACAAGATTGACTGCATGACCGATATCATCATTAAACAAGGCCATTGAAGACGGATACAAAACTTTTTTTTTACCAAAATGTAAATCCAGTCTCTTATGTTCTCCATGGCATGGAAAATATCTAAACATAACAATATAGTCAAGAGAAAGATGATGTCAGGATCATGTTAAAAATGTACAGGAAACTACCACAAAATTTGAGTGAAACTAAAAGATGTTAAAAGCATGTACCAGGAAAAAAAACAGCAGTGTGCAGTGCATGAATAATATGATTGCTTTTAAGATATGTTTAGGAATAACTCGTTTTAGCAGCTTCAGTAAAAATATGAAGTTACTGTTGTCATTGTCTTTTTTTTTTTTTTTTTTTTTTTTTCATTTTTTTACACAAATGTTTTATTTAAATTGTAAAAATTCATTTTATAACTTTGAGATTTCTTTTAGATGTGTATTCTACATCTGATTTTGAAAAATAAAAGTTATCAAAGTATTGTTGGATATTTCTTTATTATCAGTTTATATTGTTTTGTGTGTAGTATGATGTCATTTTAGAATGGTATAATGTTTTGCATGAATGCATGTAATGCTAGAGGCTTTTAGGTGGAGCCAATTGTTGCTGTGGCGGAAGAAAAGAGTTTTCTGTTTCGTGCTTATAAGTCTAATGGTCATGTTGTAATGTCAAGCATATTCAAAACCACAAACTAAACAAAACAAAAAATTACATAAAGTAAAACTAAAAATGTGTTTTAATCGCATTGTTTTAGAAAAACTAACAGGCTTGTCTGGCCTTACGTGAACAATCTCATACCTGAAATGTTGATGCTCGATTAGAGTCTCACCTTACAGGTGTCATGAATCAGCGCCCTCTGGAGGATGCTATGGGAAGTGCCGCTACAGAGGTGGGCCAAAGCCAAATCATCGCGGCTGGAGGAATAGACTGAATTAGAGACCAGGAAGTGTTGACACGGTGTACATCTGTTGGTCATTCGAAGAAACGGTTACAAACATTTTAACTCCAAAGGACGGTGTAATTATTTGTTTTTTTCGTGGAGTAAATAAAAACATCAGACATGGGGTTGGGTGATCCAAATAGTACGGTAAGTTGTGAACTTAACAATAGCCGGCAGGTGCTTGTTACATCGCTTGTTTAGTTTAAAAGTAGACTGACTAACGTTAGCTGTGTAAACTCAGTTCTTCTCTTTAACCGTGTAAATCATAAAAGTGCTTCAAAAGTTTCCACTAGAGCAAGTTGATATATTATTTTTATTGTATTTTTTGGTTCAGTTTTACCGGTTGACGTGAGTTGACGTACTCAAAACAGGGCGAAGCTCGTTTTTCAAGTTATACTTAGTTTCTACGTTCCTGTTGTCAGTTAACGTCGATAATTTGCTTGGATTGCTTAAACAAATGTGCTGTTCAGATAATTCTTTGACACTTAAGCTTCATCCAATTTGTATTGCATCTTTGTTGTACAGATTTGTTTACATAGATGGATTGAATTTACCTTGAGCTGTGAAGCATAACCGGGTTACAAGACAATCGACACTTATTGAATGGTGACTTGGTTTAGATGTGTTTTAACTACAGTTGGCAAATGTGCTGATCACATCACACGTCCCCTGCTGACTGTTAAAGTGAACCAGAAGTGTGAGATTCTCATGCTGGTTTGCTTCTAATCAAGTTGATCAACTGTCATTTTTTGTCAACACTTTCAACAGTACTGCATATAGACGTCCCTTTTTATTTTCATGTGGCACTGTGGTTCAAATAAAATTCGTCGACAGTATTTTGAATAACTGAACTTGACTTGTATTCAATTACAAGTTGGCTTGTTCTTGAAAACATTTGGATGCTGGTGTTACACGGATTTCAAGGAAGCAAGAATATGTTTTGTTTTATACAAAGAGTAAGCAAGATGGAGTTTAATAAGCCAGATGGACGTTTTCTAAGTTCCAGTCTTAATGGAAAAGCAGTTTAGAAAACGTATCTAAAGACTTTCAAAACAAATACATTGGTAAATCACATAATAACCAGATGAATACATGGTTTACCTTTTATTATGTTGTTGCCATATCACATAGTTATAGATAGGCCTATCACATGAAACCATTTCTCCACAGTGATGGTACTTCAGGCTGTCAATAGCTGATGTCACCTAATAGCTTTCTGCCATTGTGCACTGCAGGCCTTGTGTTGTGACACCAACTCGCACAGCCATTGACTAGAATGGAAAGGGTAAGACAGAGAGAGCGGTAGTGACGCAGCATTGCTTTTGGTTTCCTGGTAACACCTTTTGTTTATGAAGTATCAGTAGTGCAAGACGGCTTAAAGTTGTTTAGCATGGCTAAACGTGAACAAAACGTTTACTCTTTAAGTACCCAAATGACACGATGAACAATGCAAAAGATGGCTATTATGGGTCTTGCACTGCATTTAACAGTTGGTGTTTTGATGTGTGAAATGTGGTAAAGCCATCTTTTTACATTGCTTTTGTCAATATCACACTTAAGATGTCACGCCTAATCATTAGCATCTAAAGGCATTACTAAGGACTGTTTTTTGGTTTGTTTGTTTTTTTATAATAGCTATCTGAACATGGTATGAAACTGCATACCATGTATTATTTGTATTGTTATTAAGTATTTTATTGAATATAGAAATGGGCAGCAATTACTGTATGTTCATGAATTCTCTTATATCAGAATGATTAAATGTAGCTCTCCATATATTCATGTACGCAAGTCATAAAAAGACTATTATGTTTTATTAGTTCAAGCGTGAAGCACTGAAAACTTATTGTAAATGTTTTACATGTGTAAATGATTATATATTATGCAGTGTTTTACACATACATATTATTCATGTCATATGTTAGAGCTCCTCATACCGAACAACCACTGCTGTCAATTTAAATAGTTTGAGATGATATAAAATAAAATAAAAAATAAATACAACTTTTTGTGAACTAGCAGTACTAGGTTTTTTGATCATCCTCAACAAACTCACTGTAGTATAAAATCTCTGGACTCTGTAGATCAGTAATTACCAAAAATATAGTATTTGGATGGCTATGACAGGGTCATTAAAAATATGCGTGATAAAATGTGTTTCAGAATCCTCAAAACTTGGTAGCAATATGTGACGCATAACTCTAAAAACGTATTTTATGGAGATTGGACGATAGGTGGTGTTGGTTCTATAACATTAATAAACGTTAAAGACACTATATTTTTATGGTACATTATCTTTTTTCATCTCAGAACCTAGTTTTGTAAAGTTCTGTAATCCACTTTGATTTAGGTGGGTACAGGCTTGCTAAATAATACATATCATTTTACGCATGCACTGAAACATCTTGAACCTCGGTAACTGATGCTTGAAGATGTATTTTAGATTTTGCATATAAAATGTATTTCTTCTGTATAACTGTAAACCTTGCATGCTATAATTTATATTTATGGGCCAGATATAAGGCTGGCTGTTTTTACAAACGTTACAGTCTCTTTTTCAAACTGCTTCATCATGAGTTTCATTGTATAGATTTTTGTTGCCTTCCAATTCTCTATTGTGACAACAATGTTAAGTTATTTTGTGTAACTGTGTGCTTGTGGCATTTTGATCATTTTGTTTTTAATTTCTCTGAGTGCAGGAGCCGATAGAAGGAGAGTCTTCACAGGACTTGGATCCAGTTAAATCTCTACAGTCTCAAGTGGATGGGGTCAAGGACATTATGACCCAGAATGTTGATCGGATCCTGGCCCGTGGAGAAAGACTGGATGATCTGATGGGCAAATCTGAAGACCTGCAAGCTGGGGTGTGTCTTTCAGTACAAAAACTTTGATTCTTATCACATATTACGGCTCTAAGCCCTGCACACTGTTTTTACTATGCACACAACTATTTAAACGTTTGGGTTTGAAAAGATTTTCTTATGTTTTTCAAAAAAGTCCCATACGCTCTCAAAGGCTGCATTTATTTGATAGAAAATGCAGTAAAAACAGTTTTGAAAATAACTGTTACCATTGAAAATAACGGTTTCCATTGTAATATATTTTAAAATGCAATGTGATAGCAAAGCTGAAATTTCAATAGCCCGTTTACATGATCCTTCAGAAATTAATCTGATATGCGGATTTTACTGACCCCAAACTTTGTAAAGGTAGGCTACTGTATGCAGCTGTAGTCCCACACTTGATGACATTGTACTGGTCTTTGTTTTCTGCTTTTTAGGCTCAGAACTTCAAGCACACTTCTCAGAAGGTTGCTCGCGCTTACTGGTGGAAGAACGTGAAGCTGATTGTGCTTATTGTTGTGATAGTCCTCGTCATTGTGCTGATTATCATATTCCTTGCCACTGGTGTGATCCCAACCAGTTCGCCCGCACCCAAACCTCCCACCATCACACCACCCTAGGATTTGTCAGTTACACAGACACACAGACACACAGACACACAGACACACAGACACACAGACACACAGACACACAGACACACACACACACACACACACACACACACACACACACACACACACACACACTGTTTATTTGCACATTTTGCTCATAAACCTTCATATCTCATGGTATCACACCTCCTTATGACAGCTTTGAAACCTTTAAATGGAGGATTTGAAGTAGTCTGTTGACAGAATGCTATCTATTGTCTTACATACTTCTCACCTCCTAAAACATCATCCTAATGTCCACTTCAGCTGCCTTTATGGTTCTCTAAAGCCTGATAAAATGCCACAACTGTAATAAATTTATTCAATTACTGCAATATTGTTCATACTGAAGGTACACTTCATGTAATCATTTACTGGCATTGAATCCAAGAAGGTAATGGGTGAAAGTTCTCTCTATTGAAATATGAAGTATATTTAAAACTTAGATTAGATTACATAAGATGTTAACTTGTAATTAGGGTAATATTTGTAATACTTTTACATCTCCAAGTGTCTCTATTTTGTACTTTGTCGTCTCCACAAGTATGTATGTCATTTGTAAAAGGTCAAACCAGAATGTGTTCTTAAAACTGTTACATTATCCAAAACACTCCTTTTCTTTAACAGAAATGATACTGTTTGGAATGTTTTTTCCCTGTCTTAAATCTTTACTGAAATTTGCAATGCCCCAAGCTTCAAAACAGAAACTGTCGTTCTTAATATAGAATGAATGAAAGATTTTTATGAAACAAGAGCACCTGAACAAGGCGGTTTAGTTTTTTTTTTTCTATCCTCATCATAAATCACTGCATTGTATTTGACATGCAGTGTAACACTTGCACTGTACCACATGCAGTCAATACTGTAATCATAATTTAATATTGCATCAAAGATTTGCCTTGCTCTGTGGGAGCTTTCTGGAACCCAAGAAGCATAACTTTTTACTGTATATAAACAGAGCAAGGAGTAAGTAATGTTTTAGAGTCGGTACTGTCATTTTTAGTTTGTAGTTTTAAAATGCTAACAGCCAATGAAAATCACTTCTCTGAATGTTTTTGTTGGCTGGTCATGTATTCGTCTGCTGGGTAGCTTTTGCACTTTGCTTTGGAGAGGTCAAGGCGTTGTATGTCAGTCTATCTTCATGTGGTCAGAATGTCTGTAAAGTCTTATGCTGTATCTCTTGTAGCTTCCATTAACATCATACTGTATGTAAAAATGTATTATTCTCCCATGATATTATAAACAAACCTTTTAATCAAAGAAAACATTTAAACTTTTTAATCAAACATTTAATAAATTTAAGTTTTAGTCTTCTCTAAAATATTTTTTTTTTTAGAAAAGTGCCTTGGATATGAGTCTTATTAGCATAAACAGCCTGGAAATGCAATATTTTGTAAATAAACATGATCTTTCAATAAAACAAATGATGAGCGTGACATGTTTTTAATTTTCTCATTTGAAATGTACATAGACTAATGGTAAACAATTATGAAATACTGTTGGCTTTGTGTTTAGTTTCCCATGTCCACCATCTGGCATGCAGTACATCTCAAGAGAGGAACAAAATGGAAAAATGTGGATACATTGCTAACGGACACTGACCTTAGCATTCATACATAAGTGATGGACACAGCCAGAGGTAAATAATGTGTTTTTATGGTTACTGGATTGAATTCTATAGATTCTAACAACTCTACATCAAAACAAAATGGTTAGAAAAGAGCAAGTACTGCAACCCAGCTGTGATTTTATCTTATTTTTCTTACACCAGCTGCAGCTTACATGTCCCTCCAGATTTCCAGTGACTATTGTGATTTGTGAATCGTTTTAATCTCCTGGGTGCCACTGTCCACGTACGAGGACATTATATTTTAGTGAATATCTCTGACACCATACATGTCACAGTTTTAAGTCTGGATGTCCTGTAAAGAGTACATTCAGGGCTTTTCAGAGATATTTGTTTTGAGGTTTCACCAGGGGCCCGTTTCAGAAAGGAGGTTAAGTGAAAACTCTGAGTATGTTAACCCTGAAATGAGGGGAACCATTCCGTTTCGGAATGGGAGGTATGTTAAACCCGAGAAAGCAGGGTTAGTCAAGCCCGTTTCTGAAAGACAGGTAATCTTTTTTTCTTTTTTTCTTTTTTTTGTCCTCCAGGAATCAAGGTGAAATACTTAAGTAATTTTTGTATGCACCTTTGCACATTTATTTAAGAATCTTTAGATATTTTGGCTGGAAATTACAAGACAAAAGAAAAGCTTTTTTTTTTTTTTTTTTTTTTTTTTTTTTTTTTTTTTTTTTTTTTTGCAGTACAGATACATTCATCCACTGCAAATATTTTCATCAAGAGGACACTGTCAAAATGACAAAAATAGCATCCTGTAGATGAGGAGGCTGCAGTAATTTGTAGGGAGTTACATTCATGTCAGGAGAGGATTTTTTATTTATTTTTTGTTTTGTTTTTTGCTTGCTATATCCACATGTATATTTATTTGAGCAGTACCATGTTTTAATGATAGTTTCTATATAATATCGGGGATGCAGAGCATATTAGTAAGGCTGTATGCAGAGAGGTAAGGAAAGTGTGCCTCATTCTCACGTGAGCTCTTTCTGAATATGTTTGTGTTGTTACCTGAGCACAAACCCATGAGAGGATCAAAGAGGAGTTTCACAGGATTGCAGGTCAGTGGTGTAGAAATCAGGTTAAATGATGTTTACTTTATATATTTTTGCAACCTCTGGAAGAAACCAAATAATTAGAATTTCCTTTAAGATTTCCAGTGTAGTAGGGTGCATTGGTATGCATATTCCCATCATTGCAACTTCCGAAAATGATTACTCTATGGAATGGAAGAATACCAGAAGAAAGGGTAGTCTGAAATATATGCCATACACCACTGGTGTTAAATAAACACAAATTATTCACAATTTATTTGATCATCTTTATTTGCTATATACAAAAGCAACAGTTTCTCCCTTCTCTTTTTTCTTCTTTTTTGAAAATTAGAACCATGAAAATTAACATTAAGTATTAAATATTGTATATTTAAGTATATTAAATATTGCCGTTCTGCCAGGTTTCACCTCTAATATTATAACAATGATTAAGTCCTCACAAAATCAAAATTGACCCTATTTACTTTTTACTTTTTACTGTTTAGCACATATTAAAGGTCTTAGGGTGAACAATTAATCCGTGCAAGTTAATACACAGAAAAAAATAGTTTGTTGCGGTAATCTTTAATCAAAATCTGAAAAGTAACTTCCGGTCTGGAAACGGCGTTCCTTCTCAGATGATGTCAGTTTGACGGCTTAGGTTTGAAAATGCGTAACCACTCCCCTCCAACCGTTAGTCTACTATGAGCGAGAGATGGAGAGGAGGTGCGCTGAAGTTAAACCCTGCCCTCTATTCAATATTCTGTTTCACTTGGAAATACATCACAGCACTGAAGAAAACTCACTCACTTTACTTCCGGTTCAATGACACTTTGAAACTTACGCTTGTACTTACGTAAGTATGCGGACGTCTTTTTGTTTGGTGCTGTTGCCATGGTGTATCGTAATTTCGGAGCTCCATTGATTGTGGCTTTTCGTAGTCGTGGTGCACACGCTTAACAGTGTACTCAGAGTTGATTGAACTAACGTTACCTCAATTCAGCTGTTCTGAACCCCAAAACTCAGAGTTTCCCATCTCAGGGTAAGTCAACTCAGAGTTCAAGTTTAAACTTAGAGTTGGTTGAACCTCCTTATTGAAACAGGCCCCAGGACAACAACGTCTCGGTCTTTAAAAATGACTGAATTATCAAAATTAGCACTCTTGTGGAAATATGATAATATTTTGTAATTATTGTTTAAATCTGACTAATTTTCAAATTGTTATAAATCAACATCTCAGGAAAATGTTATAGGATTTCTAATAAAAATATGACTTTCTGTAACAAAACAGGGCATTGATTTCATACATGTGGACACCAGGGGGTCCAGAAAGCAGGTTCCAGAAAGCAGGTTATGTGACATACCCGGGTATGTTTAAGAGTAAGTTAGAGGATAACCTCAACTTTCGGTTCCAAAAACGGAGGTAACTTTTAGAGTATGTAAGTAACCATGGCAACTCAGTCTCTGAACATAACCTGCTCTGGAGCAGGTTATGTGCCGGGGTTAGTTATATGTGTTTTATATAATGAATATAGTTATTAATATAACCAAATTTGTTTCAGTTATGTAATATACAATATTATATATTAATTATAAAGAATTAGAATGAAAAATATTCTGTTGAGAATGTCTTGTGTGTTCATGGTTCATATACTCTGAGTTGTCTGAACTTACTCCCAGACTCATTTTTGGAACCAGCATACCTCGAGTAAGCAAGGTTTGGGTTAATCAACCGAGAGTTCAAGGTATATGTGACGGTAAGTTAACCTTGCTTTCTGGAATACTCCCCAGGACTTAAATTGTGTTTATCAGGCATTTTAGCAGACACAAGTGAATAGGGAAATAAATTACATATAAAATATTCCCATAAAATATTAGATATTATTATGAAATGTTGCCAACTATTACTCCCATTATTACGCTTTTTTTTCATTACATGTTGCTCCAAGAACACATTAATATGCAAATTAGCGAGGTGTAGATACATTGCATTGAATGGGAAAACCCATGTATGGCCATTTTACCCACATATTGCTTAAAGTAAAATGTTTCCATTATATCTTTAATTACATAGTTGAGAATCATCGTTAAACAAAGTTTGGTTAAAATAAAAGCTAAAAGTTTATTAGAGAATGAAAAAAAAACAACAACAAAATAAAAAAACAATGTTTTTATGTAATTTCATGTAATTTTAGTCCTGGTGTGCATTTACGAAGACACAGCATAACATATGAATAAAATATAATTTAAAAAATATTTTCCATTTGTTTCTTATGCCCTAGTCTAAACAATGCAATGACATGAACAAATACTAAATTCAAAAAACATTTTTCCTGGATTTTATAGGTTAACTGATTCTTTAAAAAGAATCGATTCACAAAAGCAATGGCAAATCGGACACCGCCCTTTATGGCAACGTGACTTGTTTGAACTTTTTGTGAATAGCATTAAAAGTATTGTCGAGCGTTTATTTTGAACGCACGTTTTGGTAGCCTACATGCCAAGAACAATCTCATAAAAGTTACAGTGTAGCTAGCGAGTTAGGTGATATTTCGTTATATAGGAGGCGTTTCGATATTTTATTTCCCTGCAGCTGCGCAGTGATTATGCCCGCCCTCTAACATTAGCTAAAGGGAGACGCTTCCTTACTGTAGCAAGGCAGAGGATTAAACGGAAGAGTTGCCAAAACACGCGAGTGAATTTGACAGATATCGAGCTTGTGGTGTATTTTCTCCTCAACTTCTGGTGTCTCTTTCAGATGCAGTGCATTCGGTGACAGTTCCTGGTGCAGTAAAGCGACAGATTAAAGCAATGACAGTAAGTTGTTTTTTCTTTTTGTTTCGTTTTGCTGAAGACAAGCTGTCATTACTCTTATTATTCATTAGTCATTATGGTTTTATTATAGCAGTAAACCATTTTTTTTTTTTTTTTTTTTTTTTTAATTTGTAGTAAATCCATGGTTAATTTTCGTAAGGGTAGATTTGTTATTCATTTAGATTAGTTATTAAATTGAAAGCATGACCGTGTAAGGGCTGGCCTTTTAAAAATCAAATTATTTAGATTCACCTTATAAACAGCAACTTTGTTAAATGGTGATGTAAACCCTGCAAACAGTTACTTTGAGTTCGTTTAGTGTTGTGGTCCTTACAGGTTTAGTTAGGTTAATTGTGTATGCCACTTTAAATTGTACAAGTGAAGTTATAACTAACTTTGATTTTTGATGACTGGACGATTTTTGTTTTGACAGGCTAATGAGAGAGTAGCAGCTTTCAATTCACTTAATTTATTTGAGGTATATGATACAGTGCATGGCTTTGGGAAACTTAGGCCTACCTAGGTTTTATCATGTTTTAGCATGTCATTTGATTGTCATCTAGAAGGTATTTAACCCTTATTGTTGGTTCATCTCAGGTGACTTGAAATGACAACATGACAAGTGTTTATTTGAACACAAGAGGGATTTTTGCCTTGTCTCAAGGAAATTCCACATTCATTATAACAGTCAAAATGAGAGGGGAAGGAAGGGAAGGAAGGAGGCAAAGAAAGGATGTGAAAAGAGATGTGTATCCTGTAGTCCTCCGCTCATATGCAATGAGCAATGGAAAACTGTTTATTAACATGTTGTACTAGTCATTAAGTTTTAGTTGAGCTTTTGGAGCTCTATTTATGTGTCTATTTTTATGGTGGTATTTTACTAAAATCTTGTTTGCTGTTGTTGTTTACATCCATCCATAAGACTATCTCTTTTTTTCTTTTTTTTAATTTATTTTTATTTATTAAAAATGTTATTGAGCTCAAACATTGAAATGTATTTATTGGTTTATTGTAAGCAGATAAAAATCTCTTGAAGTTTCATGCTGTTAATATTTACCACAAAGTATGTTTATCTTCACTGCACTACTGTGGAGTTTAAATTGATGTACAGCCTTCAGCGTCAGCAACAAAATATGTGGGGGTTTCCTCCCTTTTAAAAATTGATAAACCTTTTTAGTATTTGAATTTTAGCATTGTTTTTTCCCCCCTGTGACCTGTGACCCACTTTGAGAATCACTGTTCCATTGTGTGTGGTTCTTTTGTGAGATGGCATGAATAAGTGGTGTTTCCTGTCAAATGAATAATTTCATTGATCTTTTCATGACAGTTTCCCGTCTATGATGGGCCACTCATCAACTAAACCTTGACCTCAAGTCACTTGCATCCTTCTGAGCACAAAAAGAGGAATCAGCTGATGATAAAATGATATGTCTGATGCTGTATGGAGACTGCTAATGTCAGGAAGGTCACAATCTCTGAATGCCCTATTTCATAGAATTCAGCCATGTTTTCACAAAGGCCTCATTGTGGGTTTTGATACATTGGCTTCTATAAATGCACAGTTCGTCTGTCTCTCCCCTGTGCTGTTCCTTGTTAAACTGTGAGAGAGCAGAGGCACTGTTCCAGAATTCCATTCCCAGTGCTTGGAGTAAACCGAACTCTAGGGCCATTATGATGGGAGGTGTCCAGAAAGTGTTCGTTGCCTCTTTTTGCATTTAATGGTTCATTGATTGCATTTCTCTTGTGTTAAATATCTAGTTGGACATTCAATAACATCTAGTCCCTCATAGATAAATGTATGTTTTTGCAAAAATGTATATGAACGCTAATGTATGATAGCGGATGTTTGCCTTTCCTAATGAACCATTTCATCTGTCCCCAGGAGAATGGGCAAAGCCGCCTCCGTCAGGCCCAGGAGGATGTGGAGGAAGTTAAAGTTATCATGTTGGATAACCTAAACAAGTCTGAGGAGCGATCAGCAAAACTCGGGGAGCTGGAGAACAGAGCTGATCAACTAGAGCAACAGGTGGAACTGCTTTTACTTGATATTTATTAAATAACAATAACATAAACTATCATTTCATTTATGCACATAAAACAGCTTGTCAAAAAAGCATGTCCACTTATTTATTCGTTCTATGGTCCTATGAACATGTTTTATGGCTCATTGAGGACTCTGACCATAAACTGGTTTTCTGGAATTCCAAGTGTTTCTAGTGAAAGCAAGGGCAGGTCATATGAGTCTATTAATAGTGTCTAGGTGGGGTGTGCGGAAAAAAAGAGTGTACAAATTTGCATCCTGACTTTAGTTTACCATGTTAATTTTAGAAAGCCATTTCCTTTTGTTATGAAATAAACAAACTTGTGTAATAGTATGGCAGGATGTGCCATGTTGTCAGGCAACAAGTTCACTTTGGTTTCATGCTAGAATACTAAAAATCCCACTGGAGCTTTGCTTGGTCAAGTCACATTGATTTATATAGAGCTTTATACAATAAAGTTTCAAAGCAGCTTCACACAGTAATAAACAGGAAAATGCTATAAAATATAGTTCATGTTATTAAAACAGCTCTACAAAAGACTGTCATTATTCAGCTCCATTTAGTTCAATGTTATTTCAATTCAGATCAATACTGTCAATGTTCTAAGTTCATCAATTATGAAACTGAAGCTGTATAAGCAGCTCTTCACAAGGCAATATTGCCTTTCAGCTCAAGTCAGTTCAATATTGATTAATCTCAATAACATCGTGTTGTTGCAGCATTAGTGTCCTTATTGGCTCAGTTCAGATATTGTTCTTATTTGATGGTGTCAGTGCCGTTAAATCGATTATAATATTACTGGAAATATTAATTGTGCAATTGAGCAAGCTAAAGGCGACAGTGGCAAGGAACCAAGCCTCCATCAGGTGACGGTAGTGGAGAAAAACAACCTTGTGACTGTGGCCTAAAATGGTTTTCCTGGCCTAAAGGAATGAGCACAATGTGATTTCATGATTCACACTGCTTGGATGGTGTTACTGGTTCAAACAAAGATTATAATTAAAGTAAGGAAAACCAAACAAGTTCAAGCCCATTACACAACCTCACGTTCATATGAACAGTCTTTGTAACAGTCCTTCTATTTTTTTTTGTAATATTAAATAATTTAAATGGTTGTATTTTGTGTTTTGTTTTTTTCAGAGCAAAAAATTCTCAAAGACCTCCACTAAAGTGAAACAGAAGAAGCGCAGCGAGAATATGAAGTACAAAGTGATAATAGCGGCAGTTGCAGCTGCAGTGTTTTTTGTCATAATTGTGGCTTTGGCTGTGAGCTTCAGCAGCACTGAGGACAATCAAAACACATCGCCAGTCGCACACTCGACAGAAGCGCCAAGAAATGGCTAGACGAAAGACATGGCGGACAAGAAGATGAGTGAAACTAAGTGGTTTAAAATGCCTCATCACCTGGAAGATCTTGCTTCTAGTACTTTTGTGAAAGTAAATAACGATTCATTGATCACTGAATGTACAAGTTGAGCTTTGATGTAACATTCTATCAAGAGTATGCTAAAAAAAAAAAAACAATGTGGTGGGTGATACAAAAATGGTACCATGGTGTCACCATCTTTTCTGCTTTCACTTTAATTTTTCAATTGTAACACATACTGTAGAGTATGTTGCATTAATGGTAACCGTTTACATGTTTTCTTGTTGGACTAGACATATTTTAACCACAAACTGGATAAATCAGAGCCAACTGCAGGTTAAAGTGTAGCATGGAAAGCATGTTTGTTTATACTTCGTCAGGGAGTTTGTCAGCATTGTTTCTGAATCTTGTTCCTCAAAATAAACTTTTATTGATTTGTGTATCATCAGGGAAAAGTGTGTCTGTAATGATCTCAAAAATGTCTTGTTAAGGCTTTCTCTAATTAGTTACAGATACAAAAGAATAAAGAGCCAGGTGAATAATATCCCGGAGAGCTTCCCAGTCCTGGAACCCACAGCAGTACACATTTTGGATGTCTCCCTTATCTCACAGACCCATTTCAAGTCTTGGGGTCTTTACTGCTGTCGAGTTTAATGGTGGATATTTTTGATTGTGGAAACATACAAAATGTGCAATATTGGGGTAATCCAGTACCTGGTTTGGGACACATTCTGTGACTTTGGCACGCTTTGTGCTGAAACGTTTGAAGTGGGCTCACAATCTTAAATATTTGATTACATCCTTATTCATTAGCCATGTAAAAGCAGGTTAAAACTGTAAAAGTATAACTTGACATAGATCATCAAAAAATTGCTGCTATAAACAGCATGTGTGTGTGTATACATAAATAAATGCTTCTTGTGTAAAACAATTTCTACTTTTTTTATTTCCTCAATGTCTTATTTATTTCTGTATTATATTTGTTTCCTTTTATAATGCTCGTAGAGCTTTTATAATGATTTTGTGAGTTCACACACAGTGACTGGTGTCATCAAAGCTGTAATGCAGTCAAAATAGGTTGACAATGAGTTTAGCAATTCTAATTAAGTATCAATTTAACCATATCATGTAAACATAAATGTGGAGCTCGAGGTAGAACTAGAAGGTAAAAATTTCCTGGTGGAAATTTTAAGAGCACTGATGTAAAGTAGAGAGCAAAGAACGTATCATGGAATGAAAAGCAAACACACCAGCAAATTTAAAAAAAAAAAAAAATTTTTGAGAGGATAAAGTTTTCATTATTAAAATGTGCGCAATTATTTTTGCAGAATGAAATAAATATGAATAATGAACATAAAAATGTTCACAAAATAAATATATTTTACATTTGAACGTTTAATTATTTTCTCTGTTTCTAACAACCAATGAGAAATCTACTTTTTTTTTTAGCGCTTGCGATCTGATATTTTGTGTCCCCATTTGCTCAAATAGTAAAATAAAAACTAACTTTCAAAAAGGGGAAAAAATAGTTTTATTAATAATGGCAGTGAAAAGAGAAATACATTTTTACCATCACTCTAAACACACCCTCACGGCAGCGGTAACTTGTTTTTAGTAATTTGATTAGTAATTTGATGCATGTAATATAATACAAAGTATTAGTGTTATAAATACATAAAAAAAAAAAAAAAAAAAAATGGAAAAGCTATATATATATATATATATATATATATATATATATATATATATATATATATATATATATATATATATATATATATATATATATATATATATATATATATATCAGCTTTTTATCAGCTTATTGAACAAAATTATATCTGGCATTTATACTTTGCAGGTATTTATATACGATATTTATGACCGGTAAAAGGCGTCATCACAGTCTGAAAAGGGTCGCGTGACGCTCGTTGTTATAGCAACGTCAACTAAAACTAGAGCGCGTTTTCGGTTGCGACAATGATGGTCACGGTAGACTAAATCGTTTTCGCATGCAAATTTCAAACTTTATTATATAACGTTAGTTATTTTCTCCCAGACAACAACAAGAATGGCTCACGATGACCCTCGAGTCGAGTGGATTAAAAACGTAGTGTGTGAGCTGTTTTATTTGCCTGATTCAGGCTGTTTTGAGGAGCTACTCAGTCGCGGTGATGGAGATGAAGAGCAGAAAATCCTAAACTTTTTAAATATAGTCACAGAGGAAGAGGCGGCATCAGCACTTTTTTTCATCAAGCATATACGAGAAGAAGAGGTTGAAGTGGAAATTCCTGTTGGTAACGTTACGTTTATATTTCAACACAACTATCTGTTTGCTATTAATTTACAGTAACAGTTTAACAGTTAACGTTACTCTACAGTTGTTAACGACTTTGTCCAAGCTCTTGTAAGGCTTGAAATATGAAGCCAGATATAATTTTGTTCAATAAGCTGATAAAAGTCTTAAGGTCTTTTATTTATTTATTTAAAAAAAAAAAAATGAATTTACGTTTGTAATAGTAAATCATTTCCCTGTCCATACGCACCAAGATCTGGTAGAAAGTACGGAGAATGACTTTGAAAGAAGTCCATCTGTTTCGTCTGAAGGGACACTTCTCTCAGCCAGAGAGAAAACCCCTACTTACAGTGAGTGTGCTTCCTCAATCCTCATTGATATCATCAGAAAGAAATTCATCAAAGTTTCAAGTTGTTCTTGTCTTTTTTCCAATGCTCACACATGACTGAAGAGAGAAGAAAAGAAAAAAGAAACCACAAAGAGTCCTCAAACCCAGAAGACTCTCAGAGTCCGGATCTTTCAGTTGAGGGCCTGTCAGAGGCAACAAATGTGGATAAACCACCTCTCAATGTAATTGTCAGTTTTTATAGGCATATATATTGCCTATATATACTTAGGACAGGAAATAGATGTTTACTTTTTCTCTTTTTTATTTATTTTTTATTTAAGTGTATTGAATATATTTATTAATAATCAAGATGTGTAATGTGTGTAATAATCTCATTAGCTATATATATATATATATATATATATATATATATATATATATATATATATATATAGTTTTTATTTATTTATTTATTTATTTATTTTTAATTTATTGATGCGTTGACATTTCTTTCTCCATCACAAGATTGAGGTTCAGATTGTGCATCACATAGAGCTTCATGTAGACGTGAACAATATCCCGGAGAGGTTTGAAAAATACAATGTCCTCTACTTCCTGAGGAACACTAAAGGTAGGTGGAGTGCTTTTAAAATGTGCCTCCCAAAATATGCACATTTATTTGCACATTTAACTGATATGTCTGGTGGTTTATCCTATCCAGAAACCATCACTGAACCTGCGGACGTGAATGAAGCTAATAATTTGATGCCCAAACTTATTGAGTTTAGCATGATGGAAAACCACCCCTTGATGATGCTTAGAGAGCTTCTTAACCATGTGCGTGACTAATCCTCTCACTCCCACAAAAAATATACCAACTTTAATTATCTATAAATCTACATTGAACTCTTTCCTTGCAGGTGTATATTCCTCTTCTCTCTGTGAACCAGCTGAGGCTCACTGATAGTGGCTATCATGGTGTTGCTGGCTCTCAAGAGTCTCAAGAGAGCTCTCAAGAGAAATCCCATGGAGCTTTCGAAGTCCGAGATGATCTTCTCCACAGCACATATAAATTCTTGCAGGTTATAGACCAAAACTTACAGCAGCTTGAAGGTATGCTAGTTTTTCAATGTTTACTAAAGAAGTCTCTTATGCTAAAACATGTAATTGGGAAATATTATTACAGTTTAAAATAATATTATAATATAATTTAAAATGTAATTTATTCCTGTGATGGCAAAGCAGAATTTTCAGCAGCCACTATTTTAGTCTTCAGTGTCACATGATCCTTATGCTGATTTGGTGCTCAAGAAATGTATTATTATCATATTGAAAAAATTGCTTAACATTTTTGATCTCTATGTTATAGGTGAGTTTAAATTGCACATTCCAGATATGGATTTGGAGGGGGAAGTGGAGACGCTCTTGTCTAATCCAGGGATGGTGGAGAAACTTGAGCAGTGTGTGATGAATTGGCACACACAAATCACAATTGTCATCGAAGAGCAGAAAAGGAAGAAACCACAGGTTTGTAAAATTTCAAATTAATTAATCAAGATGAAATTCTACTTAGTGTTAAGTTCTTGATAAGTTTTCTACTCTAACCTAAACAGAGCATTTAAAGGATTAACTGACTGACTGTTTTTTCACTACTGAAGGGACCCGGTCCTTTGGCAGAGACTGAGTTCTGGCGTGAACGTTTTGCTGTCTTGAGTAGTTTGAGTGAGCAGCTGAACCTGCCAGTGGTGAAGAAGATTCTGGACGTGATGACCCATGCCGACTCATTCATAATGCAGGAGCTGGAAAAGACAACAGCTGAGCTTAGAAAATACCATGAGGAGTCTGCCAATAATGTAGAATTCCTCTCCACAATGGAGAGACAATTCAGGGTGAGAAGTAACGTTTTGGTTACGTATGTAACCCTCGTTCCCTGAAGGAGGGAACGGAGACGCCACGTCAGCATACGACGAATAGAAATCTCGCTCACGAGAGCCAATCTACTTCGAGTGAAACTAAATGAGCCAATGCACATTGGCATTCAATGATTGCACCAGGTGCTCATGCCACGCAGCACGGGTATAAATGAGACACAGGTGTTTGCATTAAATTAGCTTTTTGCTGAGGAGCCAAGTAGGCAGACTGGCACCCCAGCAGGGTACAGAGGACATGGTCACGGGATGTGACGTCTCCGTGCCCTCCTTCAGGAAATGAGGGTTACATATGTAACCGAGACGTTCCCATTCAGTCGGTCACTCTCGATGCCACGTTGGAGTACCGACGAATAGGAATCCCTACCAAAGCGCCAGGGCCTCTGCCCCCTTCCAGTGCCCTGTGTGAGTCTCCTGAATTCTCTTACCTGATGAGACGGGGCTCACAAAGAGAAGTCCATCACTGTTGTTCTGCATGACCCGCTCAGTGACTTATTGGATAACACTGGCAAAGCGTGCCCTAGTGGAAGGGAGTGCTGCGGAACCCACATCGTACCCCGAAGGAGTTATGTGGAGTACAATGCTGAGCTGTAGCCTGCAACAGAGAGCGGGCTCCAGTCCCACTGAAGGGAAGCGACCGTGGAAAAATGTATGGGATCCCCGCAGGGTCACTCAGATAACCCCAGCCCAGTACCGGTTCTCAAGGATTCAGCAGCAAAGGGCCTGATGACAGACACTCTGCCATGTCTGGCACCAAGGGTAATGGAGGACTCAACAGAGTTTGCTTCTGGAGAATATAAGCGCTGTAGCGCAGCAAGCCAACTAGAGCCAGGGCCTCTTAGTGCTTCTACCCATTTGAGGTGAGAACACAGGAGGAAACCGGCTCTACACGTAGGCTCTAGAATCTCGCGAACGTGTTGGGTGTCGCCCAGCCTGCAGCTTTACAGATGTCTGACAGCGAGGTGCCACGTGCCAGCGCCCAGGAGGATGCAGCACTTCTAGTAGAGTGTGCTCGCACCATGAGCGGACAGGGCACACCTTGTGCTTGGTAAGCCAAGGTGATGGCATCCACTATCCAGTGGACCATCCTCTGCTTGGAGACAGCCTTTCCCTTCTGCTGGCCTCCGTGACAGACAAAGAGCTGATCTGAGGTCCTGAAGCTTTATGTTCTATCCACGTAGATCCACAGAGTGTGGACGGGACAGAGCAAAACTAGGGCTGGGTCTGCCTCCTCCAGGGGCAGTGCTTGCAGATTCGCCACCTGGTCCCTGAAGGGAGTGGTAGGAACCTTGGGCACATAGCCAGGCCGGGGTCTCAGTACCACGTGGTTGGCACCAAGCCCGAACTCTAGGCATGATTCGTTAACCGAAAATGCCTGCAGGTCCCCTACCCTTTTGATGGAGGCCAATGCAACCAACAGCAAAGTCTTCATAGACAGAATCTTTAGCTTTACTGAATGTAAAGGCTCAAATGGGGCATTCTGAAGTGCTCGGAGCACCAGAGCAAGATCCCAAGAGGGTATAGAGGGGGGTCAAGGACGATTTAACCACTCTCCCGGGAGCACAGCTCATGACAGCTCGTCAGCCACACAGTTGCGCACACCAGGAACATGAATGACCTGAAGCAACCTCAGACACTTCTGACTCCAGAGGAAGAGATGGCGGGCGAGTTGCGTCATGCGACGGGAGTGCAGACTAACTTGACGGTTGATGTACGCCACGGTCGCAGTATTGTCCATGCAGACCAATACATCTTTGCCCCTGTCCAAACCCCTGACACTGCATGCCTGTTGTGCGTGGCCCTCCAGCCCATGGCAGAGGCATCTGTGAAAACCACAGCATGCCTGGACACCTGTTCCAAGGGCACTCCGGCCCGAAGGAATAAAGTGTCAGACCAAGGGCTGAAGGTCTGGTGGTAGACCGGTGTGATACTCACCCGGTGAGTGCTGTGTTGCCATGCCCATCTCGGGACCCAGCTGTGCAGCCAATGCTGGAGCGGTCTCATATGAAGCAGGCCGAGCGGTGTTACTGCCACCGCGGCTACCATATGCCCCAGGAGCCTCTGAGTTGTTTCTCAACTGGCTGAGGTGTCTGAGCACCAGGTTCCTGTATTCGCACAACTGATCCCTGGACTGTGCTAGAATGAGCCAGTCGTCGAGATAGTTGAGGATGCGAACGCCCTGTTCTCTCTTGAGCAAAATGAGAGTGATCAAAAAACCGCACGACCCGCTGCTGTGCCGTCACACCAACTTTGCTTCCAAAAAGACAGGCTTCTTTCCAGTCAGGACTGTGAAGTAGAGAGTGATATCTGTCTGAACCATCTACCACTTGGCTCCAAAGCAAAAAAAAAGCATAAATTGAATTTAACTGGATTACCTGTGCTGCGTGGCATGAGCACCTGGTGCAATCATTGCATGCCAGTGTGTATTGGCTCATTTAGTTTTACTCAGAGTACATTGGCTATTC
Organism: Paracanthobrama guichenoti; assembly: GCA_018749465.1. Classification (NCBI taxonomy): domain Eukaryota; kingdom Metazoa; phylum Chordata; class Actinopteri; order Cypriniformes; family Gobionidae; genus Paracanthobrama; species Paracanthobrama guichenoti. The sequence goes on from CM031947.1 coordinate 17,009,327, forward strand.
CTATTCATCGGTACTCTGACGTGGCGTCGGTGCCCCACATAGGAATAGGTCAAGTTTATTGAAAAAGTGCTTTGTACAGTACCAGTTGCTTCAAAGCAGCTTTACAGTAAAAATCAGTGCGATTGTCTCAAAAATTCAGTTTCAGGAATCAGTATTTTCTACAAGTACTACAAGTACAACAGTGCATCCCAATAACGAAATTCATTATTTAGTAATCCCTGTATCGTTCTGAACCTGTATATTGTAATTTTTCTCTTTGGAACTAAAGAGTAAATCATTCTGATCATTCCCCCACCAAAATCAGTCCCCCACTAGCAGAGTGGCAAGGCTCAAAAATATAATGTTTCTCATCAATGGTTTATTATTTACAGAACCTTGTCACAGGACTGGATTTCAAAGTGGTCTTGGACACTATTCCTCAACTGATGAATGGGCTGAGTATAATCTGGATATTATCCAGGCATTACAACACAGATGAGCGTTTGGAATCTTTGATGGAACGTGTTGCTTGGGAACTGTCTGAACGGGTTGCGAGAGTCGTAAATGTCCATGTTCTGTTTAAGTGAGTAAGCAAAATCTGTAAAAGTCAAACCACAAGCCAGCAGTTACACAAAAAAGATGAAAATGTTGCATTTGAAGTGACTTTTGTTTGGGGTGGAAAACATTTTTGGCTTATACTATTATACTATTATTAAATGTTTAATTAATTTAGAAGTTACATAATATTGCCCTAAAACATACAATGGTAATTTATAATAATTGTAATCACCACATTAATTGATATTATGCAGAGACAAGAGAGTGGTGGCCAAAGCCAAAGCTAAGGATGGAAAGCAAGTCTTGGATCAGTGGAAGGCCAGTTATTTTGAGGTCCGTGCAAAGATTGAGAAATCAGATCGCAATCCCCGCTGGGAATTTAATCGCAAAAAGCTGTTTGAAAAAACAGACTATATGGCTTCAATCTGTCAGGACTTGTATAACATTTTGCAGGTTAGCCAAATTAGATCAAGCATATTTAATTTCATAACTTTGTATTTTACATGAAGAAATTTGTCTTCACATACAGTAACCTTTTCACAAATGAATATTCACTGATAGACTCTGGACGAGTTCTACGTTATCTTTGGACCGGAGTTAAAAGCAGTGACGGGTGATCCAAAACGAATAGATGATGTTTTACACCGTGTAAACTGCCTCGTCGAACCCATTGAGAACATTCCCTTTGACCCTTTTGACAGCCGCAAAATGAGCAGCTGGAAAATGGTCATACAAGAATTTAAAACTGACGTCCAGGTAAAAATTTGGCAGCAACTATATTGTCAGTTTTCACTTGTTTCCTTCTTTTGATATTTGTGTTGTATTAAATGCTCTCTTTTTACTAAGGCCATTGAAAGAGAAGCTATCAGTTTCATTGATCACTCCTTCAAGACGCTGCGTTCTTCATCTGCAGCCTTTGACCTGCTACTGAAATTCAAGCACATCCGCTCCAGAGATGCCATCAACAATCAGTTGATGAAGAAGTTTAATGATATTCTTGCTCAGTACTGCAAAGAGGTGCCTCATGACCTGCTTACTAATAACCCTAGAATATGTTTGATTTTTAAATGTTGTCGTGATACAGAGATTTTTCCCACAGAGATGCATTTCTTGCTGTTTTTAAGTGTCTTCTTTGGTGTTGTTGCCTAGATGGACCTTCTAAATGACATGTTTATGAAACTCAAGGATAATCCACCTCTGAATAAGAATCATCCTCCTGTGGCAGGAGCCATTATTTGGAAGAATTTCCTGCAAGACCGCCTGAATTACTCCAATAAACACTTCAAGAAGGCATGTGAGCTGATGGACAGCGAAGAGGGCAAAGTAGTAAGTCTTCCTGCATTGTCAAAAGTAAAAGTTTAGTATAAGTTTTTGTTACTAGTATGATGAGCTGAGTGTCAAACCTTGTTGTTATTCAACATAAATATAACAAAATGGGGATATGTCTGTTATAAAGGCCTATCATGAATGCATTTCCAGCAGGTGGTGCTGATTTTAGCGTTTGTAGAATATAGCTCCTCATGGAGCAGGTGAAAACCAAACAGACATGATGCTTCTTTCATGCTTGGTGTTGCATGCGTATATAGTATTAACAAAACCACACACTCAAATACCAATGTACTCATTTGCAGTGATATGCTCAAACTCTATTGAAACTATGGAATTAAGGTGGTCTCTTAGACTGTAAACCCAGCCCGATCTGCTGATGATTTGATTTCACCCTGCTGCTCAGGCTGGAAACCTGTACATTTTTCTATCCTGCTTCCGTTACAAATTTGCGGGGACCAATCACAAAATGGCTTATCCACCTGGTGCACTATTGGTGGGTTTAACACGATGACGGATAGAGAAGCGATGGATTGTTGGTCTGATTGGCTGAAGGACTATCCAATTGCGTACAGTCATTTGAACTATGCCCGTTGATCATGCCTCTTGTGGTCTGATTGGTTGAAGGACTATCCAATTGCGTACAGTCATTTGAACTATGCCCGTTGATCATGCCTCTTGTGGTCTGATTGGTCGAAGGACTATCCAATTACATACAGAGTCATTTGAACTATGCCCGTTGATCATGCCTCTTGTGGTCTGATTGGTTGAAGGACTATCCAATTGCATACAGAGTCATTTGAACTATGCCCGTTGATCATGCCTCTTGTGGTCTGATTGGTTGAAGGACTATCCAATTGCGTACAGTCATTTGAACTATGCCCGTTGATCATGCCTCTTGTGGTCTGATTGGTCGAAGGACTATCCAATTACGTACAGAGTCATTTGAACTTTGCCCATTGATCACGCCTCTTGTGGTCTGATTGGTTGAAGGCAGGGTGGGAAATTGGCACCTGCCATCAGCCAATGGCAGGTACGTTTTCAAAGTGGTGGGTGACTTTTCCTTGTATACTTTACTTTGCCTTATGCCAGCCACAGTGGTGGGTGGATTGAAAAACATATTTTTATTGGTTACTACTTAAAACATTCCTTGTAACAGATTGGACATCTTTTGTCAAAGAATGCTGTTGCTAGTAACAATAATGCACTTTTGTCGAGTAACTCATTTGATTGGTTTTCAGCGCTGAGCTGATGATACAGATGAAAGGAAAATTATTGGTTAAAAAAATGTGGCGACATATCCCCGGTGTTAAGAGGCCCCCTGCGGAGTCAGCATCTTACTCATGCTGCTCACTTAACATAATCAACATATGTAATTAAAAAAATAATATTATAGGTTATTTAAACATAGCCTAACTATGAAACTGAATAGGCTATGTTTTTTTTAACCTTCTGTCCGATGAAGGCGTCAGCGCATTCTGATGGATTTTTTCCTTTATGACAGCAGAAACAACTCACAATACTCCGTCATTTTTAGCCATACAGATAAGTGCAAGACATAATTATAAACTGTCTACTTTTATTTGTGTACACTCACAATAACAACAAAGGCCATGGACTCAAGGAACGTCTCGGTTACGTATGTAACCCTCGTTCCCTGAAGGAGGGAACGGAGACGCCACGTCGGAGTACCGACGAATAGGAATCTCACTCGCGAGATCCAATCTACTTCGAGTAACTAAAACGAGCCAATGCACATTGCACCAGGTGCTCATGCCACACCGTGCAGGTATAAATGAGACACAGGTGATTGCATCAAATCAGCCTTTTGCTGAGGAACCGAGTAGGTAGACAGGCACCCCAGCAGGGTACAGAGGACATGGCGACGGGACGTGGCCGTAACGAGACGTTCCCATTCAGTCGGTCACTCTTGGCGCCACGTCAGAGTACCGACGAATAGGAATCCCTACCAAAGTGCCATGGCCTCTGCCCCCTTCCAGTGCCCAGTGTGAGCCGCCTGAGCTCTCTTACCTGATGAGACGGGGCTCACACCAGGAAGTCCATCACTGCTGTTCCGCATGACCCTGCTCAGTGATTATTGGATAACACTGGGAAAGCGTACCCTAGAGAAGGGGACACTGCGGAGCCCACATCGTACCTCGCAGGAGTTATGTGGAGTACAATGCTGAGCTGTAGCCCGCAAGGGAGGAGGGGTGACGGGAAGGCTCTCCCAAGGGAAAGACACAGGCTTCCCGTAGGAGTGACCGTGGAAGAATATATGGGATCCCCGCAGGGTCACTCATATAACCCCAGCCCATTACCGGTTCTCAAGGATTCAGCGGCAAGGGGCCTGATGCCCGACGTCCCGTGACGTCTGGCACAGAGGGTGATGGAGGACTCACAGAGTTTGCTTCTGGAGAATAATAGCGCCGGAGCGCAGCAAGCCGACAAGAGCTGGGGCCTCTCAGTGCTTCTACTCGTTTGAGGTGAGAACACAGGAGGAGACTGGCTCTACACGTAGGCTATAGAATCTAGCGAACGTGTTGGGTGTCGCCCAGCCCACAGCTCTACAGATGTCTGACAGCGAGGCGTCACGTGTCAGCGCCCAGGAGGAGGCAACACTTCTAGTAGAATGTGCTCGCACCCTGAGCGGACAGGGCACACCTTCTGCTTGATAAGCCAAGGTGATGGCATCCACTATCCAGTGGGCCATCCTCTGCTTGGAGACAGCCTTTCCCTTCTGCTGGCCTCTGTGACAGACAAAGAGCTGATCTGAGGTTTGAAGCTTTGAGTTCTATCCACGTAGATCTGCGGACGGGACAGAGCAAAGCTAGGGCTGGGTCTGCCTCCTCCGGGGGCAGCGCTTGCAGGTTCACCACCTGGTCTCTGAAGGGAGTGGTAGGAACCTTGGACACATAGCCAGGCCGGGGTCTTAGTACCACGTGGGTATTACCCGGCCCGAACTCTAGGCATGATTCATCGACCGAAAATGCCTGCAGGTCCCCTACCCGCTTGATGGAGGGCAATCCAGCCAACAGCAAAGTCTTCACAGACAGAATCTCTGCTGACTGCAAAGGCTCAAATGTGGCATTCTGGAGTGCTTGGAGCACCAGAGCAAGATTCCAAGAGGGTCAAGGAGGATTTAACCATCTCGCCCCCCTAAGGAACCTGACGACCAGGTCATGCTTCCTTCACCGAAGTGAAGCGGACACCCTTGAACCTGGGGGGGGTGAACTGAATCACATAGCTGAGCCTGATGGTCCGAATGAGCCAGCGAGACGGACCGGGGAGCGCTAGCCAGGCTCCCAGGGACCGTACAAGCGGGACTATAGGGACCACCGGCGTACCCACCGTGGGGAAGTGAGGTGGAATGCAGGTACCAGGCTGGGGCGGCTGTCTCGTGGAGGCGGCCCGGAACAAGGTGAGAGTGTGCTGTGCAACACTTACCTGATTCCACAGGTGGGCAGCAGGAACATGAGGGGGTTGTCCACTGATGCCCGTTGGCGAAGGGAGAGGATGAGTGTGGTCTGGCGTTTGACCGGCCACAACTCTCCTGCGGAACCGGAGACGGAAGGAACTGCTCTTGTGTTGAGAATTTGGGGAACAGAAACAAAACGGAACACAAGATTCCCCTCCCGGCCCTCCACCGGGTGATGGAGCGGTGAGGTCACCATCTCCAGAAGAGCAGTCCTCCTCATCTCCAGGTCGCCCGTCTCAGGGCTGCTTGCCCTTGGCCTTGCCACCCCTCTTGGGCTCCGCGCCCGGCTCCACGACATCTCTTGGGTGGAGGCTGCTGCTGCGGTGCGGGAGTGGAGGCAGACGCAGGCGGCCATCCTCGGTGACGAGCAGGCTAAGAGACTGCCTCAATCTGCTTCTGTGCGGCTGAGAACTGCTGGGTGAAGTTCTGGACCGCGTCGCCGAAGAGGCCAGTCTGGGAGACGGGGGAGTTAAGGAACCTGACTTTGTCGGTCTCCCTCATGTCCGCCAGACACAGTCAGAGATTGCGTTCTTGGACCACCATAGTGGACATCGCACGAGCCACGGCCCGCGAGGTCCGTTGCGGTTCTCAGTTCCTGGAGAACTGCGGGATCGTGACCACCCTTGTGCAAGGCCTTCAGAGCCTGGGCCTGGTGGACCTGCAACAACGCCGTAGCGTGTAAGGCGGAGCCTGCCTCTCTACAAGCCTGGTAGGGCTTCCCAATCAGATCGGACGAGTACCTACAGGCCCTGGAGGGAAGACACACCATCTTTTTTAAGATGGTGTGTTAAATAAAACAATTCGAGACTGCATTCTTTTCCATTCTGTTTTGCAAAATGTGCCTGTTTTTAAATGCAAGAACATGTCTTACTGTAGGAACAGTGTAGTCTTTAAATGCCCCCTAAAAAAACAGTCTGGTCAGGGTCAGATGCCAAAAACCATTGTAATAATTATTCAGGGATTTTTATTGGTTACTAGTCATTCAGGCAACACAATTTTGAAAATGTGTAGTGTTGCACATCCCTATATTCTATTTGGGTACATCAATCAGAGTTTACAAACTTCTTTGCATATGCTTATGCTCACCCATATTTGCATTTACATGCATGACTTGTGTTAATGTCTTTTATTTTTTTACTTTGCAGGTGGAATCCAAATCCTTAGAGGTGTCTTCACGTATGAGGGACTATGAGGGGGAGCTCTTTAACCACTGGAAAGCAGAGATTAATCAGACTCTACCCCTTCTCATGAAGAGAAGTGTGCTGATCATGGTCAACAGTGCTGGGGCTGTCTATGAAGACTCCATACAACGTTGCAGTGACAGGGTAAGCATAAGAGCTTATCTATATCCTCTACTCTATAGCCGTCATGTATTTGAAATAACATGTTATGTCTGAATATGACTGTGATTGCAGACTGCTCAGGGCTCAGAGAGGGGTGTGGAAAAGGATGTGCGCTACTTTGTAAATTTTGCCCCTGAACTGCAGGAGATCATATCTGAGACCAAATATATGGATCGCTTGGGCGTCTTTTTACCAAATCTGGCACAAAATGTGGCTCTGCAGGAAAACAAGTTTCTCAGGTAGTCTGCCTATAATTCATCCCTACAATTAATTTCACTGTACCTCCATGACTCTTGAAGTGTGTTTTGACACTTTTGTTACTATTTACTATTATGCATGCAGGTACAAAATTGAACTGAAGAAGTTAGTAAATCATTACCATTCTCTGATGGATAATCTAAATGATGCAGAGTTCTCACTAATGGCTGATCAGGTGCAGGAACTGAGGCGAGTGCTAAACATTGGGTGCAAAACACTCAACTGGAATTGTTTGGGTAAGTTGCACACACGCAAAAAAAAAAAAAAAAAAAAAGATTTAGGCCTAAATTTAAGATTTATGTATTTGAAGTGCATATAAAATTTGGTAAAACTTTATTTTATATTTTCCTTGTTACATGTTACATGTAGTTACTATAACTATAAATTATGCATAATTTCACGAAACTAATCTAAAACAACCCTAATGTAATCCTATAGTAAGTACATATACACTCACCTAAAGGATTATTAGGAACACCTGTTCAATTTCTCATTAATGCAATTATCTAATCAATAAATCACATGGCAGTTGCTTCAATGCATTTAGGGGTGTGGTCCTGGTCAAGACAATCTCCTGAACTCTAAACTGAATGTCAGAATCGGAAAGAAAGTTGATTTAAGCAATTTTGAGCGTGGCATGGTTGTTGGTGCCAGACGGGCCGGTCTGAGTATTTCACAATCTGCTCAGTTACTGGGATTTTCACGCACAACCATTTCTAGGGTTTACAAAGAATGGTGTGAAAAGGGAAAAACATCCAGTATGCGGCAGTCCTGTGGGCGAAAATGCCTTGTTGATGCTAGAGGTCAGAGGAGAATGGGCCGACTGATTCAAGCTGATAGAAGAGCAACTTTGACTGAAATAACCACTCGTTACATACCGAGGTATGCAGCAAAGCATTTATGAAGCCACAACACGCACAACCTTGAGGCGGATGGGCTACAACAGCAGAAGACCCCACCGGGTACCACTCATCTCCACTACAAATAGGAAAAAGAGGCTACAATTTGCACGAGCTCACCAAAATTGGACAGTTGAAGACTGGAAAAATGTTGCCTGGTCTGATGAGTCTCGATTTCTGTTGAGACATTCAGATGGTAGAGTCAGAATTTGGCGTAAACAGAATGAGAACATGGATCCATCATGCCTTGTTACCACTGTGCAGGCTGGTGGTGGTGGTGTAAAGGTGTGGGGGATGTTTTCTTGGCACACTTTAGGCCCCTTAGTGCCAATTGGGCATCGTTTAAATGCCACGGCCTACCTGAGCATTGTTTCTGACCATGTCCATCCCTTTATGACCACCATGTACCCATTCTCTGATGGCTACTTCCAGCAGGATAATGCATCGTCACAAAGCTTGAATCATTTCAAATTGGTTTCTTGAACATGACAATGAGTTCACTGTACTAAAATGGCCCCCGCAGTTACCAGATCTCAACCCAATAGAGCATCTTTGGGATGTGGTGGAACAGGAGCCGTGCCCTGGATGTGCATCCCACAAATCTCCATCAACTGGAAGATGCTATCCTATCAATATGGGCCGACATTTCTAAAGAATGCTTTCAGCACCTTGTTGAATCAATGCCACTTAGAATTAAGGCAGTTCTGAAAGCGAAAGGGGGTCAAACACAGTATTAGTATGGTGTTCCTAATAATCCTATAGGTGAGTGTAGTTACTAGTTAATTCATATTACTCAGTACTTAAATGTATAATAACACTGAAACAATAAATTATAACCTACAATTTCAGTGTTAACATAAGCTAATAAACTTAATGTCATGCATATTTGTCAGTTATACATTAATTAATAAGGAAAGAAAGTAAGATTTCCATAATAGTACCAATAAACTGAATTTATTTTAAATACACAATAATCTGGTTTATATGTTTATCATTAATCAATCAAATTTGTTTCACTCCTATACATTTTAACTTTCTGAATATTGCTTGTTCCCCAGCTAGACATTTTTATCCTGAATAAATGTAATTGTTTTCTCAATTTACAGATTTATGCTGATTCTAAGCGATTTGAATTCATGCATTTTGAAAATTAAAATTTAATTAAAATTTAAATTAAAATTTAAATCAAATAGATAAAATTCAAATAGATGCAAATAGTTGATAATAAACTATGCTTTTCTGAGTGTTTGCTTTTTTAAACTATGATTTTTGAGTGTAGAAATCTTGCCTGTTTCAAGTATGTAGGACATCACATTAAATTTAGCTTATGTTAAAACTATGTAATCCAGATGGATGGAAATGTTATATGCAATTCAAATACATAAGTCTTACATTTAGGTCATTTTTTGAGTGCAGGCTATACTAGTAATTTTTGTGTTCCCCGTGAAATAAGTAGTGGCTGCCCCGCCATTTTGACTTCTAAAAGTTCTTACCAATGTAATTTCTTGAATTAAACTTCATTTAACAGGGATACCAAAATTCATCCAGCGTGGAAACCAGGCCACTTCCAAATTTGAGTCACTGGTGAACCAAATTCAGAAGAATGAACGAGACATTGAGGATAAACTTAAAGCCATTGAATCTGCAAACCTTTTCAAGTTCCCAATGGCAGATAAAACCAGACACCTACCAGGTTAAAAATGTTATTTGCAATGACTAGATTACTCTCAATAACTCGCAAGCACATCAGGTACAAAGTGGCAATGTGTTAAGGTGTTTTCTGCCTGTTATTCCAGGAATAAAGGAGTTCTGTGATTTCATTGAGAGTGAGAGGGCAAAGGTGGTAAACCTGCTGGTGAATAAGTATGCAGCTATCAGTCCCCTCCTCACCAAGATGGAGAGTCTGATCATGGGAACCAGTACTGGCAAAGCCAAGGGGATGGCTCAGTTCTATGCTTACTGGGAGCGCAAAATCTTTGATTCACTTACCAAGATGGTGCTTCAGTACGTTTATTTGACTGTTTCAGAGATACATTTACATAGATCTCATAGGTCTACTGCTCATACCTGGCTTACCATTACATTTTTTCTTTCAGGAATATTCAAGCTTTTAACAACGCACTGATGGGCACTACTCCACTCTTCCAAATCGATACCATCCTAGCTGCTCCTGAGATTGCTTTGCTTCCCAAGAACAGTGAGGTGTACAAGCTTATTAGACAGTGTGTCGCTGACTGTGTGGAGAGCACCAGGGTATGTTGCGGGCTACATTTATGTCAAGTCACCTTTATTTATATAGTACTTTTACAATAAAGATCTAATTCTGCAGTAAATTAACTCTGAGCTGTCATTATTCAACTCAAGTCAGTTTAATGTTGATTTATTTCAGTTACAATAACTGTCGACGTTGCAAAATTCATCAATTATGATTATTATTTAGATAAGAAAAATTTTGATAGGATTATTTAGATAGGAAAATCATTTACATTTATTCAAATGAGGACTACAACAAGAGATTTATCTAAAAGAGGCAATAAACATGAGAAGTGCTAGTAATGTTTCAGACATCGTTCAGAATAGTACAAGTTAGAACAGGGAGGGATTAAAGGGTTAGTTCACACAAAAATTATGTCATTAATTACTCACCCTCATGTCATTCCAAACCCGTAAGACATTTGTTTATCCTTAGAATCTTTTTAATTAAATCTGAGAGCTTTCTGTCCCTCCATTGACAGCCTACGCAACTACCATTTTCATGTTCCAGAAAGGTAAAAGGTAAAGACGTCATTAAAGTAATCCATATGACTCCAGTGCATGCGTGTTGTGTTGATGCGTGAGTCTGCTCTCACGTCAACACAACGCACACGCGTCGTGGTGCTCTCGTGAATGCACGTTGGAGATTAATAATTTGATTATTGATATTGGTGAATTCTATTGCTGATTGGCTACAAGAGTGTTTTGGTGCTCCATGGATCGGTCCAATCCACAATTGTGTACAAACACAATTTTTTTCCAGCACACACTCATATCTAGCAAATATTCACAAAATTGTTTGTTTAGGTGTTTATTTAAATTTTCAACATTGTTTCTCTTACTGCAAATTTCCCACAGAAGCGAATGGCTCAAATTTAAACTACTGCGGGACAGTTCGGCACTTAAGCACAATAAATGTAATGAGCAATAAATGTAATGAGCAATATATAAAATAATGTTTTTATATAAGCATACAGTTTTAGTGCAAAATATATATTTGGTCACTCAGGTCACCTTTTTCCTTGTTTGTATCATTTTAGCGGTTTGTTCGCTGGATGCATGGCAGTTGCATCCATTGCCCTCCACAGCATATGGATGGTGAAGACGAACCATTCGTCTTCACTTTTTACAATGAAGTGTGCCAGCTTCCACAGATAAATGAGCAAGCCACAGCCGTCTCCCAGACAATGCAGTGTCTCCTTAATGGAATCAGCCTCTACCTCAAAACCTGGATGAGCTACCGCTCTCTCTGGAAACTCGACAAGGCTATTGTCATGGAGAAGTTTGCAGCCAAGAAGCCCTCCTGTGTGATGTATGATGATAAGTTTCAGTTCTATATCAAGGTCAGCAATGAGGTGGCAAAGCAGCCTTTGGTGAAGCATGAACACATAATCAGGCTGAACCTGGAGCCGCTGGCCTGTGCTATCCAGGAGAATGCACAAGCATGGGTCACTTCTCTGGGCAGGCTACTTAATGACTCGGCCCGAGAGGAGCTTTTCAACCTGCGCAATGAGCTGTTGGTGAGGACAAATGTTGCACTGTTTTAAATCTTCATCTAAGAATTATGTAAGTGATTTTCAGACAATCTGTTCTTATAGAATGCATTTATTGTGAACAGAAATGGTCAGATAATTTGAAGAGGAGCCCCAATACCTTGGAGGACCTGAAATTTGTTCTGGGCACCATCACAGACATTAGAGATATGTCTCTCTCAGTGGAGATGAGAATCAGTGATATTCAAGAGCGATACAGAACTCTGAGCATGTACAATGTGGAGGTGAGTAGACCTGAGTGTATCAGACAGTAGAGCAACATTTCATGTTTAAACCAATTAGTTATATTAAAAGATGATACAATGTGCTTGTGTTGAACCCATATGTACTATTCAAATCACTAAATTACTGTATACACTACTGTTTAAAAGTTTGGAGTTGGTAAGATATTTTATTTTATGTTTTTGAAAGATGTTACTTATTATCACCAATGCTGCATTTATTTGACAAAAATACAGTAAAAACTGTTATATTATGAAATATTACAATTTAAAATAACTTTTATATTTTAGTATACTTTGAAATGTAATTTATTCCTCTGATGGCAAAACTGAACTCATCATATCAAGATTAATAATCTTACTGACTCCAAACTATTGGTTGTATACATGCAAAATATTGAATATGCTCTAAAACGTTTTGTGGTCATTCCATTGATCATTATCTGCTTTCCAACTCTTTTGCTCTGAAGACTTTAGAGGAGGAGGTGCAACTGTCTGCAAACATCTGCAATCTGTGGAGTGAACTTTTAAAGAGTCCAGACGGGTTGACCGCAGTTTGGGAAAAGTAAAGAAGACTTTTGCAGAGGTAGTACAAATCATTTACCAATTAAGCTTAATTATTTTAGAGAAGCAACACACTTGTGGCCAGTTGCATAAACTATTAGACGAGTCTTAAAAGTTAGTCATCTATTTTTTTCTTTAAGACGTGTAATAACTTTAGCTTTAAGTCAGTTACATAAAAAGGTAGATTGGTCTCTGAATTTGAAGAATGCAACTGGCTCCTGATCTTTGATTTCTAAATGTTTCAACTCTCTCTCTCTCTCTCTCTCTCTCTCTCTCTCTCTCTCTCTCTCTCTCTCTCTCTCTCTCTCTCTCTCTCTCTCTCTCTCTCTCTCTCTCTCTCTCTCTCTCTCTCTCTCTCTCTCTCTCTCTCTCTCTCTCTCTCTCTCTCTCTCTCTCTCTCTCTCTCTCCTCAGATCACTCTGAATCAGATTGAGGAGTATAAACAGGAGATCTTCATATTTGCAGAGAGCTTCAACATGCATGGGCCTGGAGCAGTGGGAGACGATCTAGAGAAAGGCAAGAGCACCAGGACATTATCCTGCTGTGTTTTGTTTTTCATATCTTACCCACCTCATCATTGTTTATGTGTACTCTTATAGGTTTAGAGATCATGGATACCTATGAGAAGGAGTTGGCTAGGGTAGAGGCAAACCGTCAGGAACTGGCTAAAGCTGAGAAGTTGTTCAACCTGCCCATCACTATGTACCCAGAGCTTCTCAATGTACAGAAGGAGATGAGGGGCCTGAGACAGATCTATGAGATTTATAAAAGCCAGAAAGTTAGCATTCATTGTATAAACTTTGACTTATTATTATGTTGGTCACATGTTCTGAACAGTTGTGACACAGGTGTGTGTATATTCATCAGGCAGCTAAGACAGAGTGGTCACAGACCCTTTGGGTAAATCTGGACATAAAGCTCCTGCAGGACGGTATAGAAGGACTTATCAAGAGCTTGCGGAAGCTGCCAAAGGATGTGAGAGCTCTTCCTGTATCTTTCTTCCTGGAGGGCCGCATGAAAGAATTCAAAGAGTCACTCCCTCTCCTTTTGGACCTAAAAAATAAGGCTCTCAGGGACAGGTAAATGCTTTTAAGATTTAGTTTTATAATATTTTAACTTAAAGGGTTAGTTCACCCAAAAATGAAAATTCTGTCATTAATTGCTTACCCTCATGTCGTTCGACACCCGTAAGATCTCCGTGATCTTTGGAACACAAATGAAGATATTTTTGTTGAAATCCGATGGCTCAGAAAGGCCTCCATTGGCAGCAATGACATTTCCTCTCTCAAGACTCATAAAAGATACTAAAGACGTTACAAAGTCCATCTCACTACAGTGGTTCTACAATAATTTTATGAAGCAACGAGAATAGTTTTTGTGCGCAAAAACCCCTGAATAATGACTTATATAGTGATGGCCGATTTCAAAACACAAAGTCCTGTGATTTCAGCAGTTTGGTGGTTTGATACGCGATCCAAATCATGTCGATACGCTGATTCATAATGCTCCGAAGCTTCATGAAGCAGTGTTTTGAAATCGGCCATCTCTATATAATTCGTTACTTATTCGTTTTTGCGCACAAAATCTATTCTCGTTGCTTCATAAAATTATTGTAGAACCACTGTAGTGAGATGGACTTTGTAACGACATCTTTAGTACCTTTTATGGGTCTTGAGAGAGGAAATGACATTGCTGCCGATGGAGCCATCGGATTTCAACAAAAATATCTTAATTTGTGCTCCAAAGATGAACAAAGGTCTTACGGGTCTGGAATGGCATGAGGGTAAGTAATTAATGACATTATTTTCATTTTTGGGTGAACTAACCCTTTAAAGTAATATGTCTCTGTCTTTAAACACAGCTAGTAAATATGATTAAGGGCTAAATCTTCAAAAAGGTAGCTTAATGTAAGGTCACTAGCTGTTTGGATATGCTTTATGCCACACGAGACTCAAGTGCTCACTTGGTTGCTGCAGGCACTGGAAGGGCCTAATGGAGAGGACAGGCACCAGCTTTGAGATGAACCCAAACACCTTCACTCTGGAGAACATGTTCTCCATGGAACTGCACAAGTATGGCAACGTCATCAGTGATATCGTCACCTCAGCTGTAAAGGAGCTTGGCATTGAGACGGTTAGAAATCTCACCAAAAATGAAATTCAACTACACTTCTTATAATAGTAATGGTTTGAAATCCAACATAAGTGTTAAAGGGAAAGTCCACCCAAAAATGATCATCCTGCAATCAAGAAGCCTGCCGTTCCAAACCTGCATGCCTTTTTTTCTTCTGTGGAACATAAAACAGTATAGTTGGTATAGAAAGAAGAATTTTGTAACCAAACAGTTTCTGTTCCCATTGACTTCCATTGTATTTTTGTCCATACAATGATAGTCAATGAGAACTGAAACTGTTTGGTTGCCAACATTCTATGAAATTTCTTAAATGATTGTGAAATTAGGTTACAGAGTGTGTTTGTGCATTTTTACAGGGAGTAAAAGAAGTGGAGGAAACATGGGAAATTATGAAGTTCAATGTGCAGCGGTTCTTAAAAGGCACACAGGAGCATGGCTTCATTCTTGGTGCTGTGGATGACATCCTCCAGCACTTGGATGATGATGCCATGAACCTGCAAAGTATGGCAGGCAGCCACTATGTAGGTCCCTTCCTGGCCACTGTGCAGCAGTGGGAGAAGAATCTATCACTCATTAGTGAGATTATTGAGGTCAGTGGAAACCAACACTATCTTGACTTTAAAACCATACTTCCTCATTGCCACATTTCTTTACTATTGTTCTTAAATGTGTAGGTATGGATGTTAGTACAGCAAAAATGGATGTACCTGGAAAGCATCTTCGTTGGAGGGGACATTCGGTCACAGCTACCTGAGGAAGCTAAAAAATTTGACAATATTGACAAAATGTTCAAAAAGGTGAGTTCTGCACCAACAACAAATATGTAAATGTGTTTTTTGGGGAAGAATGTAAATCCCTTATCCTCTGATGGATATCACCAGATAATGACTGACACAGTGAAGGACCCTGGAATTAAGAGATGCTGTCTGGTTCCAAATCGTCTGGCTGACCTGCAGAACCTAAGCGATGGTTTGGAGAAGTGTCAAAAGAGTCTGAACGATTACCTCGATTCCAAGCGAAATGCTTTCCCACGCTTTTTCTTCATTTCTGACGATGAGCTGCTCAGTATTCTGGGGAGCAGTGAGCCTACTTGTGTGCAGGAGCACATGATCAAGGTCATTTTGTGTACTAAATTCTGTTTTCTAAATGCATGTTATTGATCTGCGATTGAATGATTCACATGCATATTTTAATTGTATAAACTATAGGGATAGAACAAGTAGAATTTGACTAGTTATATAAGCTATATACACTATAAGCTAAGTTTCATGTGCAATAAAACCTGCTTTTATTAGGCTGCTTATACTCTACTGTAGGGGCTTTCAAGTTTTTAGATGCCACGGACCCCAAAATATGGTCATCCTATAAAGACCTAATTAATACTAAAATGTAATATTATAAAATGTGTTTTCTATTCTCTGTTGTGCTGTATGGTTAAATGTATTATTTAAATCAAAATGTATTTTTATATTTTACAAAAGTTATTTATTTTAATCCAATTTAAATTAAAATGTATTTCTAATATATATATATTATATATCATATTATATTATATATATATATATATATATATATATATATATATATATATATATATATATATATATATATATATATATATATTTCTATCTATCTATCTATCTATCTATCTATCTATCTATCTATTTCATAGCAACCACCCAGAAGACCCTAGTAACCACATAGCAACCACACAGAACACCATGGCAACCACCTAGCAACCAGAGAGAACACCCTAGCAACAGCATAGCAACCACCCCAAATACCGTAGAAACCACATAGCAACCAATCTAACAACCACTATGAGTACCCTAACAACCAGATAGCAACACCCCAGCAACTACTTTGAGTACCCTACTAACTGCATAGCAACACCTTAGCAAATACCCTGAGTACCCTAGCAACGGCATAGCAACCACCCCAAGTACCATAGCAACCGCATAGCAACACCCTAGCAATTGCTTTAGGCTCGTTTAGACTGTCAGTACAAATCCATTTCGGGCTACATTTATATGTAGTTTGAAATCCTATTCAAATCACATTTCTGAAATCCGTTTTCAGTCTGACTGCTCTGATCAGCTTTTGCTTGGTTTATGTGACTTTCTCACGTAAAAAGTAAACAGCAGATGTTGTTATAGAAAACATGCTGAAAGACGCTGCAGAAACAAAGTTGTGTTGTTGCAAAGTGCCGGTCGAGCAGAAAATGACAATATAACGGAGACATGTTTTGACATGCCTCACGCGGTTCTGCCGTTGCCTTGGAAGACGCAGTAGTCCAGCGCGCGGCAGCTGCAGACAACATCTGTATTACAAACCTCTCTATATTGTGTTGTTGTTGCTATTTTTGGCTTATGCCTACCAACATAATGTCATTGCCATAGAAACCAATGCAGATATTCCGGAAAATGAAAGAGCTCAATGGACACAAACAGATCTGAACAGTTGCGATAAACAGTGTGGACAGTCAAACATTAGATCAGATTCCAATCGGATTTGCATAAAAATCTGATTTGGACTGACAGTCTGAATGAGGCTTTTGAGTACACTAGCAATCTATCTATCTCACTACTAAACTAGCACTTAAACTATTTCAACTTTAAGCTTTTAAAACTATTTCAAACTTTCTGGCTAGGCTTTTTCAAGCCACATTAAAGTTTGTCTACAAACTTTTTTATCTAGTTTATAAATGTTATTTATTTGAATACAATTTAAATCAAAATGTATTTAATCAATGTATTTTATTTTGAAATGTATTTTTTTATTTAGTTATTAGTGTATTATTTATTTATTTTTATATTGTTTACACGGATAAACTTTTCCATGGACCCACTAGCAATCCTTTGTGGCCCCCTGGGAGTCCCAGAATCTCGGTTTGAAAACCCCTGCTCTAAGATGTATAAGCTTAAATTAAAATCATTCAAATGAACTGAATAAAATAACAGGTGCACAACAAACCATAAATGAATCAATGATTTTTTTTTTTCCTCATCGACAGATGTATGACAACATAGCAGCTTTGCGTTTCGATACGGGAATGAACGGAGAGATGGTGGCTAGGGCACTGGTGTCTGCCGAGGGGGAGGTGATGGAGCTCAAACAACCTGTCCCTGCAGAGGGCCGTGTGGAGGACTGGATGACTGGAGTGCTGCTGGAGATGAGGAGAACCAACAGACTCATCACCAAAGAGGCTATTTACTTCTATAACTACCAAAAGACTAGGTGAGGACATTACTAGACTGCATTTCATTGAACTTTCCTGTCTAATTTGAATTTATGAGAATTTTATAAATTCAATATTATAAAATTGGTCGCCTGCCCTTCCTTCAGGATTGACTGGATGCTTGACTACCAGGGTATGGTGGTGCTGGCAGCGAACCAGGTGTGGTGGACCTGGGAGGTGGAAGATGTCTTCAAAAGGATGAATCAAGGAGAAAAGCAGGCGTTAAAACAGTATGCAAAGAAAATGCACCAGCAGATCAATGACTTGGTGAAGCGCATCACACAACCTTTAAATAAGAACGACAGACGGAAAATCAACACTGTCCTCATCATTGATGTCCACGCAAGGGACATTGTTGACACTTTTGTCAGAGATAGGTAAGATATGAAAAAAGTGGTTGTAACGTTGAGTGTTTTTTAAATATTCTGTCCTAAAAACACTTTTTCTGTGGACAGTATTACAGATGCCCGTGAGTTTGAATGGGAGAGTCAGTTGAGATTCTATTGGGTTAAAGAGCCTGATGAGCTGTTTGTGCGGCAGTGCAGTGCTCAGTTCTCTTACGGCTATGAGTACATGGGGTTGAACGGCCGGCTGGTCATTACCCCCCTGACTGACCGTATCTATCTCACACTTACCCAGGTACTTGATTTACACAGTTGTCCTGCCCTAAATGGCCTGTTTTATTTGTACACGTCTTATTAATGCATTGTATGATGCTCTCAGGCCTTGTCTATGTTCCTGGGTGGAGCACCAGCTGGGCCTGCGGGTACAGGGAAAACTGAATCCACTAAAGACCTGGCAAAAGCTTTGGGGCTTTTGTGTGTGGTCACCAACTGTGGAGAGGGCATGGACTACATGGTAAGAGACTGCAGACTCAAAACTCTACTGAAAGATTATTGCTTTGCATTGGTGATGCGTTTAGTTCAACAAAATTATTAAGATGATGTATTTCAATATTATGTACACTCACCTAAAGGATTATTAGGAACACCTGTTCAATTTCTCATTAATGCAATTATCTAATCAACCAATCACATGGCAGTTGCTTCAATGCATTTAGGGGTGTGGTCAAGTGCTGGTCAAGACAATCTCCTGAACTCCAAACTGAATGTCAGAATGGGAAAGAAAGGTGATTTAAGCAATTTTGAGCGTGACATGGTTGTTGGTGCCAGACGGGCCGGTCTGAGTATTTCACAATCTGCTCAGTTACTGGGATTTTCACGCACATCCATTTCTAGGGTTTACAAAGAATGGTGTGAAAAGGGAAAAACATCCAGTATGCGGCAGTCCTGTGGGCAAAAATGCCTTGTTGATGCTAGAGGTCAGAGGAGAATGGGCCAACTGATTCAAGCTGATAGAAGAGCAACTTTGACTGAAATAACCACTTGTTACATACCGAGGTATGCAGCAAAGCATTTGTGAAGCCACAACACGCACAACCTTAAGGGCAGATGGGCTACAACAGCAGAAGATCCCACCGGGTACCACTCATCTCCACTACAAATAGGAAAAAGAGGCTACAATTTGCACGAGCTCACCAAAATTGGACAGTTGAAGACTGGAAAAATGTTGCCTGGTCTGATGAGTCTCGATTTCTGTTGAGACATTCAGATGGCAAAGTCAGAATTTGGGGTAAACAGAATGAGAACATGGATCCATCATGTCTTGTTACCACTGTGCAGGCTGGTGGTGGTGGTGTAATGGTGTGGGGGATATTTTCTTGGCACACTTTAGGCCCCTTAGTGCCAATTGGGCATTGTTTAAATGCCATGGCCTACCTGAGCATTGTTTCTGACCATGTCCATCCCTTTATGACCACCATGTACCCATTCTCTGATGGCTACTTCCAGCAGGATAATGCACCATGTCACAAAGCTCGAATCATTTCAAATTGGTTTCTTGAACATGACAATGAGTTCGCTGTACTAAAATGGCCCCCACAGTCACCCGATCTCAACCCAATAGAGCATCTTTGGGATGTGGTGGAACGGGAGCTTTGTGCCCTGGATGTGCATCCCACAAATCTCCATCAACTGGAAGATGCTATCCTATCAATATGGGCCAACATTTCTAAAGAATGCTTTCAGCACCTTGTTGAATCAATGCCACTTAGAATTAAGGCAGTTCTGAAGGCGAAAGGGGGTCAAACACAGTATTAGTATGGTGTTCCTAATAATCTTTTAGGTGAGTGTATGTTCAAAATGTAAAAACTATAACTTCAAAATGTAAATATTATAAAATTATAAAAACTTTTATTCTATTTTGATATTTTTAAAAATTAAATGTGCTCTTCTGATGGCAAAGTTGATTTTTCAGCATCATTACTCCAGTTTTCAATGTCACATGATATTTCAGAAACCATTCCAATATGCTGAGTAGTATTACAGTTGAAAATGTTTTGCTTAATATCTTTGTGGAAACTAAGATATTAAGTTTCCACAAAGATAATTCTTTAATCAATAGAAAATTCAAAAGAACAGCATTTATTTGAAATCTTTTGTAACATTGTAGATGTCTTCAATGTCACTTGATCAATTTAACATCCCTGCTGAATAAAATTTCTGGAAGAAAAAACATTACCTGATCCCAAAATTTGTAGTGTATTTTATTAATTCAGATTTTGTTTTTCCTTCCCTTTAGGCTGTGGGGAAAATCCTCTCTGGTTTAGCTCAGTGTGGAGCCTGGGGCTGTTTTGATGAGTTTAACCGCATTGACGCCTCAGTGCTGTCTGTTATCTCATCCCAAATCCAAACAATCCGAAATGCTCTCATGCTGGACCTCAAGAGGTTTCAAGTGAGTTTGTTACTGGAATTTTATTCCACAGCCACTCTTATGGTCAAATACTGAAAGATGGTTGTTGTAAATATTTTAGGCTTTGAGTGTCTTGTTTTTTTGTGCTGTTTAGTTTGAAGGTCAAGAAATCAGTCTTGATAACCGTATTGGGATCTTCATCACAATGAACCCTGGTTATGCTGGCCGCACAGAACTTCCTGAGTCAGTGAAAACTTTATTCAGACCAGTGGTGGTCATCGTGCCTGACCTGCAGCAGATCTGTGAGATCATGCTCTTCTCTGAAGGCTTCCTTATGGCTAAGGTGGGGACTCCTCCTATTTGAAAATGAGGGCTGAGCTGTCAGTAGATTAAATGGTTAGTTCACCTAAAATAAATTAAAATTCTGTCATCAATTTGTCCCCTTATGTCGTTACAAACCATAAGAATTTTGTTCATCATTAAAACAAAAGACATGAGACTCTTTCGAAAAGGTTTTATTAAAAATATCCTCATTTGTGTTTCAAAGATGAATAAAAGTCTTATGGGTTTCAAGTGACATTAGAATTGTAGGCAGAATTAAAAATTTTGGGTAAGCTATTTCTTTAAAGATTAATATTTTCTAAGATGGTATTTCATCTCACAAAATCATTGATCATCATTGATCAGACTAAAGAGAGAATAAATTATACAATTTAATTGTTTTTAATCGAAAAGATTCACAAGTTCACACTTACATAGAATTTAACAGGAGTACATTTAAATGCGTATTTGGAGTGCTGTATGGTGGGAGGGCTCAGAGCTCGGAATTTGTCCTGAACCCAGAGTACTCCCCCTATGTATGTGGTTAGAACTAAAAAGTGTGGAGAAGGGGTGGTGGAGGGATGCTGACAAACTGTCAATGAATGGAGGTAAGACTGCTGAATATATATACCTCTTATTGTTGAGCTGCTGAGTGCTCTCCACTCGTGTCAATTATCTGAACATGCTCCTCCCGAACTTTGTTAATAAAACATAATTTAGTATTTTCAGAGCCGATTTTCACTGTATGAATAAGCAAACAAATATTTGCATAAATGGTTTACTTGCAGGTTTTGGCAAAGAAGATGACAGTGCTGTACAAACTAGCACGGGAGCAGCTGTCTAAACAGTCACACTATGACTTTGGGCTTCGAGCACTGAAGTCAGTGTTAGTAATGGCAGGGGAGCTGAAGAGAGGTTCACCTGATCTCAGTGAGGTATTGATCTCTCTTCATCATTTTCCAACCCACCTTAATGAGCTGCCTTCACAAATACTCTAATTACTCCTATTTCTTTTCTTCTTTATCTTTCTCCTTTCTTTACACCTATTAGGATGTTGTTTTGATGAGGGCTCTTAGAGATATGAACCTGCCCAAGTTTGTATTTGAGGATGTTCCTCTGTTTTTGGGCCTCATCTCGGATCTGTTCCCCGGGCTTGACTGTCCACGGGTACGTTACCCCAGCTTTAATGACGCTGTAGAGGACACCCTGCAGGAGAATAAGTATATTATGCTGCCCAGCCAGGTGATTCTTCCCTTCTAAACTCATTTTTAAAGGACTGTAATTATTAAGTGTAAAGATTCATTGCTAATTTGTGAATGTAGGTGGACAAAGTGGTGCAAATGTATGAGACTATGATGACCAGACACACAACCATGGTGGTTGGACCAACAGGAGGAGAGGAAATCTGTGGTGATCAATACACTCTGCCAATCACAGACCAGGTCTTTGTCTACTCATAAATAACAATATATATTCATACAATGGCTCGTAAATGCAAATTTTATATATATATATATATATATATATATATATATATATATATATATATATATACAGAATGTCTAGAAATTCTGCTACATGTTCATAAAACAAATTGTTCTCTCAGGCAAATACACTTAACTGTTCAATTGTATCTGTAGGTTGGGCCTGCTGACCAAAATGTACAGCCTGAACCCTAAAGCGATGAGTGTGATTGAGCTATATGGGATCCTGGACCCAGTCACACGAGATTGGACTGATGGTATACTGTCTAACATATTCCGTGACATCAATAAACCCACAGACAAAAAAGAAAGGAGGTGAAAATCATGGCTTAAAAATTCTTCTACATCTATTTTATATCAAATGCATGAAATAAAACAGAATTCTACCATGAATTTGGCTTTGCTTTGCAGGTACGTCCTCTTTGATGGAGATGTAGACGCTCTATGGGTGGAGAACATGAATTCAGTTATGGACGATAACAAGCTTCTCACACTGGCTAATGGAGAGAGAATTCGTCTACAGAACCACTGTGCTCTGCTCTTTGAGGTATTATGTAAACCCTTCATTTTGTCAAAGGACTGTAACTGTTGTAGACTTGTAAACCAAACTGATGTATTTTAGGTTGGAGATCTGCAGTATGCCTCTCCTGCTACCGTTTCTCGCTGTGGAATGGTGTTTGTGGACCCCAAAAACCTTCGCTACATTCCCTTCTGGGAAAAATGGGTCAACAACAGAGCGCCTGAAGTATGTCTATATATATAATCTACAGTGTTCTTAATTTATCCCAAAAATTTCTACTAGCGGTTTGTCAAGCAAGAAAGCTGAGCGTGTACTTTTTTTACATGTCAAAGGAGGCTGACAGCCATAACAAACATTATTTATTTTTAACAGGAAAGGGCTAAATTAAATAAAATATAATGGAAATTTGGGAGTGAAAAGTTTATTGTCATTTATTTTCAAGGTAGATTTAAGATCTCTGTATGGGAGCATATATTTTAACAAAATACATGATAAATATAATTTAATTACATGAAAAATAATTATTTTTTTACAATGTAAAGAGATCAGTTTTATTTTACACATCAGCCTCCGAAGAAAATTCTCTGACAAATCGCCACTGAGAATAACAAAAAAGTAAAAATCATGTTCTGACACCACTAAGATTATATTTTCAACATGCCTTTGCTCTGTTAACAGGAAAAGACAGAACTCCGCAAACTGTTTGAAAAATATGTACCAAGTGCCATTGATATGATAGTGGATGGTATTGTTGATGGAAAACAGACAGAGAAATTGAAAACTGTGATCCCACAGACGGATTTAAACATGGTGAGTGAATCAGTAGAGACCTGAACAACACTACAGTGTAAGTAAACTCTGTACCGTGTAGCACAAACTTCTTTTTTCTTGTAGGTGATGCAGTTGACTGTGATGCTGGATTCTCTGCTTGAGAACGAGGACTTTATTTCTCAGGAGCTGGAGTGTTATTTTCTGGAGGCACTCTACTGTTCGCTGGGGGCTACTCTCCTGGAAAAAGGCAGACAGAAGTTTGATGAGTTTATCAAAAAGTTGTCCTCTCTGAACAGTGTTCATGATGAGAATGTGCTTGCTGGCCCTGGACAAATTCCAGGTGAGGTGGAAGCAATGTCCAAAATTAACTCATTGCCATACCTGGCATTGACAGTGAATTAAGAAAATACAAGTATTTCTTAGAGCAAAGGTCTTCAACCCTGTTCCTGGGGACCCACTGTCCTGCAAAGTTTATTTCCAGCCTACTTCAGCACACCTGCCTGTGTATTTTCAACAAGAGAGCCTGAAGATCTTGATTATCTTCAGCTGTCTTTAATTAGAGTTGGAGCTAAACTCTACAGGACAGTGGGTGCCCAGGAGCAGGGTTGAAGACCTCTGTCTTAGAGCACCTGAAATTGTATACATAATTTTATAAAAATGACAAACAACACAGATCATTGTGTAACTGCATATACAAGATCAGCCAGTACCCATTTTTCATATAAATGTTTTTCTTTAAATTGAATTACTGTTGTTGTTATTATTATTAATCGAAATGCTTCTTCTTGTTGTCTATTTTTCTTTCATTTATATTTTATTATTTTGTTTAATTTTGCAGTTTACTTGCCAACTCTCTATGATTTTCATTTTGATGGAGCCCAAAAGAAGTGGGTTCCTGGAGATCAATGGTATCAAAGTACATTCATAACCCTGATATGAAATTCATCGACATTCTTGGTAAAGCAGCTTATTTCTTCTCTTTATTCCTTCTTTGTATTGTTGTCCCTTCCTCTCCAACCTTTTTCTTTTTCTCTACTAGTCTAGTAAATTTTATTCAGTACTGTAGTGTTCACCAATAAAAACGTATTTGATCCGTTGCTCTCTATCAGTCCCGACAGTGGACACCACTCGTGCTAACTGGCTGTTGGAACAGATGGTGAAGGTGAAAAGGCCAGTTGTGCTGGTTGGAGAGTCTGGCACCTCTAAAACAGCCACTATACAGAACTTCTTGAATAATCTCAACACTGATACAACTGTAAGTCCTTCGCTATGAATATTGGTGAAGCTGCTTCTGTAAATTTAAAACTATAAATGAATGCAGTCCAATTGGACTTCACACACAGATTAACAATATGCACCTTTTCCCAGATAATGATGACTATCAATTTCTCGTCGAGAACAACATCTATGGACCTGCAGAGGACTCTGGAGGCAAGTGTTGAAAAGAGAACCAAAGACACGTATGGTCCTCCAATGGGCAAAAGACTCCTTGTCTTTATGGATGACCTCAACATGCCAAGGGTAAGAATGAATTTATACTGTATACTCCATATCCAAGACTGAAACTTCACTTCACAGCTCATCATGGATTCATGTTTGTTTGATCTCAGGTGGATGAATATGGAACCCAGCAGCCAATAGCTCTTCTAAAGCTGCTATTGGACAGGGGTGGCATGTATGACAGAGGAAAGGAACTTAACTATAAACTCATAAAGGACTTGGGCTTCATTGCAGCCATGGGGAAGGCAGGGGGCGGTAGGAATGAGGTAGACCCTCGATTCATCTCTCTTTTCAGTGTGTTCAACATCCCCTTCCCGGAGGAAGAGTCCCTGCACCTCATCTACTCTTCCATACTTAAAGGACACACCAAGGTGCGAGAAATAATTCAACTGCCTATATCAGAACAAATGACATTTGCTTTCATGATTTCATACAAAAATCTCTAGTTTAGGCTTGTGATGACATAATTATATATGTATATATATTGCAATTCTTTTTAATATTGTGTTGATACTTGGATCATTGCCATAGTTGGGCTAATTCATAAAATTAATGATTGACATTAATCAGAATGATTGTTCTTGTATTTTAAAGCCCTTTGAGGAACGCATTCAAAACATCTGTGACAAGTTGACCTTTTCTACTCTGGAATTGTACAAAACCATAATTAAGGACCTACCACCAACACCCTCCAAGTTCCACTACATCTTTAACCTGCGAGATCTCTCCAGAGTCTACCATGGCTTGACAATGACCAATCCTGAAAGGTTAGGAGTTTTTCATCATTCAGATGAATAAGAAAGCACAGAGTAAGTTCTTGCAATATTTAAATATAGTCTATACCAGTGGTTCTTAACCAGAAGGCCTGGGCTCACTAGGGGGCTTTAGCAAACTTCCAAGGGTCTGCAGGATGACTTAA
The DNA here is from genome assembly GCA_018749465.1 of Paracanthobrama guichenoti. Classification (NCBI taxonomy): domain Eukaryota; kingdom Metazoa; phylum Chordata; class Actinopteri; order Cypriniformes; family Gobionidae; genus Paracanthobrama; species Paracanthobrama guichenoti. Next base: position 17,035,396 of record CM031947.1, read on the forward strand.
AATCATTTAAATGAATATATTGAAAAAAAAACATATCGACATTCCTAATTTCTGTTCATAATATATTATGGTTAATAGATATAGTTATATTTCTGTTAATATTATATTATAAAGAGGGCTATATTATATTGTGATACAAACCCGATTCCAAAAGTTAGGACACTGTACAAATTGTGAATAAAAAAGGAATGCAATAATTTTTATTCAATATTTTATTCACAATAGAATATAGATAACATATCAAATGTTGAAAGTGAGACATTTTGACATGTCATGCCAAATATTGGCTCATTTTGGATTTCATGAGAGCTACACATTCCAAAAAAGTTGGGACAAGTAGCAATAAGAGGCTGGAAAAGTTAAATGTACATATAAGGAACAGCTGGAGGACCAATCTGCAACGTATTAGGTCAATTGGCAACATGATTGGGTATAAAATTTACAGTGCATAATATCATCCAAAGATTCAGAGAATCTGGAACAATCTCTGTGTGTAAGGGTCAAGGCCGGAAAACCATACTGGATGCCTGTGATTTTCGGGCCCTTAGACGGCACTGCATCACATACAGGAATGCTACTGTAATAGAAATCACAACATGGGCTCAGGAATACTTCCAGAAAACATTGTCGGTGAACACAATCCACCGTGCCATTCGCCGTTGCCGGCTAAAACTCTATAGGTCAAAAAAGAAGCCATATCTAAACATGATCCAGATGCGCAGGCGTTTTCTCTGGGCCAAGGCTCATTTAAAATGGACTGTGGCAAAGTGGAAAACTGTTCTGTGGTTAGACGAATCAAAATTTGAAGTTCTTTTTGGAAAACTGGGACGCCATGTCATCCGGACTAAAGAGGACGAGGATAACCCAAGTTGTTATCAGCGCTCAGTTCAGAAGCCTGCATCTCTGATGGTATGGGGTTGCATGAGTGCGTGTGGCATGGGCAGCTTACACATCTGGAAAGGCACCATCAATGCTGAAAGGTATATCCAAGTTCTAGAACAACATATGCTCCCATCCAGACGTCATCTCTTTCAGGGAAGACCTTGCATTTTCCAACATGACAATGCCAGACCACATACTGCATCAATTACAACATCATGGCTGCGTAGAAGAAGGATCCGGGTACTGAAATGGCCAGCCTGCAGTCCAGATCTTTCACCCATAGAAAACATTTGGCGCATCATAAAGAGGAAGATGCGACAAAGAAGACCTAAGACAGTTGAGCAACTAGAAGCCTGTATTAGACAAGAATGGGACAACATTCCTATTCCTAAACTTGAGCAACTTGTCTCCTCAGTCCCCAGACGTTTGGAGATGGTTATAAAAAGAAGAGGGGATGCCACACAGTGGTGAACATGGCCTTGTCCCAACTTTTTTGAGATGTGTTGATGCCATGAAATTTAAAATCAACTTATTTTTCCCTTAAAATGATACATTTTCTCAGTTTAAACATTTGATATGTCATCTATGTTGTATTCTGAATGAAATATTGAAATTTGAAACTTCCACATCATTGCATTCTGTTTTTATTCACAATTTGTACAGTGTCCCAACTTTTTTGGAATCGGGTTTGTATAATCCCCAAAAAAACACCATATGCATATGCAGTATGCCATATGCAGTTCTCTATACCTCTACGCTCCATATTGTACAGTATGCCTCACTCAGTGTCTTTTATGACCAGTTGGTGTCATGTATATTTTTATAATAAACATGTTTTTCTCTAAATTTAACTCCAGGTTCTGTACAGTCACCCAGTTTGTACGTGTATGGAGGAATGAATGCTTAAGGGTCTTCCATGACAGACTTATCAATGAAACTGATAAAATCATGGTATGCTTACTTCCAAGTAGCATGTTACAAAAGCCTGCAATTGTCTCCATCTTAAAGGGTTAGTTCACCCAAAAATGAAAATTACTCACCCTCAAGTCATCCTAGGTGTATATGACATTCTTCTTTCAGACGAATAAAATCTGAGTTATATTAAAACCGTCCTGGCCAGTCCAAGCATTATAATTGCAGTGGTTGTTGTTCTGTTTTTGAAGTCCATAAAAATGCCTCTGTCCATCATAACATGCTCCACACGGCTCTGGGGGGTTAATAAAGGCCTTCTGAAGAGAATTGATGCATTTGTGTAAGAAAAATATCCATATTTAAAACTTTATAAAGTAAAGTTCCGGCCGATCGCCTTCCATATTTAACTAATGGAAAAAGTGTTAAAAGTGACTGTTTTGCAGTTCAAAATGCTTACACTACGTCTGACGTGTTTAACTGGTAGTGTAAGCATTTTGAACTGCAGAGGCACTTTCAACACTTTTTCCATTAGTTGATTCAAATGCACAAACGCATCGATTCGCTTCAGAAGGCTTTTATTAACCCCCCAGAGCCATGTGGAGCATGTTATATGATGAACAGAGGCATTTTTAGGGACTTCAAAAACAGAACAACAATCACTGCAGTTATAAAGCTTGGATTGGCCATGACGTTTTTTAATATCACTCCGATTTTATTAGTTTGAAAGAAGAATGTCATATACACCTAGGATGACTTGAGGGTGAGTAAATCATGGGCTAATGTTCATTTTTGGGTGAACTATACCTTTAAACTACACACTTATCGTCTCATGCTCTGGCTTTGCTCTCTACAGGTCCAGGGGCATATAAAGAATCTGATTGAAGAGCACTTCAGATCAGACCTCGATTCAGCCATGAGAGACCCCATTCTGTTTGGAGATTACAGAACAGCTCTCAAGTCTGAGCCAAGAGTTTATGAGGATATACTGGACTATGATGCATCCAAAGCTCTGTTTCAGGTGCATAGATGTCTTAATGTTCTATTTACATTTACATTCATGTGTTTGGCAGCATGCATTGTCATTGCAGCATGCAATTCATGCATTACCTAGAAATGCCATTTCCAAAGTAGTAATCCATCAGTATATCTGAAAATGAACAAGCCTGGCAGTTTTATTATTTTGCTTATCATACTTGTTTTTTCTTTTCTTTCACCCCATAGGAGATCCTGGAGGAGTATAATGAAAATAAGACAAGAATGAACTTGGTGCTATTTGATGATGCTCTTGAACACCTGACTGTCATTCATCGCATCATCAGAATGGAGCGTAGTCATGCATTATTAGTTGGTGTAGGGGGTTCAGGGAAACAATCTCTTACAAAGCTGGCTGCCTTCACCGCAGGTTATGAGGTGATTCATCGTTTTTCATGTTCTATATGCAATATTTCCTGTATTTCTTATGCTTTTATATATTTTAATTGATATGAAATTGATGAAAATTGAAATTAGTTGTAAGAATCATTTTATGCTGTTTGTTTATAGGTGTTTGAAATTGTACTTAGTAGAGGGTACTCGGAGACTAATTTTCGTGAGGATCTGAAAACTCTGTACCTTAAACTGGGTATAGAGAACAAGAAAATGGTCTTCCTGTTCACTGATGCCCATGTGGCCGAGGAAGGTTTTCTGGAGCTCATCAACAACATGCTTACATCAGGTATTTAAAACAACTGACTTAATGAAGTCTAATAAGGTAACATACACATTTGTAAATTAATCTATTTAGTTAAAATTCTTTGTATAACATGTAAGCATGAACAAATCATGTTACAGTTTTATGGACTGTATTAAAGAGATGCTAACAGCAGTTTCTTTGTGTTGTCAGGGATGGTTCCAGCACTGTTCCCTGATGACGAGAAGGAATCAGTCCTAAACCAGCTGCGAGATGAGGCTATAAAAACGGGCTCTGGTCCGTCGAAAGAGAGTGTATGGCAATACTTTGTCAACAAGAGTGCCAACAACTTGCACATAGTGCTGGCCATGTCGCCTGTTGGAGACACTCTCAGAACACGCTGCAGGAATTTTCCAGGTCTTTGAGCAATGCATCAGAAATGTTTTTGTGTGGTCTTACTCCTACTTCCTTGATTTCAGAGCTTCATGAGTTTTATATGTGTGTTTTTGTGAATCAGGGTTGGTTAATAATACAAATATCGACTGGTTCTCGCCATGGCCTCTTCAGGCTCTACATGCAGTTGCCAAGTCCTTCTTAGGTATGTGTTAACTAGGGATTTCAAGGCAGTTTATAGATTGTTGTTTACTAACCCTGTGCATGCATACATGATAACAACGCACACTCATTCATGCTAGTTTATGTATCGTATTTCAGGCGAGAGTCCAATGATCCCAGAGTGTCATTCAGAGGCGGTGATTGCTCATGTGTGCATGGTGCACGGTTCTGTAGGGGAGTATAGTAAACTGTTCCAGCAAACACTGCGTCGCAGCAACTTCGTCACCCCTAAAAACTACCTGGATTTTATTAGTACCTACTCCAACCTACTGGAGGACCAAGATAAATACATACTGGGTAAGAGCACATTTCTCTTGAGCTGTTTGGTAACATTTTATTTATGATTTTGAAATAATGTACTGCATCTATATCAGTGTTGTTTGTTAACCAAAACTAAATCTAAATCTAAAACAGAATTATAAGATGAAAAACATCTACTAAACGAAAATTTTAACATTTTAACATTACAGAAAACAACAAAAATTATTAAAAGATCATAATAAAATCAATACAAATTAATACTTAGAATAATAATCTTAGAATAACACTGATCTGTATGCATTTTCCAGCACAGTATAAACGTCTAGAAGGGGGTTTGGATAAGCTGAAGGAGGCGAGTGGGCAGCTAGCAGAGCTCAACACCAAACTAGCTGAGCAGAAAGTGGTGCTGGCAGAGAAGACTTCAGCCTGTGAGATTCTTCTAGAAGAGATCTGCTCTAATACTGCTGTTGGTTAGTACAACATCACATACAAAAATGTCTGCAGTAAAACTATGGGTAATTAATATCAAGTTGTTTTTATTCATGTTACAGATGTGTTTATATGTCACATATTTATTAAAATAATGTGAAAAGTGGGAAAAGATAGGAATATGGAAAGGTACAAACACTCTATTAAACAGCAACTGTAGCTAAAAATAGATTGTAAACTCTCTTTCAGCGGAGGAGAAAAAAGCCCTGGCAGAAGAGAAGGCTAAAGAGATAGAGGAGCAGAATAAGATAATAGTGGTGGAGAAGAAGGATGCTGAGAGCTCTCTAGCTGAGGCTCTTCCTGCTTTAGAAGCCGCTCGCATCGCCCTGCAAGACCTGGAAAAAAATGATGTTGTAGAAATCAGGTAGTGACTTTGCTTCTGCACTCTAATACTAAATCAAAGCAAAAGCATTCATTCTTGAATCTTGCTGGGCAGATTTTTTTTTAATAAACATACATCTGGGAAAAGTGGGTTCATCTTATATTCAGGGTCTAAGAGATGACTGTCATGTTTGCGTGCCTCGATGACGGCACCAAACTTCTCCCGTACAAAATTTTACAAGGGCTACAGGTTATTTTTATGCCAAAAAGTGGTTATTTTACCAGTATTTACCATACTTTCAATCCAAAATTTGAATATAAAAATATGCAGTATGAAAATTATTTTAAAATAAATGTATAGGTAAGCCTTTTTCCAAAAGATACATCTTGAAAAAGGGGACGTCTTATAATCAGGATTGTCTTATTCTTGGAACAATACGGGTATTACATTTGTATATGAAATATTACAATTATTATATAGTACAGTTAATTAATTAATTATATAATAATAATAATTAAATATATAATAATTATAATATTAATATAAAATCAACGTTAGAAAAATAAATAGGAAATAAATAAGGGAAGTGACAGGTTTTTTCTTTTTTGTGTGAGTAAACTTTATTTGCAAAAATACATTTTTACTTGCTGTGGATAATTTTCATGGGCCCCACAACAAAAAAGTGCCTTCCTTTTGTTGCATGAAGGCCACAAGCTTTATGTAAGACAAACAGTGTAAGAACAGTATTGATGCTTTTCCTAGTTTTTTATAGGGCTTTTCACATGGTACTTAACCCCTGGTTATTGTCATTCTAAATGGGTAAAGGAACGTTTCACACTCGTAATTTAGGGGTTAGCACCACTTTTTACCGGGGTTATGAAACCGCTTTTGTACAGTGGGAAACAGTGTAATGTTGGAATATTATGACTAGATGCTTGGCAACCGACAACCAATAGCGTGCCGCATATACATGTGCTTTGGACTGTCATGGAAACACCACATGTTGTGTAAACAGTAGTTTCAGCGTTTGAGGGGAACCATCAAACAGCGATAGAAAATGCGACAATTGGAGTGAAAAGGAAGCTGTTTCATTCTTACCAATATAGTCCAAAAAGTTAATTCAGGATAAACAAACTAAAATACACTAGTTCTAGATCAGTCAGCAAGTTCGGCAATATATAATATGAGAATATGCAATTCTAGAGCCGTTATGTAAGCACTAAAACAAGGACATTAAGGCAAATAAAGACATTAAGGTTTAGGAATGTACAATGTGGAATGGCAGTGTACAAGTACCCAGGATTAATTCCTAACCCAGGGTAAATTATGAAAAATATACAATGTGAATCAAGATAACCCAGGATTCCATTTACCCAGGTTTATAATAACTCAGGGTTAACTAAGTGTGAAAAGCCCTTGTGCAGTTTGCTCAGTGATCCTCAGATCATTCTATTTTTGTTTATTTGTAGGAAAAGGAAATTAAATACCTTTTAATGACCGCAAAGCTCATTTCTGGCCTATTCCTTTACACATTCCATTTCATCGCCGGATGTTGTAGCGACTTGACATTTCTGATTTATGGTTCTGTGCTCTTCACTTATGTATCTCCTCCACCCTCTTCTTTGCGATATTGTAGATCCTTCTCCAAGCCACCCAAACAGGTGCAGGTTGTGTGCGAGTGCATCCTAGTGATACGGGGCCAAAAAGAGATCAGCTGGAAGGCAGCCAAGGGCATGATGTCAGAGGGCAACTTCCTGCGCACTCTTATGGAGATGGACTGTGACTCAATCAGTGCCGGTCAAGTCAAGACTGTCAGAGGTAAACCAACATCCATATACTCATCTTCTTGATGCTTCTCTGTAATCCCAGTGCCTTGAAACAACTTATGAAGTATCTAGCGCTCCAACGTAAACCCACTCATGGAAATTATGATGCCTCCACCTTGTCATATTGTATACCCAGCCTACCTAAGGAACCTCAATACCAGTTTGGAGGAGATGCAAGCCATCAGTAAAGCTGGTTCTGGCATGCTAAGGTTTGTGGAGGCTGTCATGGGCTACTGTGACGTGGCCAGAGACATTAAACCTAAGAGAGAGAAGGTATTATATGCTTATATAATAGAGACTTTAAATGCATAAATTAAATTAATTAAATTTATTTGATCTCATAATAAAATGAGCTGAAATTAAATCACAAAATTACACTTAAAGGTAGCTCGTCTGGAGAGGAATTTCTTCCAAAGCAAACGTGAGCTGGAGCGAATCCAGAATGAGCTCAGTGCCATCCAGAAAGAGCTTGGAGCTCTTGGAGACAAATATGAGGCTGCCATGACAGAAAAGCAACTTCTGCAGGAAGAGGCCGAGGTTATGGAGAGAAGGCTCATTGCTGCAGACAAACTCATCTCAGGCCTGGGATCAGAGAATAAGCGGTCAGCTTACTCTGTGCCAAAAAAACTTTGCTTGAATATGAATGACTGATCAAAGATCAGCAAATGAATTACATTTTAGGAATATTTTACTGTATGTCTATTTACGTGTAGCTGGATGGAGGACCTTGAGGAGCTGAAGCAGCGCCGAGTACGTCTTCTGGGAGACTGTCTGATCTGCGCTGCCTTCCTCAGCTACGAGGGCGCATTCAGCTGGGACTTCCGCAAAGAAATGGTTTATGAGGTGTGGCAGGCAGATGTCCTAGAGAGAGGTATTCCTCTGAGCCAGCCTTTCCGAATAGAAAACCTGCTCACTGATGAGGTGGAGATAAGCAGGTGAGTCATCAAAGCATGTGTAGAAGAATTAATTTATATTTGTTTATGGGGAAAAAACCTCTGTGCATTCTCTTAGATGGGGATCTGAAGGTCTTCCTCCAGATGAACTTTCAGTTCAGAATGGCATCCTGACCACCAGATCAAGCCGCTTCCCCTTGTGCATTGACCCCCAGCAGCAAGCCCTCAACTGGGTCAAAAAGAAGGAGGAGAAGAACAATCTGAAGGTTTGACTTCATTCCATCAGTTTAGTATGTACAAAGTTTTTTCTGTAATCAATCTTGGACTTTTTTTATAGTAACCTTTCTGCTTTGCAGATCTCTTCATTCAATGACCCAGACTTCTTGAAGGGGCTGGAGTTGGCCATTAAGTATGGCTTCCCCTTCCTGTTCCAAGATGTGGATGAATATATTGATCCAGTTATTGACAATGTCCTTGAGAAGAATGTAAAAGGGGCAGAGGGGCGTCAAGTTGTCGTACTTGGTGATAAGGAAGTTGACTATGATCCCAACTTCAAACTTTACCTCAATACCAAACTTGCCAATCCCAAGTTCTCTCCTGCTGTATTTGGGAAGGCCATGGTTATCAATTACACAGGTGAGCGCAAACAATTCCAACGCCAATTTTGGAGTAATAAAAAGTATTTTTGAATAATAAAAAAGTGACATTAATTTGAGATTTTACAGATTGTCATTTAATCTTTCTGCTAAAACTTTTTCAGTAACCCTTAAGGGCCTGGAAGACCAGCTGCTGAGTGTTATCGTGGGATTTGAGAGGAAGGAGCTGGAAGAGCAGAGAGAACGGCTTATTCAAGAGACTAGTGAGAACAAACGTTTGCTGAAAGACCTGGAGGACTCGCTGTTGAGAGAGTTGGCCACCTCCACTGGAAACATGCTGGATAATGTAGAACTGATACAAACTCTAGAGGAAACCAAGTCTAAAGCCAGTGAGGTCAGTTCATTGCATACTGCACACATGTATAATAGCCTACTAATTATTTCATAAATATTTATCACAAGGAACTCACTACCATTCAAAAGTTCAAGGTTGGAAAGATTTGTTTTAATGTTTTTGAAAGAAGTCTCGTATGCTCACCAAGGCAGTATTATTTGATCAAACTTACATTAAAAATTATAATATTGCCAAATATAATTACAATGATAACATTCATACTTCATATTTTAATATATTTTTAGTTGAAGTGTATTCCTGTGATGAAAAAGCTGAATTTTAACAGCCATTACTCCAGTATGCTGGTATGGTGCTCAAGAAACAATGTTGAAAACAGTTGTGCTGCTTTATTTTTTTCAGGATTCATTTTTGAGGAAGAACAACATTTATTTGAAAAAAAGGAAAATGTAACAATGTAAAATGATTTACTGTCACTTTTGATTAATTTAAGGCATCTATGCTGAATAAAAGTATTTAAAAAATCATAAACTTTTGAATGGCATTGTACATACTGATTAGTTTATATTGCAATTTATGATTTTACATTCATTATTTGACTCCAACAGGTGTTTGAGAAACTGAAGCTGGCAGAAAAGACAGCCATTGATATTGACACACTGAGAGACGGCTACCGTCCGGCTGCCAAGAGGGGGGCTGTCCTGTTTTTTGTGCTGGCTGAGATGGCTCTGGTCAATAGCATGTATCAGTATTCACTTGCTTCCTTCTTAGAGGTATTTGACCTCTCAATGTCCAAGTCTCTACCCAACACAATCCTGCCCAGCAGATTGAATAACATCATGGACACACTTACACAGAATGTCTATAACTATGGCTGTACTGGTGAGCCTGTTAATCCTTTCAAGTCTAATAGATTCTGATGAATTTTAATAAACTATTAAAACTTCATGCCAAGAGATTATGACATTTTCTAGTCCATGAACATTAGCAGTTAGTGATGACAGGACAGTTTAGATTAAATCACTGTTGCTTCTTCAACAGATTCGAACCAAACTTCTTTTTGCTTTGTTGTTTAGGTCTGTTTGAAAGACACAAACTTCTCTTCTCCTTCAACATGACTATTAAGATTGAGCAGGCAGATGGCAGAGCACCCCAGGATGAACTTGAGTTCTTCCTTAAAGGTGTAGCTTCAGGAAGACTTGTCTCCCACTCTTTCTCTCTTTTGCAATATAAACATGCATAGCAATGCACATACATACCCAATCTTTTTCCTCTCTCCAGGTAACCTCTCTCTGGAGAAGAGCAAACGTAAGAAGCTGTGCGACTGGCTGCCTGATCAGGGCTGGGAGGATATAGTGCGCCTTATGGAACTCTTTCCTAATGAATTTGGCACTTTAGCTGATGATATAGAAAAGAATCCTGAGGAATGGAAGAAAGTGAGTGGCAGAAATCATCAAACACATACCAGATGAACCTATGGTGAGATAGTATACATAATTTATGTAGTCCCACCCATAATGTCTTTTTGTTTCTGACACAGTGGTATGACTTAGATGCACCAGAGCAAGCTTCCTTTCCCATGAAGTACAAGGACAGCCTCACTCCCTTCCAGAAGCTTCTGCTGATCCGCTGCTTCAGGCTGGACAGAGTCTATCGTGCCGCCAGTGATTACATCACATTTACCATGGGAGAGAAGTAAGAGGAAACTAAAAACACTTATGGATTTTATAAAACAGCAGCGTATTACAAACAGATCATGTAATCAAAAGGGTGTACATTTAATGAATTATTATTAAAAATATGCTATGGATACAAATTCAAGTTAGATAGGAAATCTTGATTTGGTGGATTTTTATATGAAAAAATTATGTGGATTAAAAATTATATTTTGGATAAGAAATTAACACATAAAACCTTAGGGTCTTATTATAATAATTATATTTGATTAATAATTGTCAGGAAATTGCATTATGCAAATGTAAACTTCTGTTAAGGACTGCAGAGGGAAAATTACATCTAAAGACTGGAATACACTACACAACATTTAAAATCCAAACAGATTTTAAAACAATAGACATCATACACTTGCCGATTTGTAAAATCATTATAGAGGAAAAACTGGGCATCATACACTAAATGACAGAGGATTACACACAACTTTAACATTAAAATTGTTCTAAATTCATGCAGAAACGTGCTTGTTTGCTAGAAGACGCATAACAAATGAAAACAATATGTGATTCAAAATATCCACCTTGTTTTTATATCCTCTGACTGGATTGAATCCATAGTCTGTGTCCATCCAACTGAAAAACCTAAAAAATCTACGCACTGGCTGTCTGGCTCTGACTTTCAGCAACTAGCATTGCTCTGCAAACTGGGACAAAAATTTGTGCACAGTGTATTCTGGCTTGAATGTTCATGTAATAAAAGTCCAAGCTTTTTAATGTCAGACAATCAGAAACAATGGCATTTGTTGTGAGGGTGAAGTTCTAACTTTCTCTTTGTCACTTCTTCACTCTGTCACTCAGATACGTACAGCCCCCCGTGATCAGTTTTGAAGCTATCTTTGACCAGAGCTCCCCAAACTCTCCCATTGTGTTTATTCTGAGTCCAGGCTCAGAACCAGCCAATGATCTGACAAAATTAGCCAAACGCTCTGGCTTTGGGACCAACAGACTCAAATTTCTTGCCATGGGGCAGGGACAGGAGAAGGTAAATGTGCACAGATACAAAAACATAGTCTAGAGTATATGCTGCAAGTATATGCTAGTTCTCATATTTGACACCAGTACAGTGCACTGTGGTGGTGCATTGCATCTTGACCACCCCAAATATCATAACAGAAACCCATGAACTCTACAAGACAGTCTGTAAAAATTTACAAATATGACATTTCTATTTCAGGTTGCATTGCAGCTTTTGGATACCGCAGTGGCACGAGGCCAGTGGCTGATGCTACAAAACTGTCACCTGTTAGTGAAATGGCTGAAGGATCTAGAGAAAGCACTGGAACGAATCACTAAACCCCACCCAGACTTCCGCTTGTGGCTCACTACAGATCCCATTAAAGACTTCCCCATCGGCATCCTGCAGAAATCCCTCAAGGTCAGGACACATTTAATGCATGTACATTTAATGTGTGAATATTAATTTCCATGTTAACTAATGGTTTTCTCATGTTCACCTTCAGGTTGTAACAGAACCTCCAAACGGGCTGAAGCTCAACATGAGGGCAACATATTTTAAGATTCCTCATGATAAGCTCATGGGCTGTGCTCACCCAGCCTTTCGCAGTCTGGTTTATGTGCTGGCCTTCTTCCATGCTGTGGTACAGGAAAGACGCAAGTACGGCAAGATCGGCTGGAATGTGCCTTATGATTTCAATGAGTCCGACTTCCTGGTACGTTTCCTCTAATTCGAAGGTCCTTAAAGGTAGTGCTCAGGTAGTATTGTCAAGTTTGAGACACTTTACATTGCATTTTGATGAAGTAGTTTCATTGTCTCTCAGGTGTGTATGGAAATCTTGGACACCTACCTGACCAAAGCCCAAACTCAAGGAGATGCCGCAATTCCATGGGGAAGTCTCAAATACCTAATTGGAGAGGTAAATATCATATTAAGTTAATTTTGTCATTTTATGGGCTGACTGTTGAAAATTTATCAAAAGTAACAGTAAATACTTATAAAGTTACAGAAGATTTCCATTGAAAAGATGCTGTTCTCTTGAACTTTTTATTTAAAAAAAGATCATAGTTTCCACAAAAAGATAAAGCAGCACAACTATTTTCAACAATATAAAAATAAGAAAAGTTTCTTGAACACCAATAAGCATAAGACTGAAATTACATTTTAAAATATATTAAAATAGAAAAAAGTTATTTTAAATTGTAATATTTCACAATATTACTGTTTTACTGTATTTTTGATCCAACAAATGCAGCCTGGATGAGCATAATATATATATCATTTCAAATGCCTCTTGCAGGTGATGTATGGTGGCAGGGCTATTGATAGCTTTGATCGTAGGATCCTCACAGTTTACATGGATGAGTATCTGGGTGACTTCATCTTTGACACCTTCCAGCCATTCCACTTCTTTCACAATAAAGATGTGGACTACAGGATCCCACCACACGGACCCAAGCAGGTTTATGTTGGTAAGTTGCTGCTTAGAATCCATCATCAGAAAGACTCTGGTTTAAATGTGACAGACACTCAACTCTCTATGTTTTGCAGACGAGATAGAGTCGCTGCCTCTGGCTAACACGGCAGAGGTGTTTGGCTTGCACCCTAATGCTGAGATCGGATACTACACACAGGCTGCTCGTGACATGTGGACTCATCTTATTGAGCTACAACCACAGACAGGTACCTGATTTATAGTTCTTTATATTACTAAAGTATAGGGATGCCCCGGCCTGATCTCAAGGATCAGCATCAGGGCTGAATAAGCTTTTTTTTTAACTGATCGATTATCTGCAATCTTAAGCCTGATTTTACGTCAGCTGTCACACGGTATGCACCTTCAAGTGGGTTTGCCAACCGGCATTAAAAAGAAAAGAAGCTGCTCCAGTGTGCATGGGAGAGAACCATTCTAACGCATCACACACTCACGTTCAAGCTTCCGTTTTTAGCATATTTCATGCACACTTTTGTATGGAATCACTCAAAACTAATTTATTTTCTGTTTATTTTTATCTGCCATCAGACTAATCGACAGACTGGCATTCTGACACTGCAAGCTTCATGCTTTCTAACCTTATCGCCATTTTTCATCTACCAGTGTCTATTAAAACAGCTCTTAAAGAGATAGTTCACCCTAAAATGAAAATTAGCCCATGATTTACTCACCCTCAAGTCAATTTTCATTTTAGGGTGAACTATCCCTTTAATGAATCGTGCTTCCTTCTGTAACATAAATACAATTACTATATTAAGCATACCAATCCTCTGTTGTTTTTCTTTATTTTAAAATGCTTGCTCCCTTTAAATACATGTACTCCTTTGTATATTCTTAAGGTGATTCTGGCGGTGGCATTAGTAGAGATGAGTACATCAGTCAGGTGGCACGGGACATTCAGAGCAAACTACCTGAAGCGTTTGACCTAGATGTGATCCGCAAGAAGCTGGGGCTGGAGATCTCCCCAACAACTGTAGTACTGCTACAAGAGCTGGAGCGCTTCAACAAACTTACGTTCAGGATGAGACGTTCTCTGGCTGAACTACAGCGAGTGAGTGACATGAAGAGAGGGAGAAAGAAAAGAATTAAATAAAAACTATTACAGCTAACAATTAATACGACTCTTCATGCTATACTTTGTTTGTTCATAAAATATGAAGAAAAAAACAAAGGTTTCACAGTATACTGTGTGTTCTTTCTGTCTCAAGGCCCTGGCTGGTGAGGTTGGAATGAGCAGTGAGTTAGATGAGGTGGCGAGAGCTCTGTTTAATGGGCAGATTCCTGTTATCTGGAGGAAACTGGCACCAGATACTCTAAAATCTCTAGGAAACTGGATGATCCACTTCAAAAGACGACATGAACAGTACAGCTCATGGGTGAGAATCAAATATCACACCATATATAAGCATAAGTCTCATGCTCACCAAGGCTACCTTAAAGGCACAATATGTAAGATCTTTGGATTAAAATATCCAAAAAACACTAGAACAATGTTATATATTTTGTTGACCTGTGTACTTACATTATCACAAATATTTCCAAGAATTTTTAAATCCAGAGAAATAAGCAATTTTAACCAGGACAATTTTCAGTGTGGAATTTTTAACCCCATTATAAGGTTACTTAATGTTCTTTTATGTCTACTATCACAGCTACTGTAAATCAACTTCAATTTGAATTTATCAAATGTGCTACTAAACAAATAAATACATTTTATCTTGTATTGTTTTTCATTTATGTAGGTGGATGAGGGAGAGCCCTGCGTGATGTGGTTGTCAGGCTTGCATATTCCAGAATCGTACCTGACAGCACTGGTCCAGGCCACCTGCAGGAAGAACAGCTGGCCTCTGGATCACTCCACTCTCTACACACAGGTTTCACACTACAGGAGTGAGGACGAGGTCAAAGAGAGACCAGGACAGGGTAAGAGCACACAACACCCTGCACATAAAAGAATGAACATGAAGACATTGAGACTCAAACACGTGTTGTTCTTTGTTTTGTTTTTTGTCAGGATGTTATGTATCAGGACTGTATCTGGAGGGGGCAGACTGGGACATGGAACAGGGCTGTCTGGTGCGCAGCAAACCCAGAGTTCTAGTGTCTCAACTACCCATTCTCAAAATCATTCCCACTGAAGCACACCGCCTTAAACTCCAGGCAAGATGCTTTTTTTGTGTCAGGTGTTCAGTTCATGACATTTGAGGATATCTGTCTGGAAATCTTTGTGATCTGTAAGTAAAGTGTATCTTTGGCTTATTTTGTAGAACACCCTGAGGACTCCAGTCTACACCACCTCAATGAGGAGGAATGCTATGGGTGTTGGACTGGTGTTTGAGGCTGATCTTTTCACCACCAAGCACATTTCTCACTGGGTACTGGAGGGAGTGTGCCTGTGCCTCAATGCTGACTAATAGTCAAACTGTTATAAAATGAAATTATTTATAAGAGGATTTTAAACTTAAAATATACTAATAACTTAATAGAATAATAGAATGTTTTGTTTTTGACCTTTCAAAAGACCTTTAACGCTGTCAACGTGTTTTGTGTTTCACCACTGGGTGGCAGCACACCAATTATTGCTGCAAGAACCTGTTGCATTCAGTCTTTGAGAAAAGATCTCAAACTTTGCCTAGTTGATTTCATACACACAAATAAAAATGTTAAATAAGAATCATAAGAATTTTTAATTTCTTAATTGCACTCTTAACAAGTAGAATAACTTATAAATGTTATAAGTTGGTGGGGGGGTGGGGTCACAATTTATTGTTATTTAACCTGCTATAAAATTAATCTGCATATAGGTGCTCTGAACCAGTTTTGTGGTTCAGACATTGTTAAATGAAATAAAGTATAAATATAATTATTAGATGAAAAACTAAAAACAACATAAATGAGAAATGTTGCCTTGACTGCTAGCTTAAATAAAGTTTAAGCACAAAAAATACTGAATTCAATATTAATCAAAGCGAAATATAAATATAAAAACTAATTAAAAAAAGACAAAAGCACAACGAAATCGCTAAAACTTAAACTGAAATTAAAATACTATAAAAGTATATAAATAATGCTAAAATAACACTGCTCTGAACTTGAAATGCTCAACATTAAGCAGATAGCTGAAGTTTTTGTGCAGGTACTTCATTAGAGATTGACCCATCATCTTCTAACTTATGGATGTTTATAGAATTAGGTTATTTTACACACCGATCAGGCATAACATTATGACATTATGTCCTAATATCGTGTTGGTCCCCCTTTTGCTGCCAAAACAGCCCTGACCCGTCGAGGCATGGACTCCACTAGACCCCTGAAGGTGTGCTGTGGTATCTGGCACCAAGATGTTTGCAGCAGATCCTTTAAGTTGCAAGGTAGGGTCTCCATGGATCGGACTTGTTTGTTTAGCACATGCCACAGATGCTCGATTGGAACCATTATAAAAGGATGGATACACTTTTTTGGGCTTTAATTTTTAGGCTGCCATTCACTGCCATTATAATGTTTGGAAGATCCAGGACATTTTTTAATATAACTCTGATTGTATTCGTCTGAAAGAAGAATGTCATATACACCTAGGATGGCTTGAGGGTGAGTAAATCATGGGCTAATTTTCATTTTATGTTCCTTGGAGCTTGCTGTTCCACTGTTCAGACACTGGGGGCCGCACTGGTGACATACAGTCTGCCTCGTTAAAGTGCGTGCCAAGAAACTGATTTGCCTCCAAGTTAAGATGTATAAATGAAATAGTTACATTTAAGGTCAATTTCTGTTTTTTTTTTTTTTTTTCTTAAATATAATTTTAGTTTTAGTATTATAATATAAAGTTATAAAGAAAAATGTATTTACAGACCCCATGTCTCGTGCTCCTCTCAAACCTATAACCAAGTAGAGGAATGCTGACAGTCATTGAGATGTTATATTTATCAATAACCTAAGACAAAAAGTGAACAATGAAAAAACCCTCAAAACTGCATGTTTAGTGGAGAAAGGTGGTGTAGTTATAGCATCAACAAGCAGAGGCTAATTGGGTCGTGCTGACCATCAAAACCTTAACTTCGTGGTCTTAATCCCCTCTTAATGTAGCTGATTAAACTGATACTGAGAGCATATACTCTCTTAGCTGTCTTATCTAGCCATACTTTGATGACATCTAGTGACAACATCGGACAGCATCAGGTGTGGAAACTTTAGACAGGTGAGATTCAGTGGCATTAATCCGATATATCCTCAGGCTGTTCTCTTGCTCCCTGGACCCAGCACTGCATCAGACAGGAGGACTGCATCATCATGTTAAGTTTGGGGAACCAGAGCTCACTGTTGGGGAGGTGAACTTAGACTAAGTTAAATAAGCAGAACTATACCAATTTCATTTTTATGAGACATTCAGCAAATGATGCTTCCATCAAACTGTCAGATGCATTGGCAATGGCAACAATTCAAGGGAGTCATTTGGGGAAAAGAACTAAAATGCCTTCTGTTTATGTTATTAGTTGGCACAAGTTAAATAAAAAGGGTTATTTGAATTAAATGTCTTAACATTTGGCAGTCCAGTCAAATGCTAAGTCTGGAAAGAGTTGTGAAACCTCTTGGCTGATTTCACTTCAGCAAAAGTTCTGTTGTGTACTGCTCATTATGGCAAATGTTTACAATATTCATACTAATATACTGCCACAAATGTTGTTTGGTAATATGATATTACAAACATATCCATTAGAACAGTTACATGTGAGAAAGTGCTATGATATCAATGCAAATGTTAAGTCTGCTTTTATTGCTCTTTGGATGTGCATAGGAAAAGATGATCTAGTTTCTATGTCTATAAACAGCTTCACAGATACCAGACGTGTAATCTGTTCTTCAACCAAAGTTACAAATCCCTGTTCCAGCACACTCACGACTCATGGCTGGTTTGGGACCTAATGGGTGACGTCATTGCTGGGAGGTGGGGGCCATTTACTGCCCTGCTTTCCCCGTCATCATCCATAATAAGATGCCTGCTGCCATGTTGTGATGTATACTGTATGTAGATGCTAGTGGAATGTTCACAAATCATCCTCACAATTTTTCTAGTCCATTAATTCTCTAAAAACTCTTTTTGTGTTATTTTAAGCATTGCATTTTCCACATAGGGGAAGAACAGACATTATAATTATTGTCAGGCTTAATCTGTTTTTATTAAAACAGTTTTGCAAGCTATTTACACTGCTTAAAAAATATATATTAAAATTTTTTGAAATAAGTCTCTTATGCTCTCCAAGATTTGATCAAAAAATACAGCAATATTCTGAAACATTACAGTTTAAAATAACTCTTTGTTCGTATATTTTAAAATATTAGTTATTTCTACAATAGCAAAGCTGAATTTTCAGCATCATTACTCCAGTCTTCAGCACTTAGCTGCTTAAAAACAGCGGGAACAGCATTTATATGAAATTGAAATATTTTTTTCACTTTGACCAATGTAACGTATCAATGCTAAAAGTGTTAATTTCTTTCTTTAAAAAAAGTCATACAGACCACAAACTTTTTCATAATTTCTTAATTATGATATGCAGTTATGCAAACTAAATTCAGCTAATTCAGTCTGGAATATAAATCCCCTCTCAAGACCCTCCTGCGGCTGTGGCTTTCTCTATGGGTGATGATTATGTTGATTCTGAGAAGCCAGAATGGCATAGATCTTACCTACTATGGAGAATTTTTGTCTGGGTGGCTGCTATGGAAACACTGGCAGAGAGAGTGAAGGTAAGGAAATACTGATGACTGAATATTAAATTAATAATACAGGGTTATGCAAGGCCAAATCTTACTTTCAGGCTGTTAGTTGCTCAACTCATATTGACCTGTGACATTTAAAAATATATGCTGCTTATGTGGATAGATATAAAATAGTATATGAAGCCCACATTGATTAATGATCATTGAAACCCAAGACTTGGCTTCAAAACAAGCATTATAAATCCTGCCTCTAAGCAAATGATTTTCGTCTCTGGATAATAACCACTCAGACACACTCCCCTGGAGCAATAAGATGATTTTAATAAGTTTTGCACGGAATTATAAATAAGACAGGTGGATATCGGGATATTTTTTGACCTGTAGTCCTCTAGGTCTGAAAATTGCCATCTGTATGATTTATGCATCTTAAAGGACAGCCACTATTGTCAGTATAAAAGATCACAATTGGCTCATTGGAGATTGGCAAATTTGATTAGATTGCTGTGAGCGTCCTTTCATCTTCTCATTGCTTCTAGTTGTCTTGGCTTTCAGCCGTATAAATGGCCTTTCTGTGCTGACTAGGAAGCTGGCTACCTGTATGGAAAGACTGTTTGATGTGTGGTACAGTTGGGTGTAGGCTACAGACCAACATCAAAATCAGGAGAACCAATGTGATTGAAGCATCACGCCTCTCTCTCTCTCTCAAAAAAAAGAGCTGTTTTCCTTGGTGTATCAATGCAGATTTGCCGATTTGAGCATGATTAATTTAACTATATAAGGTACAATATCCATTTTTTTTCCTTCACAAATGAATTTCTCTCTGTTGGCTGTTTAAATGATACACAACGGTGTTTCAGACCGTCTTTGTTAACGCTTCATTAAAAGTATCGGCTGATGAGAGTTTCATTTCAGGATTAGAGCATAAGCTCATAAGAGTCGTTTGTTCGTGGGTCCGTCTACGCTAGTCTTGTTGTATGATTTTGATTCACTAAAAAGAACCGTCATTTGTTTGTGAATTTAACCACACGGCATTGTGTTTTGCTGCGTCCCAATTCGCATGATTTTCGTGGAGTTCCCAAGGACAACTCGATAGATACATGGATGTTTGTTGCCATTATTTTTAGATATTACGCGTTCTATAATGGCATCTTGCACTGCAGCAATCTTTAGAATTTTGTTTGAACTTTGGATTTTGTGGTAGCTCTGTACCTTAGAGTTGTGTGAAATCCGTTACCTTGGTGGCACCTTTAAGGCAGCGAGGCAAATTCACGCAGGGAGAGTCACTACTGCTGTTCTGCAAGACCCACTCAGCAGACTATTGGATAACGCTGGGAAAGCTTGCCCCGGGGGGCCACTGCGGAAGCCACATCATGCCCGGAGGGAGTTACCATGTGGAGAATACACGTATGGACTGGCTGTGGGCAGTGCAACATACGGAAGTCCCAGGGGTGGCCCCGGCCATTGTAGGCAGGGGAGCAACACCACACTGCCGAGGGAAAGACACGGGCTCGCCGTAGGGAACCATACCGTAGAGAATACATATATGGGACCGCCGTGGGGGTAACAATATATGGGACCCAGCCTAACACAAGTTCAACCAATGCATAGAGTGTTAGACCTGCCGTTGGACACTCTGCCACGTCCGACTGCTGCGGGTTGAGGAGGACTCGACAGGGTTCGTCATTCTGGGAAACTCGACTGGAGCATATAAAAGTGGTATCCGTTCCATGGGAAAGGGAATGGCGCAGCAAGCCGACACTTAGAACGGGCACTTCGGTGTGTAGCGAGATCTAGCCCCAGGGGAAATGGTGCGGGATTTATGCATGCGTTTAATCGTGTTACGATCAAACATGCATAAATCAGCACAGAAGGGGAATTTGGATATTAACAGTTGATTATAACGGATTATAACAATTATTAATATCTAGGGCTTGATTCAACTTTTAGAAATTTCTTTGATTCTAGAATTGAGTTCAAAGGACGGATAATTGTCCACCAACTATCTCCTTTTTTTTAATAACTCTTAGACAAGGCTTCTCTGGCCAGGAGAAGTATCTTTCTTTTTAATTTGTAACAGGGTCGGTTCACCGTAAAAAAGGGACCTATGGGTGAGCAATTCAGGCACAATCACGTGTGAATATATATATTTTAATAAATCTACAAACAATAAACAAACATACACAAATGAACTGAAAGCAGGAGGGAGAGAGAGAGAGAGAGAGAGAGAGAGAGAGAGAGAGAGAGAGAGAGAGAAGGAAACGGTGGTATTACCGACACAACCTATTGAGCACAAGCAAGAAATCAGTCCAACTTATTGGTATAAGCTCAAGACTTTATAACGACAGCTTAAGGGATACTTGCATATGTTTCCTGCGTGGCTGATCGCGAATTCGTTCGTGTGGGGGAATTCCACGATCCGGTCCGTATTTTGAATCTTGCAGGGCGGATCCGTTGGGATCTGCGGGTAGTTCAAATTCGGTTCCTTTGTGTGGTAATGTCCTTTGGAAGATGGCGCACAGGCAATCCGAAAATCCGCGTCGAGGAAGAGTCCAGAGAGGGGGTCAAAAGCAGGGAGAGAGAAAGAGAGGAGCGAAGAGAGAGCCGGAGAAACGGAAAAGGGGAAAGGAGGAGCACTTGTAGGCCCTCTTAAAGGGCCATCATGGGGCACGCCTCTTTTGTCGGAACAGCCAATCAGAGCGAAGGAACTCAGAAGCGGGAAATCTCCCTTTGTCTTCGGGTCTCGCCTCATTAACATGTTTATGGCTTTCTTAGGTATGCAGACTTTGGGGTTTTGGCATAAAAGAAAGAGTTTGATGCATCATAGTACCACACAACGCACATAGACGGTCTACAAATTGAGAGACAAAGATTTCGAGACCAAGCATGGGGAGTTTAACTTAGGAATTAAAGGAAGGGTGAGGCTTGACGTTGTTCTTCATTAAGCATTTCCTGATTATAAGTTTCTAACCTATCAAACACATCTAAAATGGTTATAACAAAAAGCATGCATACATACAGGGAACACAGCACATCTAAAATGAAAAATAACTAAGTTAAAAGTCATATAACCTATTTGGATGTTCTTTGGTATGTGTGAGGTGGGGTGATGATGTGGGTGGGGGGCTTTTATTTATGATGGTCTCTCGTGGACTGCAGGAGGCTGGTTTGTGTCCTTTTTAGAACCGTTAACCTGTCAGTCTGTAGACTTCACGGCGCCGAGTCCTGTTGACTCATTTCGAATAATCAAAGTATTGGTCCGTTGATCATTTATGAGCACCGTCCATACGCTACAGGTGTTACTGACTATGGGAAGTGAGCACACAGGAAGATACCGGCTCTACACATAGGCTATAGAATCTAGCGAACATATTGGGTGTCACCCAGCCCGCAGCTCTACAAATATCTGTCAGTGAGTCACCACGAGCCAGCACCCAGGAAGAAGCTACACCCCTAGTGGAGTCGGCTTTTAACCTGAGCGGGCAAGGCACGTCTTGGGTTTCATATGCCAAGACGATGGCATCCACTATCCAGTGGGCCATCCTCTGCTTGGAGACAGCCTTTCCCTTCTGCTGGCCTCCGTAACAGACAAAGAGCTGCTCTGAGGTCCTGAAGCTTTGCGTTCTGTCCATGTAAGTTCGCAGGGTGCGAACGGGACAGAGAAAAGCTAGGGCTGGGTCTGCCTCCTCCGAAGGCAGTGCTTGCAGGCTCACCACCTGAAGGGAGTGGTGAGAACCTTGGGCACATATCCGGGCCGGGGTCTCAGGATTACATGATAGTTACCCGTCCCGAATTCCAGGCATGATTCGTCGAATGAAAATGCCTGCAGGTCCCCTACCCTTTTTATGGAGGCCAGTGCAGTCAGGAGTACTGTCTTCAGAGAATTTTTAACTCAGCTGACTGCAAAGGCTTGAAGGGAGGTCTCTGCAGTGCGGTCAGCACCAGAGACAGGTCCCAAGAGGGTATAGAGGGAGGACAAGGCGGATTTAGTCTCCTCGCCCCCCTCAGGAACCTGCTTCCCTAAGGAACGCACGCTGGGTTGCCGTGACAACCCGTGCTGTCAGCCGGCAGCTAGACGTGAACCTGTTCTCCTGAGAGAACATGGACCACCCACAAACGCCATCTCAACATGGTTATGCGAGAGGGCTCATGGCTGTCAATAAGGACAGGAAACAACCACATCCAGAAACGTACAGGTGGAATGACATCTTGAAAAAGATGCAGTGTCACACCCACGCTGCTCTTTTAAAAGAAAATGTGCTCTTTTAAATGTGCTGAAGCACCCAGGATCGACTGCGGCAAAACCCAGGAGAGTAGTGCAGCCTGTGTATGCACTCACCATTGGGAATGCCCTTACCGAACCAACAGACCAAACAGTGCTGTGAAAACAGCAGCTTATCACTGTATCAGTGAGCTCGTGGCTGAGCTCACTGGGGGGTTCCCTTTCACGTACGTCGAACGTGACCGAAAGGGAACCCCACTCCTCTGATCTCAAGAGACGCTCTAGTGACTGATACTGGAGGTTGCAGTGTTTAGCCTCCTTGTTAGAGTGTCCCACTCTTAAGCCAGGCGGACCCAGGTTGGAGTCCCGCTTAAGGCGGGCAGGTTCGAACAGGAGGGGTTACATTGGTGCCGTGACCCGGATGGGAGTGAGGTTTTGTGGGAGGAGTGAGTGCAGGGGCGTAGCAAGCTTTTCAAATGTGTGGGGGATGGATGTGGTTTGTTTGTTAACAATAAAAACGATGAATACAATGACAGAAGGGTACAAAAGGTATAACATACAAGATACAAAAAGCTTCCCATTTAAATAAGTGATACTAGAAAAGTATAAAAACACTGAACACAGAAAATAAGTCAAAACTCTGTTGTGAAAATACACAACATTAGACTTGATAAAGAATCAGAATCAGAAATACTTTAATAATCCCAGGGGGAAATGATTTTTGTTACAAACTCCAGATATACAAACATAAGTTCCCGCATCCTCAGCACGAGCTCACCGATAAAACTAACACACCAAGAGAGGCGGGACTTAAGGCAGAACAGCCAATCATCAGCCGGTCACACTCAAAGCTGTTTGAGAGGGAGGGGAGAGGAGGCAGCCGCAATGAGCACAGACACAGAGTGGCCAGAGAAATGGAGGAGCGACTGCTGTAAAGGCGTTTGTGCAAAACTGCGGAAAAACTGCAGAAAAAGTGCGAGTGTTGAACCCTCTCACCGGGAAAAGTGTGGGTGTTAAAACACCCACATCTCCCACGGGTGCGACACCCCTGGGTGAGTGTAACGGAGGACAGCTAGTAGTTGCTGTGCAAGTAAACTTCGCTCCTCTGATCTCAAGAGACGCTCTAGTGACTGACACTAGAGGTTGCAGCCTTTAGCCTCCTTAGAGTGTCCGACTCTCATGCCGGCGGACCCGGGTTTGAGTCCCGCTTAGTAAGCGAAAAGTCCTTGGATGACCTACTACTTCCAGTGAGATTCTGAGGTGCAGATTCAATGGGCACTTTACTATCCCATGAGGCCATGGGAAAGAATTTATGAATGGAGGTGAAGCGACATAACTGACGCTGGTAGGTCATATGACAATGACAACATGGCAGATGTAGTATGTCCAGATTAAATTCATGTTACACACATTCATACTATACACATCCATACTATATAGAACATACATTTTTAACAGTCACAAAGTAAGTTCAAATTCAAATGTTGTACCTACTCAGACTGTACGTGATTTCTGACGCAGCTCAAGAGTAATTAGCTGGTGAAGTGGATTTATTTCAGAGTTAACAAAAGTTATTGCGAGCATTGTAATGTTTGAAGCGAATGTCATTACAAAAGTCAGTAGACCAGGAAGTTTTTAAAATGAGCAATTCATTCATAAATCCGTAAGATCTTACCTTCATGATGTGGAAATACAAACCGGAAGACATAACACAACGAGCGCAGCGCTGAAAAAGGGCCAATCCTCCAAAACTTCTTATGTGAGGTACACTCTGTAACACACAACTTCTCAACCTTCTTTGGAGCCCATGGCAAAGACCTAATTCCCTTATTATTTTTCACACAGGTGGTGACCTGTCCCAATGCATCTTCTAATGACCTGACCAAAGTAGTGTCCAAAATTAGAACCAGTGATGCTCTGTGAGGAAAGTGAGGAATGAGCACTCTATTTAGCATACACCCACATTCACATACTGCGTTTATTTCTGCCCTTCACTCGCCTTTTCGTCTGAGAAACGAGTCTACAAACGTCTACATATTACACCATATACTGGTTCATGCACACATGTGTACAGTTTTCCTCCTTGTCACTTCATCATGTCTTTGAATTCACACTTTGAAAACACACAGCATGTTTTATTTTGGTATCACAAAAAGCACATTTAGATTATTGGATTCAAGTCTTTCAGTTCATTTTAATATAAGTTTCATTGAGTAATAAGGTTGATTTAAAAAATAATAATAATAATCAGTTTGGCCTCTTTGTCAAAAAGTGAAACAATATGAAAAATACACTATCCAAAATGCCAACTGCTTCATTTTGGAGACTATATTGGCACTATATTCCTTACTGAAAAAACAAACAAACAATGACAATATTGTAATTAAGTTGTCAAATGAATTTTCCATCAGATGTCACCATGAAATTGCATTTAAGAAGCAATGAACAGTGTGAGAAGTGTAACTTTACATGATATTTATATATTTATGATGTCCACACAAAAGTCAATCTTGGGTCATGTTGCTGTTCAGCATATATGTTAATGTCATCCCTGGTGTCTGTCAAATGTATGCTGATGATGTTGTTTTTCATGCACATGCAAAAATATGCAGCTGACTATATACAGTTACATCAGCAAAAATCGAGAGTTTTTAAACCTAATGCCAGGAAAACTCTGAATATTTTTTTATTACAAGGACAAATTATGAAACCTGCAGTACCTGTTCTAGAAGAGAACCTTCAGGTTTTCAGAAGTTTAGATATCTAAAAAAAAAAATTGCTGAAATTGTATCCACACTGTAAAAATACTGTATTTGGTAACCTACAAAATGTATTTAAGTTAGTATAGATAAAGTAATTGATTAAAAATAATGAATACTTAATGTAATTGATATGAAGAAGTAGGCTAATTGGTTGCACGGTTACATTTTTTTTTTTTTACAATGCAGCTAATTTATAGCAATATAAATTATTACTTATTATTAAATTACTTATTTACTGTATAGCAATGATCCAATAAAGCAAATAGTCACACAAAAATGTTATACCTAAACAGTATGTAATCAAACACTAAAAGGTCAAAATAATAAACGATTATGATATCTTGACAGTGTATGACCATTAAATAGGGAAAAAGTTGTGAAAATTATAAATGCACAGATTTTTAAATCTTCAGTGTTCCTTTTACTTGTAGAATATGTGCATAGAATTACAGTACAAAAATCTAAATGCTTACAAGAGATTATTGCATAACACCATTAAGAAAATGTGCTCTAGCTCAGTCAGCCTCTTTCTTTTAAATGTGAAGAATGTTTGGAATGAAATGCAAAATTCTACTGCATGACAACTAAAAAGAACATAATAATTAGATAAAGAATGTCAAAACAAAATAATTGTAGGGCTTATTCAAAATTCAGCACCACAGTCAATCCAGTCAGGATTTGTTGGTTTTCAGGACCTTGGACAAGAACCCAACAAGCAGAAAAGTATTTTGCAATGGTCCTTTGTTAATGTTTGTTAGGGAATAAACTATGGTAAGTAGTTCTTTTCCCACAGCATTCTTAAACAATGGTTGCATGTTGATATTAAGAAAACTGGAACTAGATACTTATGTTTTTGTTCTGTTTTCGTGAGGATTTCAGAAATCATTGCAGTGGTAATTTTGCTGTTTTGGTGTGTTTACCTGTTCCAGACAGAGCAGCAGCTGGAGAATATGTAGGGAAAATGGATATCAAGATCACAAAGGCAGAGAAAAAACAAAACACTTACCTAAGAGTGTGAGACCATCTGCACTTAAATAAAAGCCTTTCTGCCCTTGACCACACACTTATTTGAGACTTTTTCTATCAATTTTTCTGTCTATTTATATCCAGTGATTCAGCTGTTATTTCTTTCTTTCTTTGTTTCTTCAACTAACACATCACTACTATATATCATATATATATATATATATATATATATATATATATATATATATATATATATATATATATATATATATATATATATATATACACTCACCTAAAGGATTATTAGGAACACCTGTTCAATTTCTCATTAATGCAATAATCTAATCAACCAATCACATGGCAGTTCCTTCAATGCATTTAGGGGTGTGGTCCTGGTCAAGACAATCTCCTGAACTCCAAACTGAATGTCAGAATGGGAAAGAAAGGTGATTCAAGCAATTTTTTGCGTGCCATGGTTGTTGGTGTCAGACGGGCCAGTCCGAGTATTTCACAATCTGCTCAGTTACTGGGATTTTCACGCACAACCATTTCTAGGGTTTACAAAGAATGGTGTGAAAACGGAAAAACATTCAGTATGCGGCAGTCCTGTGGGCGAAAATGCCTTGTTGATGCTAGAGGTCAGAGGAGAATGGGCCAACTGATTCAAGCTGATAGAAGAGCAACTTTGACTGAAATAACCACTCGATACAACCAAGGTATGCACCAAAGCATTTGTGAAGCCACAACATGCACAACCTTGAGGCGGATGGGCTACAACAGCAGAAGACCCCACCAGGTACCACTCATCTCCACTACAATTATGAAAAAGAGGCTACAATTGGACAGTTGAAGACTGGAAAAATGTTGCCTGGTCTGATGAGTCTTGATTTCTGTTGAGACATTCAGATGGTAGAGTCAGAATTTGGTGTAAACAGAATGAGAACATGGATCCATCATGCCTTGTTACCACTGTGCAGGCTGGTGGTGGTGGTGTAATGGTGTGGGGGATGTTTTCTTGGCACACTTTAGGCCCCTTAGTGCCAATTGGGCATTGTTTAAATGCCACGGCCTACCTGAGCATTGTTTCTGACCATGTCCATCCCTTTATGACCACCATGTACCCATTCTCTGATGGCTACTTCCAGCAGGATAATGCACCATGTCACAAAGCTCGAATCATTTCAAATTGGTTTCTTGAACATGACAATGAGTTCACTGTACTAAAATGGCCCCCACAGTCACCAGATCTCAACCCAATAGAGCATCTTTGGGATGTGGTGGAACGGGAGCTTCGTGCCCTGGATGTGCATCCCACAAATCTCCATCAACTGCAAGATGCTATCCTATCAATATGGGCCAACATTTCTAAAGAATGCTTTCAGCACCTTGTTGAATCAATGCCACGTAGAATTAAGGCAGTTCTGAAGGGCGAAAGGGGGTCAAACACAGTATTAGTATGGTGTTCCTAATAATCCTTTAGGTGAGTGTATGTGTTTTCTTTATAAATCAATATTTCCAAACAAATATATTTTATTGAATGCCAAAAATGTTTATACGACATTATGTTAAACTAAGTGAAGAAGTATTTAGTAGGCTACTCAATCAAAAGAGCAAAACACAACTACAAGCCAAGTATACTTAGAATGCCTAATTGTAAGTAGCCTATATCTTGATCAAAAGAAGTATAGGCCAAATGGACTTTTCTGTCAGTATTAGTTACTTTAGTGTAATTTTAAGTTTGTTTCTGAGAAGTACATAAAAAGTAGACTGAAGGTATTTTAGTTTACAAGAAATATACTAATAGCACACTTGAATAATTTTTTTGTAAGGGTCCTGATTGATGTAGACACAGTGGTTCTTTGATGTTTCTGTTTGGCATGAGTGGCTGGTTCTCTATTGGCCTGAGGACACATCCTCTAAAATCTGCCTCACATCACTGTGAAATTTGGCCCGTGGCTGAGTCGTCAATTATGATTGACTTTTGAGCTGATTAGTATTGAGGTGCCTCTCCTTCCTTTGTCCCTTTCACCTCCAGCTATCTTCAAGATTAACTACCTGCTGGCAACATATTCAAAGTCACAGCCCAGAGCTCCACTTAAAGTCATAATCTAATCAGATACGAGACCCTGGCCAGCCCACAAAAGCCTTTTAACAGAGAGAATAACAGTTCAGCAGTTATGCTGAAGTGAGGAGAGAATCCATGGGTTTAGTTATAATGGGACATTTTAAATAATGCCTCTAAAGACATCATTTGGTATGGTTCAGGGCGATGGTTTATAGCCCCTTTAAAAGGGTTATTAAACAGTGCAGGAAGGCTATATAGGTCTCCGAGATCTGTGTGTGGACTGAAAGGCTGAAGCTTTAGAAAGAAGAGTTGGAGTTGGCAGAAGAACAGCCGATCTGCAGCCAATGAGACGAGAGCCTGAAGAATCTTTTCTGCGAGCTGTCTGGCAACAAAAGTGTGGGGTGTTGAAAGGCAAATAAATCTGTTGCACACATTCCCGGTTTATTGGTAGAAAAGATTTGTGGCTTACTTCCTCAAATCAAATACTATTTTTGAAGAGCTGGAGAGAACATAAAATCCCATAAATAAAAATACATTGGAACCAGACGTTCTCTTTTCAGCGTCTCGCACTGATCACAGTGCTTTAAAAGTCACCATGAAATCAAAATGGACATTTTTTTATGGAATAATGCAGTATTTATTATAATGTCTTATCTGTGCTTATCATTATTTTTGAAATTCATGTGCCCTCATTATCTTAAATCAAAATAACTTCCCCTCCCACTTTCAGCAACATCCCTTCTCTTCTCCAGTGATGTGTTTACAACCGGCCACTCACATGAGATCACAGCAATAGCAAACCACAACTAATCAATTCCCAATTGACAAAATCAAGTTCCTCCCTACATTTTTTTTTTTGTTTGTTTGTTTGAGAAGCACACAGATATACTTTACAATAGAGAAGAAGAGACGATTGCAACTTCAGTTTCATGTCGATTTTAAGTTAACATGTTAAGTTTGAACTTTTAAAAAAGAGTTTTGAGAGATAGATAAGTTCTCTTCAATTATGTTGCGCAGCTTTTTGAGCTTTTTAGAGTATGAATACGTGAAGGACTTAAAAGTCTGCTATTGTAATCCATTTAGTGTATGATGGAGGAAGTTTTCCTCTGTGACCATTTTCTACTCTAAGGGAATGGTCTATTCTCCACACATGCAATTGTCTGTTGAGATTTCATGTCTCTCCATTGATGACTTTTAAGTCCATATGTCTTTCCATCTCCTTCCACTTATTATCCAAAGACATCTTTCAGTCCTGTAGTCGGGAGGGACAGATTTCTTTTTTCCAAGAAGCATTTATTGATATTATGTCCACCAATCCAAGAAAAATACATAAAAATGATTAGAGAAAAAACACCAGAGAGGAAAACGGAAAGAAAGAAACTGGGGTTATTTTCAGAAAAATAAAATTTATTTTGATAAATTTAAGCCGGGTGAATATACTGTAATTATGAAGGGGATTCAATTTGGCACAGTTCCTAGTTGCTGTCTTTGGCTGTGAATTGAGTGCAAAAGGACTGAAATCCTTCGGGCTGATGCAGTCCACCCTTGATTAAGCGTGCACTTAGAGAAAACCAGGTCATGATACAGATCAATATATTCCACAAGTGTGACATGAACCAGATCAATGACAGATGAGACGATCTACCCAAATGAGGAGGATATGCTTAAACACTGGGGAATGTGTAAAAAGGGGGCATGACATATTGGCCCTCAGACCAATACGAACTGAACTGCACTTGTATAAAAAGAATAAATGGGACAAAAAAAGGTAAACTGAGTTAATTGTACACAACCAAGGGCATTTCAATAGTGCTTCTTCAGTATCCAATCAGTCATAAGCTATTCCTTCTGCATCCCATATTTTTTTTTAAATAATACAAGCATGAGCAGGTTATTCAGTCAGTGCCCAATAAAGTTAAATCAATGCCATATTGCATCAGGGTCAATTGGTCTCCTAAGTTCCCCATGTGAAAACGGCACACATTGCCCATGTAGGATCAATGGAAAAAGTGATTCAGTAAAAAGGAAATTGAAATGTATTGATTTTTGTCATATCCATACTGAAAAGGGTAAATTCTTTAACATACTGCAGCTTACATTCTGGGATTGTAATCTAGAGAGATATGTCTTTGATTAATATAAATTCTGAGCAAGTTTTAAATAAAGAATTAGTATCAAGATGTGATGATATATGTCAAAAATATGACAATATATGTCTTATATTAATGGAGCTCTTATAATCACTTTATATTAAGTGGCCTTAACTACTATGTAAATTAATAATTTGATACTGCACTTATTGTGTACATACATGTTTTTACATTGTACTTACATTTAAAAAAATACCTGCATGTAATTACATCTGTAATTCATTTCTGTAGTTACATTTATAATTACACTGTTGACACTTCCCTTACACCTAACTCTACCCTTAAACTTACCCATCCCACCACACCTGTCCCTAACTTTACCCGTATTCCACCTCAATATCAGCAGAAGTGTTTTGCAATACAATATGAACACAATACATACATTGCATTGTACTTATTTGATGTAAGTACAGAGTAGTTAAGGCCACCTAATATAAAGTGGGACAGGTGTTCTTGCCTTCAACGAGTCCATAAATGAACTTTATTTAGCAACATTTTTACATTTCACTACCATGAGCAATACATGTTATTTAGTAACAGAAATACATTTTAAGTTTACTTTTTCAAGGCTCCTCAGTTGCATTGAATATGTATTTAGAAAACACAAAACAGTGTGATCAATTAGTCTGTAATAGGCTGCCTCTATGTAAATTTTATTCAGCCAGATTTGTTTAGAACAGATAATTTATGATGCTTAGGACCCCAAATATGTTGATTCCCTTGCAAAGGAAAGGCAGATATATATTTTCATGTAAAGACTTATTTATACTGTGAAAAATTTGTATTATAAA
Source organism: Paracanthobrama guichenoti (assembly GCA_018749465.1). Classification (NCBI taxonomy): domain Eukaryota; kingdom Metazoa; phylum Chordata; class Actinopteri; order Cypriniformes; family Gobionidae; genus Paracanthobrama; species Paracanthobrama guichenoti. The sequence continues at coordinate 17,067,067 of CM031947.1, forward strand.
TACATCTGGGAAATGTATTTTGCTTTGTTTTGTATTACTATTTTTCTTTTCAGTGTCCAAACCTCTTCATCCATATCTTTATCCATCGAGACCAAGTTTTGTTATTCTTAATTTACATCAGAAGCAACCTCATTTACATTGTGGGTGTAACTGTTTTAGAAACGGAATAAAACTTTTATTTACGGTGCTGATAAAAAGTTCTGCGTCTTTATATAAATATAGACCCAAACAAAGCACCTGCCAAAAGCAATCAAACTTCTGCTGTAAATTCAGTTTATCTCCCAAGAAAGTATGTATAGCTTACGGTACTTCCTTGTTTTTAAAGCTCCTCTTTGAAAATCTCTAGCCATTCAAGGGATGTGCTATTTATTCAAATGTGGATGTAAATGTCTCACTCTTATTTCTTTGTACTTCATAATTTACATAAATCTAATAAAAGTTCTAGCTTATAATGGGAATGATATTTCAACCATGTTGAACAAGCAGGTCATCTGGGCTCTGACAGGCCCTGCGCTAAATGGAAAAGGGGCCATTTTTTTCTCATGCTGTTGGACACACTGAAGGATTCTGGATGAGTAATTACCAGCACCTGCTGTGTGACCCATCTCACCAGGCTGATTGGAGGAAAAAGCAGCACAGGGACAGAGGAGGAGGTGACGAGTAATTAAAGTGGCCCATGGAGGGATCACAGCAGACAGACTTGGGTAAATGACAGCTGGGCCTGACGTGTTTACCCACCACTGGGCCCCCTTCTGACGTACAGGTGGCACAGAGGGCAGATAAAAGTGAAAATGAGGAGCTAAATTGAGTTTTCCTTATGGATCTTTCCCCATCCTCCCCCTTTCCTCCAAGGGAACAGGAGCTGGTCCTCCAACTGAGCTCTGAAACCAAGCCAAACAGTTCTGACCTGATTGGTTGTCTCTAGAATTGAAGTTAAATAAAGTCTCAGAATCTAGATTAATCCTGACATGCCAGTTATGCCAAGTAAATATTTTCAAAGAATCATCATTATCACCATTGTGCTTGGACCTTCAAGGGAAATTTGCTTGGGGTAGAGTTTTAAAAAAAAATGTCTTGGTTACATATGAGACCCTCGTTCCCTGAAGGAGGGAACGGAGACGTACGTCGGACATCACAGACGAATTGGGATCACTTCAGGGAGCCCCTATCAGCTTCGAGATATAAAGAACAGGCCAATGAGAATTGGCGTGCGAGATTTGCATCTCGCACTCCGCCCCACAGCGCAGGTATAAGCGGAAGCGAAATGCAGCGCACCTTTGTTTTTCACTGAGGAGCCGAACTATTGACTCAGCCTGCAGTGATGGTACGGCGACGGGACGTATGTCTCCGTTCCCTCCTTCAGGGAACGAGGGTTACCATACGTAACCGAGACGTTCCCTTTCAACGTTTCAATGTTCAACGTATGTCAGACGTCACTGACGAATTGGGATCCCTTTGGAAACGCCACAGTTACTACCACTTCCAGCTCCCCGTGAAAGCCCCTCAGACCCCGTCTGTTCCGGGTGGGGAAATTCACGCAGGGAGAGTCACTGCAGCTGTTCCGCAAGACCCTCTCAGCAGACTATTGGATAACGCTGGGAAAGCGTGCCCTGGGGGGCCGCTGCAGAAGCCACATCATGCCCGGAGGGAGTTACCATGTGGAGAATACATGTATGGACTGGCCGTGGGCAGTGTAACATACGGAAGTCCCAGGGGTGGCCCCGGCATTGTAGACGGGGGAGCAACACCACACTGAGATGGCAGAACAGGCTCTGCCGAGGGAAAGACACGGGCTCGCCGTAGGGAACCATACCGTGGAAGAATAAACATATGGGACCGCGTAGGGGTCACAACATATGGAACCCAGCCTAACACAAGTTCCACCAATGCATATGAGTGTACCGACTGCTGTGGGTTGCGGAGGACTCGACAAGGTTCGCCATACTGGGGAACTCGATTGGAGCATATAAGCGCACGTATCAGTTCCATGGGGAAGGGAATGCCGCAGCAAGCTGACACTTAGAACAGGGCACTTTGGTGTTACTGACTATGGGAAGTGAGCACACAGAAAGATACCAGCTCTACACGTAGGCTATAGAACCTAGCGAGTGTGTTAGGTGTCGCCCAGCCCGCAGCTCTAGAAATATCTGTCACGAGCCAGCGCCCAGGAAGAAGCTACACCCCTGGTGGAGTGAGCAGGGCACATATTGGGTTTCATATGCCAAGACAATGGCATCCACTATCCAGTGGGCCATCCTCTGCTTGGAGACAGCCTCTGCTGGCCTCCATAACAGACGAAGAGCTGCCCTGAAGTCCTGAAGCTTTGCGTTCTGTCCACGTAAGTCTGCAGGGCACGAACGGGACAGAGAAAAGCTAGGGCTGGGTCTGCCTCCTCCGAAGGCAGCACTTGCAGGCTCACCACCTGGTCCCGGAAGGGAGTGGTGGGAACCTTGGGCACATATCTGGGCCGGGGTCTGAGAATTACATGAGAGTTACCCGCCCCGAATTCCAGGCATGATTCATCGACCAAAAATGCCTGCAAGTCCCCTACCCTCTTGATGGAGGCCAGTGCAGTCAGGAGTACTGTCTTCAGAGACAGAATTTTTAACTCAGCTGACTGCAAGGGCTCAAAGGGAGGTCTCTGCAGTGCGGTCAGCACCAGAGACAGGTCCCAAGAGGATATAGAGGGGGGACTAGGCGGATTTAGTCTCCTCGCCCCCCTCAGGAAACTGACGATCAGATCGTGCTTTCCTAAGGACTTTCCACCTACCAAATCATGATTAGTGGCGATAGCGGCAACATAAACTTTGAGGGTGGAGGGAGACAGCCTTGGCTCCACCCCATCTTGTAGGAAGGAAAGCACAGAACCGACCGAACATCTTCGGGGGTCTTCTCGGCGAGAAGAACACCATTTCGACGAACAGGTTCCACTTCAACGCATAGAGGCGTCTCGTAGAGGGAGCTCTAGCGGAAGTGATGGTGTCTACCACAGCCTGTGGTAGGCCACCTAGAACCTCAGCGTCCCATCCAGGGACCAGACATGGAGTTTCCAGAGGTCCGGACGCGGGTGACAGAGGGTGCCCCGTCTCTGAGTCAGGAGGTCCTTCCTCAGAGAAATGGGCCAAGGAGGTGCTGTCGTGAGGAGCACTAGTTTCGGGAACCAAGTCCTGTTTGGCCAATACAGAGTGAACAACAGGACTTGCTCCTAGTCCTCCCTGACCTTGCATAGTGTCTGCGCAAGAAGGCTCACTGAGGGAAATGCATATTTGCGTAGGCCCCGGGGCCAGCCGTGTGCCAGAGCATCCGAGCCGAGGGTCCCCTCGGTCAGGGAATAAAACAACTGGCAGTGGGTCGTGTTCGGGGTGGCAAACAGGTCTACCTGTGGGGTCCTGAAGCAACTCCAAATCAGCTGGACCACCTGGGGATGGAGTCTCCACTCTCCCGGGAGCACTGGCTGTCGTGAGAGCGCGTCGGCCACACGATTGAGCAGGCCCAGAATGTGAATGGCATGAAGCGACCTCAGATGCTTCTGACTCCATAGGAGGAGATGGCAGGCGAGTTGTGACATGCGTAGACCACCCTGTTTGTTGATGTACGCAACGGCCACAGTGCTGTCCGTACGGACCAGAACATGCTTGCCTCCGAGCGGCGTTTTGAAATGGCTGAGTGCAAGACAAACTGCTAACAACTCCAGGCAATTGACATGCCATTGTAGTTGGGGTGCCCATTGTATGTGGCACCCCAGCCAGTGGAAGAGGCATCCGTGGAGACAACAGCATGCTGGACACTTGTTCTAGAGGCACTCCTGCCCGTAGAAATGAAGGGTCCGACCACAAGCTTGAGCTTCGTCCTTCAAGTCGATCGCTGCAAACCAATCTTGGGGACAGATGCACCTGAAGATGTGTTTCTGCGTTAGCATTCTGAACGGCAGCCTGTGAAGGGACCGGTTCAAGAATCGCAGATCCAAGATCGTCCGTAACCCGCCGCCTTTCTTGGGTACAATGAAGTACGGACTGTAGAAGCCAGTCTTCATATCAGCTGGAGGGACCGGCTCTATCGCGTCCTTCGCCAGTAGGACTGCGATCTCCGCCTGGAGCACAGGGGCGTTCTCCTTCGACACGGAGGTGAAGTGAACGCCCCTGAACTTGTGGGGACGCCAGGCAAACTGAATCGCGTAGCCGAGTCTGATGGTAAGGATGAGCCAGCGAGACGGGCTGGGAAGCACTAGCCAGGCTCCCAGAGCCCGTGCAAGCGGGATCAACGACGCCACAGACGTACCCGCAGCGGGGCAATTCTCCCCCGGCCCTCCTCCAGGGGAAGGAGTGGTGCAGTCTCCTCCATCTCTGGGTGGCCCGTCTCAGGGTCTCTTATGATGGCGCTTGCCACCTGGCTTGGCAGCGGCCTGAGCGGGCTGGACATCCTTCCCACTCTTATACATTTGTTAACCACATATTTATAAGTCTACAGTTTACTCACTGCACAGTTTACCTCACTTATTTTATTCCACTTCTTTATTCTTATTTTTTTACTTTTTTCTTCTACGTGACTTGATTATTTATAATTCTACAGATATATATATCTGTCCCCAGGTCACCCCGGCCATCCGTCGAAGTAGGTCTATTCTGAGGAATAGCATTAGATCGAGGTATGGATTTGGGGGACTCCACCTTACCTGAGGTAGACGAGTCTCGACCTAGGTGCTGCGATAGTCATGTTCCCACAGTGAGAACACGAACTATCCACAAAAGCCGCCTCAGCATGCTGAATGCCCAGGCACGTGATACAGCAATTGTGACCGTCAGCGGGCGACAGGGAAACGCACGGGTGGAATGACATCTTGAAAAAGACGCAGTGTCACACCCGTGTTGCTCTTTTTGTGAGGAAATGCTCTTTTATAGTGCTGAAGCACCCAGGGGAAGACCGCAGCAACACACAGGGGATAGGTGCAGCCCGTGTGTGCACTCACTGACAAACGCCCTCACGCACCAACAGATTGCTGTGAGAACAGCAGTTTGTACTCTCATGCAGCGGTGAGTGCAGTCGCGCTGATTGTGCCGTCTCGCCAACACAGTGTCTTCCTCTCTTTCTCTGGATCTCTGTTCTCTCTCTCTCTCTCTGAAAAGCTCTTCATCAATGCCGTTCGGCTCTGAAGTTAAGTTCAAAGGTGCGCTGCATTTCACTTCCGCTTATACCCACACTGCGGGGCAGAGTGCGAGATGCAAATCTTGCATGCCAATTCTCATTGGCCTGTTCTCTATATCTCAAAGCTGATAGGGGCTCCCTGAAGTGATCCCAATTCATCGGTGACGTCCGACGTACATCGAACGTGACCGACTGAAAGGGAACTCTGCATTGAAAAAAGCTGCATTTATTTGAGCAAAATACAGTAAATATAATAAAATAAATATACTGATTTTTCAACATCTTCAGCATTTTCAGTGTCACAGGATCCTTTTTAGAAATCATAATAATATGCTGATTTGCTGCTCAAGAAACATTTCTTATTAGCAATGTTGAAAATATCTGTGCTGCTTAATCTTTTTATGGAAACCGTAATGTATTTTTACAGATTCTTTGATGAACAGAAAGTTCAAAAGAACAGCGTTTATTTGAAATAGAAATCCATTGTAACATTGTAAATGTCACTTTTGATCAAATTAATGCCTCCTTGCTGAATAAAATTATTAATTTCTTTAAAAATGACAAACCCGATTCCAAAAAAGTTGGGACATTTTTACAAATAGTGAATAAAAAGGAATGCAATAATTTACAAATCTCATACACTTATATTTTATTCACAATAGAATATAGATAACATATCAAATGTTGAAAGTGAGACATTTTGAAATGTCATGCCAAATATTGGCTCATTTTGGATTTCATGAGAGCTACACATTCCAAAAAAGTTGGGACCGGTAGCAATAAGAGGCTGGAAAAGTTAAATGTACATATAAGGAACAGCTGGAGGATCAATTTGCAACTTATTAGGTCAACTGGCAACATGATTGGGTATAAAAAGAGCCTCTCAGAGTGGCAGTGTCTCTCAGAAGTCAAGATGGGCAGAGGATCACCAATTCCCCCAATGCTGCGGCCAAAAATAGTGGAGCAATATCAGAAAGGAGTTTCTCAGAGAAAAATTGCAAAGAGTTTGAAGTTATCATCATCTACAGTGCATAATATCATCCAAAGATTCAGAGAATCTGGAACAATCTCTGTGCGTAAGGGTCAAAGCCGGAAAACCATACTGGATGCTTGTGATCTTTGGGCCCTTAGATGGCACTGCATCACATACAGGAATGCTACTGTAATGGAAATCACAACATGGGCTCAGGAATACTTCCAGAAAACATTGTTGGTGAACACAATCCACCGTGCCATTCACCGCTGCCAGCTAAAACTCTATAGGTCAAAAAAGAAGCCATATCTAAACATGATCCAGAAGCGCAGGCGTTTTAAAATGGACTGTGGCAAAGTAGAAAACTGTTCTTTGGTCAGACCAATCAAAATTTGAAGTTCTTTTTGGAAAACTGGGATGCCATGTCATCCGGACTAAAGAGGACAAGGACAACCCAAATTGTTATCAGCGCTCAGTTCAGAAGCCTGCATCTCTGATGGTATGGGGTTGCATGAGTGCGTGTGGCATGGGCAGCTTACACATCTGGAAAGGCACCATCAATGCTGAAAGGTATATCCAAGTTCTAGAACAACATATGCTCCCATCCAGACGTCGTCTCTTTCAGGGAAGACCTTGCATTTTCCAACATGACAATGCCAGACCACATACTGCATCAATTACAACATCATGGCTGCGTAGAAGAAGGATCCGGGTACTGAAATGGCCAGCCTGCAGTCCAGATCTTTCACCCATAAAAAACATTTGGCGCATCATAAAGAGGAAGATGTGACAAAGAAGACCTAGGACAGTTGAGCAACTAGAAGCCTGTATTAGACAAGAATGGGACAACATTCCTATTCCTAAACTTGAGCAACTTGTCTCCTCAGTCCCCAGACATTTGCAGACTGTTATAAAAAGAAGAGGGGATGCCACACAGTGGTAAACATGGCCTTGTCCCAACTTTTTTGAGATGTGTTGATGCCATGAAATTTAAAATCAACTTATTTTTCCCTTAAAATTATACATTTTCTCAGTTTAAACATTTGATATGTCATCTATGTTGTATTCTGAATAAAATATTGAAATTTGAGACTTCCACATCATTGCATTCTGTTTTTATTCACAATTTGTACAGTGTCCCAACTTTTTTGGAATCAGGTTTGTAATTTAAAAAATCCTACTGACCCCAAACTTTGTACAGTATATAATTTATATATTTGTATCATTGCACATTCATGGTGCATGTGCTGGTAAACAAAACATTGAGATTCTATTTAAGAAACGTGAGTATTGGTTACATGATGCCTGGAATGGAAAAGATAAATGTAATAATTACATTTATGTGGTTTTGGTGTGAGAAATTGGAATTTCTCACCAGGGTTATTGTGGGTGAATCCTCGAAGGAAGCAAAGCGTGAATCATAGTCACAGATCAATAATTTAAACACTGAGTAATAACGTTCAGATATGATACTGTACAGCATTATGATTACACTTGTTTAGAAAGGTTCAGAACATCCTAATTTATTGTAGTTCATAAAAAGATAAATAATGCTTTATAACTGTGTTCGAATTTTTCGTGAATGCTTTTTAAAAGTTCTGTTTATTTTGCCAATCTTCTATATAACATATCTCTCATAATATATGTTTATTATATGTTTATGTTATGACACAAATTATCTATAAATGAAAATAAAAGAAAATAAGAAGGCCCACCCCTTTCTAAATAAATGAACTTAATATCCTTGTTTTCACACAATATACAGTTCAAAACTATGGTAATATTTTATTTTAAAATTAATACTTTTATTTTAAACTTCTTAAAGTTTCTTGATATCCCACCATTTATGACAAATACATGCACAATAATGAAGAAATATACAATTTCTAAATAAGATCTGCATTCTGTTTAAACTGATCATTTACGTCAGTATCCCATCTAACCTGAGCAGTATGCAATTAAAAAGAGTGGCCTGACCTCTTGCAGCCCTCCTATTGCTTCTCAGGGGGAGACAGCTGGATCAATCCACATTTCCAGCTCTGGGAAGAGGTTGCAGGTAATAATAGCATCTAGACAAGCTCGCTATTTATATGCACTGATGTTTTGGTGCAAAGGTGGGCAGACAGGGATTTATCTCCTGATGTGCGTCACCAAGTACCTAGACCTCTAAAAACAGCTCCGAAAATGTGAAAATCCACACGACACCAACCTTAAAGTCATCCTACGGTGCCTAGACCTGAGCTATAGTGCTGTTATGATAAAACAGCAGGTTCCTCTCAGAGGATGAGTCAAAACTGGAAGTTTGGCCTGAGGGTGACCAAAAGAACTAGAACACAAAATTGGATTCACCGTTGATACATTTCAAAAAGCTCAGTTTGCTATTAATATTTTGAACATGATGACAGATATGGTCTAAAGACTCTATTCAATGTCATGGAGAATGAGGATGTATTTAAAACTGCCATCACTAATGCGCATCTCTCGAGTTCAAAATGATCACATGATTCTGTACTGAGACGTGACTAGAACTGCCTCACAAGTTAGGACACGGCCCACTTCTGCAAGGGCAACGACCCTATAAGTGGGAGGTGTTAAAACACCTCTCAGTGTCGTGGTTGTTCCTCATCAGCATTTCTGAGACGTGTGATTCTAACAAGAGGTCTGTGTGTGAACTGTGATGAATATGTGGGGGATGTGAAGTTCACAAAGTTCGAGAATCTATGTGGTCCTTTCTCACAGTTTTTTACCACATGCAGATGGTCTGCTTGTCCTCTAAAAGGAAAAGGAACTCAAAACTCAAAATTCTGTCATAATTTTCTCATCCACATTGTTTCAAAAACACAAAAGTGAATGAATGAATGAATGAATGAATGAATGAATGTTTTCAAGCATTTAAAAACAACGCAAAAGCACCATAATTGTTTTTTGCAAATGTGGTTCATTTGACTGTAAACCCTAAAGCTCAAAATAATTAATTGGTTTGAGTAGGGCAAACTCAAACAAATTAGTTCAATCAAATTAACTTTTAATTTGAGTTCACGAAACTAACACATTTTAAGTAATCAGAATTTTTCATTGTTTCTTTTAAAGCTCCACATGTCCATAACTTTTTTTGTATTCAAGATTTACAAAAATTATATAATGAGAATGTACAACATTAATCTATTTTCATTACCCTGAATCATTATGGTACACTTATAAGTGTTTATATTGGGACTATTTCAGTCTGGTAGGAACTGCTGCGGAGGAGCACAGTCCCTGCGTGACTCGCCATAGACATAAAAAGAGAGAAGTAGCTCCGGCTGCAATGTTCTTCCGCAAGACGCATGCAGTTCTGTTTATTAAATTTACCCGAAACTGGGCTATTTCCCAGCATGCTTTGCCATGGCACTCAAACGGGAGAGTAAATGCTACAAATATATTGTTATATAATGTTGATTCATTGACTAAATTGCTATGCTAATTTAGAAGAGTTTATTTATTTTATACAAGTGGAGCATGGAGCTTGGTTTGAGAACAGGTATAAAATGTTATATATTGCTTTATTCATTCAGCAATTGCTATATGCTATGCTATGTTAATGTTATCAAAGCATTGTGTTACCAAGTGTTACCACTATAGCTAGCTAAATTTCCACTACTAAAATATTTAAATTGAGATTACATGATAATTTTAAGTTAAATGTATGAATTAGCATACTTAAAATTAAAAAGTTAATTAAAATCTATGAGTACAAAATTGAAATCTACAATCTTTACAGTGTATTAGACATTAGCCTACATTACCTAACATTCAGGGCCCTATGATACACCCGGCGTAATGTGACGGCAGGCGCGACGCAAGTGTTTTTTGCTAGTTTCAGTCCGACACAGTTATCATTTTCACATCCTGCGCCACATTGTTTAAATATTAAAATCTGTTCACCCATGGGCGTGCATGAGGTGTGTTCAGGTGCATTGGTGGTGCGTTGCTATTTTGAGGAAAATGAAAACGACTGCGTTGACCAACAAAACCCTGGTCTAAAGTCATTTTTTGTGTTATTTAAAGGGTGCGTTAGTAATATACACCTTAGAATATGCGACACAAAGCGTGTACACTCTGCTTATTACACACACAGGGATGCGCAGCAGCACACAAACATTTTTAAATATTAAAAATAAAAGGTTTCCTCTCTGGAGAAGCGTTCAGTCTTTCCGCTCGCAAATTCCGCCATGTAAATAGCGAATATGCCATGGTGCAAGGGCAACTGGCTTTTAAAGGCAATGGGAGATGAGACTGATTGGTTTATTGCACGTTATGCCCAAAACACACCCATTACTCATTAAGAGACTAGGTACAACCCTTTTGGACCATGCGTCGTTAAACTAGGAAAAGTGGATTCGGACACGTCCTAAGTGCACCTGCGCCATGCGCTTCAGTCCATGCACTTAGATCATTAACATAGGGCCCTTAATTTCGTTTAACATTTATTGTGCCAAATATTGTGTAGCCTAATAATCCAAATCTTCTGAAGACATTCAGTAGATTTGTGTGTGGAGCACATTTTAATTACTTTTGCTTACCTAAGTTTGCTAGTGGAGTACCAACAACCACCAAGTAAAATGCGTTGGTTCTGAGTGCAAGAATTTCCAATGAGTAAGTATGTGTGTAGAAAATACAGATGGAAATGAACAAAACAACAGATAAACAGCTTTGATGTTAAATGGCAACAGGTAAACAGGCTCAATGCATCCATGCCTGTCAGTATAAAGTACCAATAGGATACAAATATAAAAACCTGCTGAAAACAGGGCACCAGTTATTCTTACTTCTAAACAAAAACTTGTTGAGTGTACAAGACGTTTCAATTTCAGCTCTGCCTTCTTGTCATAACCACCTGGTCCACAGGCCAAATGAAACAGCCAAGATGGCCGTAAGGTCTGAGACCCTGCCAGCTAGTTTTAATCTCATTGGCTTTTTTCATCCCTCACCTGTTATTCTGCCAGTCTCCTGGAGATATTTAGGTCACTCAGCTACCATGGGATTTCTGTTTGATGACTCAGAGGAAACTGATAGGATCAAGTGTGTCACGTCACGACTGAAAGTGTGTGAAAACTGGAGTGAGGATATTTTTAACATGATCTTGGGGGAGATAAAATGAGGTTCTTGTTTACTGTTGATTGAAATGAACGCAACTTCCGTATCATGCCGAGTAGTAATACATATGAAATACATGAGTACATATAAAATATAAATAAATTAATGTTGTGTGTATTTTATAGCTGAAAAATTGAAGTAGTCACCTGTTGACTAGATTACAGGTATTTTCTCAATCAACTTCACATAGGAGTAATCATTACAGTCTGGGATACTTTTTAAACAGTACTGAATGAGTTTCCTGGGTTCTTTTTCTTCACTCTCTCATCAATGTAAAACAAAATAGATTGTGTCTACAAACTAATTTCAAGCATTTAAGGATAAGTCTTTAGTACAAAAGGACCTAAAATCATGAACAAGATTCAGTCAGGTGTGTCCAAACCTTTGACAGATACATGTATGCTGACATCGATCTGTCAGTATCTCCACAACAGGACAGAAGGCTGATTCAATTAACTGTACCACCAATCCAATTAACAGGGCTACTCGTTATTTGCTGCCCACTCCCTTATTCTCTCCTCATTCATCCTCCACCTGTCTCATCAGTCTCTCTTTTCACCTCTTTTCATGTCCATCTGTTTACTTCTTGTCTGTCCTCTTTCCATCTTGTGTCTTTATATCTGTTCCACACCTTCTCTGCCTTATTCCCTGCCTCGTGGTTCTCACCGGCCAATCACTCGAGAGCAATCATTATGGTCATGCCAACAAACAGATCACCCTTGAAATGGTTATTGACGTGCATATCAATCAATTGTGTTTGCTCAATAAGAAAGTCTTTAAGTTGACATGCCAAGATATATTGCATCTGAAAACCTCAGAGTATATGCTATGCCCTTGAAGGTCATGGTAAAAGTCACACTCCATTCTGTTGATGAAATTAGACAAGTATGCACCATAATCGGATTTAGGAACAGGTCTCTCATTATAACTAAGTTATATTTGGATTCTACCCGTATCAGTTCAGCAAACTGTAAACCAGAGACATCTCTGGCACAGTGAAAGTTAATTTTGCATTATTGCAGAGAAATCTAACCACACCTCATCTCTCCCAGGCGGCAATTTATTCTTCTTGTTTACTGTGTCTCTCTCATTCTGTGTGTGGTTTGTTGCAACCTGCTGCATCGAAACAAAGGCCTCAATTTGAAATGGTCTCAATTCCAAAGCAAAATCTCATTACTCTGTCATAACACGTCCACTTGCCTTGTTGGAGGCTGTTTATCAAGTCTAGTATAGCCTGCAAGTTAAAGTCAAGTGGAGTTTTTGCATTAGCATCACCGATCTCAATTTAAACGCATATGCAATGCATTTTTATGAAGTCTAAAAATGGCAAAACGGATTTTGCAATAAAGGATCTAAACAGGAAGCAGATGACGAAGAGGATAGGGCACTTTTCTTAGACTGCTTTTGTTTTCCAAAAAATGTCAAAATAAAATATTCAGAAATATATTTTTAGAACTGTTTAGACTTTTTAGATGTTTAGTCCCACAGTTGTGCATTATTAATCAGTTAAACACACGCACACACTACTACAACAGAAAGCGATAATGTGGGTCAAAAACAACTCACAAAATACCAAATATATACTGAATTTCATGCATGAAACTTTAACTGTTACAAACCAGGGTTGTTGCAGGGAGGAAGCAGGAGGCAGACTTCAAATAAAGATGGGTTTAATAAACATTATAATAATACGTAGCCAAGCAACAGGGGGGTATTCCAGAAAGCAGGTTATGTGACATACTCGGGTATGTTTAAGAGTAAGTTAGCGGATAACTTCAATTTTCGGTTGCAAAAACGGAGGTAACTTTCAGAGTATGTAAGTAACCGTGGCAACTCAGTCTCTGAACATAACCTGCTCATGAGCAGCTCATGTTCCAGGGTTAGTTTGCTTAAGAGGTATTCAGATGTGTTTCATATAATGAATATAGTTATTAATATAACCAAATTTGTTTCAGACATATACTATACAATATTATATATTAACTCTAAAGAATTAGAATGAAAAATAAGTTTAAATGTTAGTTCAATTCAAATATATTTATTATTTATTTTATTGTCATCTCACACATGGATCTGCATTCAATTAATTAGCATCAAACAAACAATATAATCCTTATTCTCAGTGAATAAAGATTACTTATTAAATGAAGACATTAGCTGTGTCTCATTTCGGAAGGCTGCGTCCTCCGGAGGTCGCATCCGAAGGCTTCATGCGTCATAAGACTCTCTCATTTAAAAAAAAGTGAGTAGGACACCCCAAATGCGACCTTCGAATACACCCTTCTTTACAGGATTTTTTTTTAATTAATTTATTTTTTTTATTGCAGAACTTATACATACAAAATCAGGGAAATGAAGTGATTTGCATACATCACAATAGACAGAAAGAAAAGCATAATGATCATGTTTAGACATATCTTTGAATAAATCTTCATAATGCCTAAAAAAAAAAAAATTCACTTTTTTTGTTATTTATAAGTTTAAGGGATGAACCTTCTTTACAGGAATTCGGAGTGTGCATGAGGTGTAGCCTTCGCTGCAGATAACCCATAATTCCTTGCGTCATTGCTAATAACAACATATATATATATATATATATATATATATTTTTTTTTATTATTTGAAAAATGGCACCACCGCCAGATATACATGCAAGCGTAGATATGGTGTTTAAATGTAAGTAGTTTCAATCTTGTTTTTGTTTTTAATCTGTAATCTGTACAGGATTATTAGTGTTTAGTGTTTTTTAAACGTTTAGAACAGTACTTTGCTGTCAAGGCAAGAAACATTTCGTAGTCATTTTCAAGTTAAAAATATTTTTCATTCACCTGCAGGCCATCAGAACTCTAAATTCTCAGATTTTTTTCCCCCTCTAAATTGTACTGTATTGTATTATATTGCACTTATATAGTATTATATTCTGTAGAATGCCTGAGCCTCAACCTAAGCATTTCAATGTGCAAATTGTCACTGACATTTGTGCATGATATATAAACTTGAACTTGAACTCACACAACACATCATCTTGCTGTTTTTGTTATGTTAGTTTAACTGAAGATCACCATATAAGGTGAGAAAAAAAAAAAAAAAAACCTAGGTCAAAGCAAGAGGAACCACTTCCAAGAAATAACAATGTGTCTGGTACACATGTAATACGTTTCAGAAACATATATTGTATTATATTGCACTTATATAGTATTATTTCTGTAGAATGCCACTAAGCATTTCAATGTGCAAATTGTCACTGACATTTGTGTCATGATATATAAACTTGAACTTGAACTCACACAACACATCATCTTGCTGTTTTTGTTATGTTAGTTTAACTGAAGATCTATACCATATAAGGTGAGAAAAAAAAAAAAAAAACCTAGGTCAAAGCAAGAGGAACCACTTCAAGAAATAACAATGTGTCTGGTACACATGTAATACGTTTCAAAGAAACTTTCAGTTTGTTTCAGCTGACATTTGGAATAGCACACAGTAATTTTCCACTAAGATCAGTTGTTTCTTGTCATGCAAGCACATACCAACAACATACATACATAAAGTAAAATTAATTTCCACTACAATAGATAGTCCCCAGTTTTCTGTATTAACCAACAGTAAGTACTAATAATGGCCTATGTAGCAAATTAGCTCAAGGAAATATGAATAATTAATTATAACTCATTATAATTAATTATAAACATTTGGATCAGTTAATAGAATTAACTTGATGTAGCAGAATTAATAACACAATAAACGAACCTGTTTGTCCAGCGAACACTCTGTATTAATTATTTATTAATACTAAGAAATGTTAATTTCCTGGGTAAGGGAAATAACTTTTTTTTACTGTACAGTACTACTCAGAGTTTGTAGCCAAAATCTGCATGATTTGGGACTCAAGTGAGCATGAACCACAAAAAAACATTAAATGTGACACGAAGACTTTATTAACGAGACTACACTTAGACTGATCTAACATACACACACATACACTCACCTAAAGGATTATTAGGAACACCATACTAATACTGTGTTTGACCCCCTTTCGCCTTCAGAACTGCCTTAATTCTACGTGGCATTGATTCAACAAGGTGCTGAAAGCATTCTTTAGAAATGTTGGCCCATATTGATAGGATAGCATCTTGCAGTTGATGGAGATTTGTGGGATGCACATCCAGGGCACGAAGCTCCCGTTCCACCACATCCCAAAGATGCTCTATTGGGTTGAGATCTGGTGACTGTGGGGGCCATTTTAGTACAGTGAACTCATTCAAGATTCAAGATTCAAGAGTTTTATTTGTCACATACACAGTTATATACAGAATATACAACCGGCAGTGAAATGTAAACAGATCCGCTCCATGGACAGTGCAAATTCACAGTTAAAAACACAAGGAGGAAATTATAATAGAAATAGAATAAAAAAGTACTATATATATATATATATATATATATATATATATATATATATATATATATATATATATATATATATATATATCTGTAGACTTATAAATAAATCAAGTAGAAAAAATTAAAAATAAAAATAAATTAATTAAGACTTATAAATATGTGGTTAACAAATGTACAAAGAAGTATAATGTGCAAACAGGTTTATAACAGGTTGTTACACAGTAACAACGAGAACAGAAAGTGCAGTGCAATGTCAGTATGTTGATGTTTATCCTGAAGTGAAATCACGTGATGTTAAGTGACTGAGTTCAGGAGTCTGATGGCCTGGGGGAAGAAGCTCCTCCTGAGTCTCTCAGTTTTGGCCATCAGGCTTCGGAAGCGCTTACCAGATGTCAGCAGCGTGAAATGAGGGTTTGCAGGGTGATTAGAGTCCTTGATGATTTTAGTAGCTCTGCCTTTGCAGCGTTTGGTGTAGACGTCCTGCAGAGACAGGAGAGAGCTGACCCTGAGATACGCTCGGATAAGCGCACGACTCTTTGCAGGGCTTTGCAGTCATGACTAGTGCTGTTCCCATACCACGCTGTGATGCACTGAGTTAATACACTTTCTATCGCCCCTAAATAGAAAGTTTTCAGGATAGCTGGTGAAACCCTGAATTTCCTCAGCTGGCACAGGAGGTACAGTCTTTGCCTGGCTTTTTTCACCTGTGTCTGAATGTGAGCAGTCCAGGTCAGGTCCTCGGAGATGTTTACGTCCAGGTACTTGAAGCTGTTCACTCTCTCCACTGGTGAACCGCTGATCATGAGAGGGGAGTATGTCCGTTGCTGTCTCTTCCTGAAGTCCACAATCATTTCTTTGGTCTTGCCAACATTCAGAGAGAGACAGTTGTCCTGGCACCATGATGTTAGATGCTCCACCTCGTCCAAGTATGCCGTCTCATTGTTGTTGGAAATGAGGCCAAGGACAACAGTATCATCAGCAAATTTGATGATAGAGGTGGAGCTGTGTGTGGACAAACAGTCATGCGTGTAGAGAGAGTAGAGCAGGGGACTCAGGACACAGCCCTGTGGAGCTCCCACACTCAGGGTGATGGAGGTGGAGGTGGACTGGCCTATTCTCACCACCTGAGGCCTGCCAGTGAGGAAATCTTCAATCCAGTGGCAGAGAGAAGTATTCAGGCCGAGATCCAGGAGTTTGGCAGTTAGCTTAATGGGAACTATGGTGTTAAAGGCTGAGCTATTGTCAATAAATAGCAGCCTTACTTTGCTGTCGATGTGAGTGAGGGAGGAGTGGAGGACATGCGAGATGGCATCTTCAGTCGATCTATTGGGACGATAGGCAAACTGAAGAGGGTCCAAAGTGTCAGGAATGAAGGAGCAAATGGTGTTTTTAATGAGTCTCTCAAAGACCTTCATGACTATAGACGTGAGAGCCACTGGACGATAGTCATTTAGGCAAGAGGGTTTACTGTTCTTAGGGACAGGGATGATGGTGGATTTTTTTAAGGAAGTGGGGACCACAGATGTAGCGAGGGACTCATTAAAGATAGATGTAAACAACCCGGCGAGCTGATCAGCACAGGACCGCAGAACACGACCTGAAATACCATCTGGCCCGGCAACTTTCCTGACGTCCACACGCTTGAGTGCCCTCCGAACTTCATCCTCCGAGACAGAGATCACGTGGTTGTTGCTGCTCTGATTGATTCCCTCTGACGCGTCACTTGGCGGAGTCACGCTGCCGCGATTACAATCAAAGCAAGCGTAGAAAGAGTTTAACTCATTCACAAATGAGACTCCACTCGATCCTTATAACAGAGCTTTGCGGCTTTAACTGCGTGTCGGAGAGCATAGCAGGATGATTTGTATTCAGTCATATTCCCCGATAGGAGACCGGCGTTGTAAGCGGCAGTGCGTGTTTTCACTGCAGCGCAGATTGAATTGTCCACCCACAGTTTCTGATTTGAGAAGGTTGTTATTGTTATTGTTTGTGTGGCTTGCTCTGTAAGCGTGTTGATGAAGCAAAGTGCCACATCCGTGAACTCGCTGACGTCAGATGAACTCGCCCGGAACATGTCCCAGTCGACGTCATCAAGAGCTGCCTGTAGCGCGGTCTCTGAATGGGGTGACCAGCATTTAACTTCCCGCCTCACCCGGGGTTCCTGAACGAGCCTTTGTTTGTATTCAGGTGTGAGGAAAATGGCGGCATGATCCGATTTGCCAAAAGCTGGGTGTGACCGCGCTTTATAGGCATTCTTAAATGGAGAGTAGCAATGATCCAGTGTGTTTGCTCCTTGTGTAGGACAGGAGACGTGCTGGTGAAAGTTTGGCAAGACTTTCTTTAGGTTTGCTTTGTTAAAGTCGCCCGCGACGATGAACGCAGAATCGGGGTGTTTGTTTATGAAGCCGCTGGTAACATCATGAAGGCCAGATAAAGCCAGCCCTGTGCCTGCCTGTGGTGGAATGTAAATGGCGGTCGCGATGACAGAGGAAAACTCCCTCGGCAGATAGAATGGGCGGCAAATGATTGTTAAATGTTCCAGATGAGGCGAGCAGGACCGTGAATTTTGGCAATTTGGCAATTTGGCAAAAAGTCAATTTTGGTGAGCTTGTGCAAATTGTAGCCTCTTTTTCCTATTTGTAGTGGAGATGAGTGGTACCCGGTGGGGTCTTCTGCTGTTGTAGCCCATCCACCTCAAGGTTGTGCGTGTTGTGGCTTCACAAATGCTTTGCTGCATATCTCGGTTGTAACGAGTGGTTATTTCAGTCAAAGTTGCTCTTCTATCAGCTTGAATCAGTTGGCCCATTCTCCTCTGACCTCTAGCATCAACAAGGCATTTTTGCCCACAGGACTGCCGTATACTGGATGTTTTTCCCTTTTCACACCTTTCTTTGTAAACCTTAGAAATGGTTGTGCGTGAAAATCCCAGTAATTGAGCAGATTGTGAAATACTCAGACCGGCCCGTCTGGCACCAACAACCATGCCACGCTCAAAATTGCTTAAATCACCTTTCCCATTCTGACATTCAGTTTGGAGTTCAGGAGATTGTCTTGACCAGGACCACACCCCTAAATGCATTGAAGCAACTGCCATGTGATTGGTTGATTAGATAATTGCATTAATTAGAAATTGAACAGGTGTTCCTAATAATCCTTTAGGTGAGTGTACATGCATACAGTTTAGCAATAGAAAGAGAGCTGAAGCAGAATACAGGAAAGCAAGACGTTATAGCATTGTTTGAAATTCAGCAGATCAACAGCCTTGAGCAAACCATCACCCTTCTTTAAAAGGGGTAGGGATACTTAAAGGAGTGGTTGAGTTCACCTTTATTAACTTTAGTTAGTGTGTAATGTTTGTCTGGCTATCACCAGACCAAGCTCAATTTAAGACTCAATTTAAGACTTAAGGTCTGCTATGCATTTTCTACTGCACAAGAGGCGTGATAAACAAGCATAATTCAAATGACTCTGTATGCAATTGGATAGTCCTTCAACCAATCAAACCACAAGAGGCATGATCAACGAGCATAATTCAACTGACTCTGTACGCAATTGGATAATCCTTCAACCAATCAGACCACAAGAGGCATGATCAACGAGCATAATTCAAATGACTCTGTACACAATTGGATAATCCTTAAACCAATCAGACCACAAGAGGCTTGATCAACAGGCATCGATTTATCGCTTCTCTATCCGTCATTGTGTTAATCCCGCCAAAAGGATTAGGTGGATAAGCCAGTCTGTGATTGGTTCCTGCAAAAGTGTAACAGAAGCAGTAGAAATTAATGTACAGTTTTCCAGACTGAGCTGCAGTGCAAAATCAAATCGCCGGCAGATCAGGCTGGGTTTACCCAGTCTAGTGTAATGTTGCTGTTTGAGCATAAACAACATCTGCAAAGTTACGATGCTCACAGTTCAAAGCAAAGGGAGATATTTTCTTTTAAATAAATCTTTTTTAATGACCACAAAAAATGGTTGGTAGGGACTAAGGAGCTTATTCACGGGTTAGTGACATCACTAACCCTAAAATTGACAAACACCCTGCCCCCGGGAAAGACTTTGAATTAATAGGCCAAACCCTATAAAAGGAAAATCATAAGATGGGAAAATCGGATACATCTGATCTGTCTCAGTCGCTACCTATATGGACCTGATATGTTGTGCATCTCAAGTTTCTTGCCTTTTCTGGTTGAAATTATATTTACAGAAAGTGTGGGGGTGCATATACATAGCCTACTAGCTGCTACCAGGGGAAATGTGTTTATCTGTGCTTGAGGTCAGTCAGGCAAGCAGCGTTAACCACTAGCATGCAGAGCATACAGTAGCATACAGTAGCATACAGAGCTGATGCATACATCAAATGCAATGGCAAATCAGCTTACTATAATACATTAAAAACAGATGTTGAAGGAAGAAAGAAATGCTAATTACAACTCAACAAACAGCACATTCGTGCACAGCCTTATATGGCCAGACTGTTTTTAAAAAAAGTTCTAAATCATTTACAACTGCACAATTTTTTTTTTCATACATTTGCATACTCGTTTATTCACATTCAGAATTTTAATGTCTCTCCACAAGACCACAATTTTGTGATCAAGGCCTATTGGATAGAGAGTCAGACTGGTAACCCAAAGGTTATGGGTTCAATTCTCAGTACCGGCAGAAAATGTCTGAAGTGCCCTTGAGCAAGGCACCTAACCCAAATCGCTCCCAGGGTGCCACACCAAAATGGCTGCCCACTGCTCCAGGTGTGTGTGTTTGCAGTGTGTGTGTACTACTCACTACTCCTAACTTGGATGGGTTAAATGCAGAGGGCAAATTCTGAGTATGGGTTTAGCCTTCAGATGTTACTTTCACTTCCTGGAGACTACATCCTCTTTTAATGCTGGGGAAATGATGTCAAACTTTATATTGTCTTCAGCAGCTGGCAGGTTAACATGGAGTACCAGAACATTTCTAATGGCTCTCTGTTTGCCCATACCTCAATGGATGTGTTGACAGCCAGCACTGTTCTGGGATTGTGCTGTGCGCTAGGTGTACCAGGTAATCTAGCGGTGATGGTCATGCTCGGCCAACATTTAAAGGAGGGCAGCTTCACCCCGAAACTGATGATGAGTCTGGCTGTCTCGGATCTACTAAGTCTGATTTTTCTCCCTCTGTGGATCTATGCCCTTGTGAATGGCTGGGTTTTTGGCAGAGGTCTATGTAAGTTTTTTTCCTATGTAGTGTACTGGAGCCTCTACAGTAGTGTGCTTTCTGTCACCTTGATGAGTGTGCAAAGGTACCTGCAGGTGCTGTATTCTCAGCGATGGGCGAAGCTTGGAGGGAAGGGTCAAAAGGGGCTGATTTTTGGGATATGGATATCAAGTGGAGCTTTGGCTTCTTACGCTTTTTATTATCGAAGCGTTGAGCAGAAGACGGATGGGCTTCCACACTGTTTACAGGACTATAAGAATACTCAAGGAAAAATTGTTGTCTTACTTGTCGAGACTCTAGTCATGTTCGTTGTGCCTTTCTTCAGCCTGTTGTTCTTCTACCTTCGACTTCACCAACGGATAAGTCAGTCAGCTGCCTTCAGCAGCCACAGGCTGACAAAACTGACCGTCAGAATCGTTGTGGCCTTCTTCATATTTGCCACCCCCTGTATGATCAACAACATTGTTTTAATGGTAGTGCCATGGGATTTAGAGGCCAGCCACAATGTAACCGGTGCTCTTTTCTTTATCAACAGTTGCGTGAACCCCTTTCTTTACGCCTTTTCTGCTCGAGCGCTGCGATCCAGAAGTAAACAAGATTCAGACCAGCCACAACAATATCAGAATGAAACTGAGGAAGTAGGAAATCTTTAGTCATTTGTGACTAAATGTGCATTTCTGATGTTATTCTCTGTCTAATATTCATGCTTGCTCAAAGGGAAGTGCATATAAAAGTTTATTTTTTATAATATACTGTATATGTTTTCACAACTTGTAACCTGAATAGAATATTTCCTGTTGCAAAAATATTACAATTAACAATTATTAAAGTATTTCTGTAACAGGAAGCTATAAGAATATCTTCTGCTATTTGCCTTGGCTTTGTCTTAGAATGTAAAGGTTGTAGAATTAATGTTTTAGTAAGCTTTCATCTGCCCTCAAAAATGAGAAGAAATGATGAGGCAGATAAGAGCAAGTGTGGTCTAAAGAGGAAAAGCTTTTAAAGAGGAATAACTTTAATTGAACAAGGAACACACATTAAATAAACTTCAAACCCTCAACAAAGAAGATGAAGGATG
This sequence comes from Paracanthobrama guichenoti, assembly GCA_018749465.1. Classification (NCBI taxonomy): domain Eukaryota; kingdom Metazoa; phylum Chordata; class Actinopteri; order Cypriniformes; family Gobionidae; genus Paracanthobrama; species Paracanthobrama guichenoti. The sequence goes on from CM031947.1 coordinate 17,089,002, forward strand.
CCAACAAAAACTGACTGTAATTTATTTATTATTTTAAATAATAAATGTAGTTTTTATTAATTATTAAAGCTTCTGCTCCTCTGTGATTTGTCTTTATGTGCATGGAACCCCAACTTTACCCATGTTTTTAATTAAAATCTGTATAAATACAACACATTTAATAATGCATATACATTTATGGTAATCAGAGTTACAGGGAGGGGTTTTAAGATTATATTAATTATATTAAGATTATATTAGTTTGGTTAACAAATAATCCTGAAACCTAAAAATTGATTGGTGAATGAAAAAACATCCCATCCTGGTGTCCACTTACGAGGACAAAGCATAACATATAAATAAAATACCATTATTTTTTTTTTTTTAAATCCATTTGTTTATTATGCTCTAAACCGGGGTGTCCAATCCTGATCCTATCCCTGACCATAGTTTATCTCCAACCCCAATTAAACACTCCTGAACCAGCTAATCAAGGTCTTATTAGGGATACTAGAAACTTCTAGGCAGGTGAGTTGAGGCAAGTTGGAGCTAAACTCTGCAGGACAGTGGCCCTCCAGGACTGAGTTTGGACACCCCTGCTCTAAACAATGTAATGACATACACACACACACACACACACACACACACACACACACACACACACACACACACACACACACACACACACACACACACACACACACACACACACACACACACACACACACACACACACACACACACACACAACACACTAACTAACTAACTAACTAACTAACTAACTAAATAAATAAATAAATAAATAAATAAATAAATAAATAAATAAATAAATAAATAAAAAAAATTAAAAAAATACAAAATAATGTTTCCTTGGTCTTAGGAGGTTAAGAATGTTTCCATGAACCACTCTGAGTGGTTTTGTATACTGGTTTCAACACCTATATAGTTCATCTTAAAATGTATTGTTTATTTCCTTTTCAGCATTTTACCTCTGCTCTATACACTGTAAAAAAAAAATAATAATAAATAAATAATAATAATAATAATAAAAAAATAAAAAAATGTAGGCTGGTATTTTTCTGCAAAGAAATTATTCGTCAAGTGTATGGACCTTTTATTTTAACCCTAATACAACACAATGCAATGTCTAATTTAAAATGTGGCTTTCATATTAACATAGTAGCCTACATAGGGCCCTTTTTACTGAACACACTTTGCTATACATTCAGACAGTCTAAAAAAGTATGTTCTGTAAGTGGCGTAGAATTTAACTGGAATGTGTAACTGTCTGACATGAGTATTAGGTTAGTTTAAGTTGTTGCATGCGTTTTAAATGTTATTTTAATTTACACATTTTATTATTTACAATCAACTGGCTCTGATGAAAAGGGAAAAGTTACAGTGCGACACGCCTCACTATTGTTTTAAATGTACTGCATCTTTTTTTTTACATTTTTTTTAAATTTATTTATTTTTTGGTTGCTGGTATAAATGTCCAATACTGCAGACAAAAAAAAGAGGTTTGTTCTTAATTTATTGTCCACCTTTAATCTGACGCCAAAGGACAAGCTGAGCCACTTTCGCCCTTATATGGCAGTAGTTTCCGTAATGTCACTCGTTTTATCTGGATGAGAGAGAGAGAGAGAGAGAGAGAGAGAGAGAGAGAGAGAGAGAGAGAGAGAGAGAGAGAGAGAGTGTGTTTGTAAGTGAGTGGCGCGCGAGCACATTCTGTCGTACTGGCACCAGGTCACCCTTCACATTGTTGTACTAACTCAAACTCCCCTAGCTAGAGACCATAAACTTAACGTAGTGAAATTCAGCTGGACGTCGCGTTCCTAAACATGAGGAACAAACGGAACGTCTGACAGAGAGACCCTGGGCAGCAGTTTGAATCAAGGAGAAGAGAGGAGGCGATCGTATCTCCACTCTGCGGAGGATTTCTTTGCATTGTACAGTTCTTTCCTCCATATTGCAGATGTGACGAGTGGAATGAGCTGTTTTTACACACTGGTCGTTTCACTGCAGCATGGGAACTGCCGTATCCAAGAAGAAGAATTTAAGGAATGATGCGATTTCTTCTGTTGCCGCAAAAGTTAGGTGAGTCTCTGCAGCAGCACAGGCGCGCGAGCAACGCGTCTCTGGAGGAACACATCTCATCACACTTCATATCATAACACGTTTCCTTGTTGTTGACGACTGTAAAACACTAATAAAACGAGTCAGAAATGCATCCGTGACAACTCCTGGTGCTGTAAACGTGTTGACGACACTTTGTATACATAAACTGCGCGCTAGTATCAAAATATTTGAGTTCGACTTAAATTAGCTTACTTTTTCAGGGCTTTTTAAATGGAAATAATTTGTGGTGGTTTTGTCGTGACAGCATCGATCTATTTTTGAGAAACCATCAGACACTGAGCTGATGACACCAGTGTGACCACATTTATTGTTATTATAAGTAGTATTATTATTGTTTTTGCTGTTGCAGTGTTGATGATGATGAGGATTGTTGTTGTGACGTTAACTGGTGGTGATGATTATGCTAAAATTATTATTGTTATAAAGCTATTTTCTCAATTCAGCAATTTACAGTAGCCTGGTGATTAGGCTCTAAACAAACAATAATACTGTATGCAAATAAATAACATCATTTGGTAACACATTAATGTTTCATTTGTTAACATAATATATGTATTAACCAACATGAACTAACCATGAGCAATAGCCTACATCTGTTACTGTATTTATTAATCTTTGTTTGTGTTAGTTAATAAAAATCCAGCTGTTCATTGTGTGTTCATGTTAGTTCACAGTACATCAACTAATGTTAACAAATACAACTTTGGATTTTAATAATGTTAAATTATTAACCAGAAAATCATTATATAAATGTAACTATTATTATTATTATTATTATTATAAATGTATTAGTAAAGGCTGAAATTAACATTAACAAACATTAATAAATATAGAAGTTCATTATTAATTAATGTTAACTAATGTAGTTAACTAATGTTGACTAATGAAACCTTATTGTACACTCTAAAAATGCCGGGTTAAAAACAACCTAAATGCTAAAAGCATTTTTTAGAGTGTAAAATGTTTCCAATAATTTTACTTAATATTGTATAATTATTATTATTATTATTATTATTATTATTATTATTATTATAATTTTTATTTATTATATTTTAAATACTTCAGTACGGTTTTATTTCTATTTCATTTCCATTTCTGCTACTGCTTCAAAGTAGTTTTCTCAGATGGATTATTGTTGTGTAAAATGCATTTACAGACTTCTACACTGTAGACTTATACTGTACACTGAACTGCACTACACAGGCCTTAACGGAGCCTGATGGCTACTTGACCACAGTATTTCTTGTTTGTGAGATGTTCTTCACATTTCCTTATAGTGTAAAGTTGGATATCAGAACAATCATTATGGTGGAGTGCAATCCAGCATCTGTTCTGCATAAAATTAACCTTAAATAGATGACAAAAGATTCACTTGTTTATACACATTTGCAGTCATTATGGATGGATGAATAGATGGATGGATGACTTTAGGAATCTTTAGCACTTTAAAATTTCTCCCGCATCGAAGAAAGTAAGAACCAAGCAGAAATGACAGCCCAATGCCAATTAGAGTTATGCAGTAAAGGGCTATAGCTCTATAAGCCTCCCATAGTCACACAGGTTGACATGTAAATGTCTAATTGGAGCTCGAGACCACCTGCAGTCATACTGGAGGGAGGCCCAGATTATATGAAAACTCATATGTTTATATGTGTGTGATGATGCTTTGGGTAAGGCTGGCACACATGGCATTTTCCTGTCATTTTTACTTGATATTTTGTAGAGTTATTGAATTAGGAAACCAATAAATGAAAGACTTTTATTTATCATGTATTTTATTTCCTCCTATAAAGTTAGTCAAAGTAGCACTGAGTACTGATCTGCCTTTTTAAATCTATGCATTTGTGAAATGAGTTAAAATGCGGCTTATTTGCGGAGTGAGGATTTTCTGTTGGGTCTAATATAGTTGCTCCTGTCTCGTCCTTGAATATCTGTCTCTGTAGAAAGCCTGCATTACATTGACCGTTCACCAAATAATGAAATGTGCAGCACAATCTATAAAGGTCAGACTGATAAAATTAGATACTTTTTAAAAGAAACTTCAGTCATTCTTTTCTAAGTTAGTTATATCATCTTGGATAATGTGCAATGTCTTTATTTTTGTGGATAGAAATAATAAAATCCTCCATTTTCTTGCTATTTTACTGACTTAGTTCCAATAAATGGCCTTTTTGTATTGCAGGGAGAGTTTTGAGTTTGAAAGGTCTCGAAAAATTGGAATGGATCAGCTGGGACATTTTGGTCGATTGCCATTTGGAACCGCAATGTTTACTAGTGCGACTAATTTAGAGACCTTCTCATTAAGTGTTAATGAATTTCTAATGAGGAGATTTTAAAATCTGCATGCCAATGGGAGATGTTGAGCATTTTCAGAGATGAATATGACTCAGTGTTTAGTTCACACTGCAAGCTTACATAAATTGTAGCTGTCAATGACAAAAACTCCTAGTTGGCACCTGGCAGTGAGGACACACAGTGTGAGACGAGGATCTGAACGTACACTAAGAAATCAAATTGGCAAAGAGAACACAATATTTGTCTGTTCAATATGAGTGAACAAGGAGGACTGATGCGAGAAAATGGGCTCATGTCACACATGAATGTTCTGGTTAATGCGTCTGAGGCACTCAAGAACAAATTGTACTTGATTTTTACTAAATTAGTGTAGCACACCAAAGCGATCTGCTGAAGTCATAGTCACCCAGGGCAAAGGCACTCATTTCTGGCTCTGTGCGTGAACAGACGCATGAAAACAGCAGTGAACAGCTCCAGGGTGTGCTATCTCTACTCTCCTTTACCCATGTTGCCTTCATGCACTTTTAGCCTCATGCTTTCAATCTATATGCCAGTGTGTATTTGTGTCCACATTGGACAGTTATTGTTTTTACATATGCTTGTATCTTCATGTTGTTCATCTGACTAGTCATCCGCCTCTTCTCCTGGAGCGCCACAGGGCTTTCGTCTAGCAGTCCTGGTTAAAGCATCTGCTTTAGTTAATATGGTTAAAACGCTTCTCTCTGTGTTCCCTCTTTTCTTCCTCCCCTTCCCCCTTTACTGTCACATGGCTGAAAACATGAGAGATACTTCCAGATGAAAACACTACTACACCCTCAGACAAAGTGGCATGAGACAAAGGCTAGTCTTTGTGCGAAAGAGAGTAGAGAAATATGTTTGTGAGTGCTTTGGCCCTTTGATACCCTACAGTGCTTCTCAATATTTATTATTCATAATTTAATTCTCTCCAACTGAGTAGCTTTGCTGTTTTTAATCAGAGATTTTTTATTTAAAAGTAAATTATCATCACACTAATTACCTAAAGACTAAAAGAACAGTAAACTATCCTCACACTAATTACTTGCTTGTGCCTCGCTCTTGGGCAGAACGTATGCAGAACAATTGGATTGAATCGCAGAGTGGATAAGCAGGCAGTTTTGAGGTTCAGCGGTTCAGCAATGAAGGTGAGGGGTGAGGTATCACTTTCCCTGCCTCACTCCTTGCACCTTTAAAAAGGATAGATTATAAAACAAGCCAATGGGGCCAGTGCTGGGGGCCTCTGAGTGTGTCAGGGACCTCCAGCTGAGAGGTCCACGGTGGACTGACACCAGGATACAAGCCACTGCCAATGTAAAATTCATATAAATGAACAGCTCTTGAATATGTGCATGTGTATATTTAACAAAATAAATTAAGAAATGAGGAACGGTATCTTTTCCTGGGGTGCGTTTGCCAAAAGTATCGTTAGCAACTAAGTTAACAAGTAACAAGCAAACAAGTAACTATGGTCGCAAGTTCCGTCGTTATCAACATAGTTCAACCAGTCTGTGTTTCCTGACATTCAGTACAATCTATATATTTTATTTTGAATACATACAAATGTAATTTATGTCTTTTAGTTTGTCAAGAGATTTAAAGCACCTTTTTTGAAGAGTGCGCATGTGCTGACGAATCTGGAATAAAGCAAAATAACTGAGAAAAATAAGAATTAGTCCTCAGGTGCCATGCCCATAATTTATAACAAAAAATCTAGCATGAATTTGATCTCAAAATAATTAATTAAAAGCATTTATTAATCCACCACCTACGTGACATCATTAACCAACATGGTTGAATGACAGATTTGCGACAATATGGCACAATATGCATCGTACTATGGTAGTTCAGCAGTGAGTTACGTCGTTGTACTGGAAACGCACCCCTGGACCTGGATGTTGAATATTGGTTGTGGGGCATCCATTTTGCAGTGTATTGCACACACAGCATGTTTATTCTCACAACTGCAATTTTATTTCTCATAAAACTGGCTCTAAAAACTCTTAATGGTACTTTCTTTATCGTCTGATTATAATTAGTACAAAATCATGTTATGATATATGTAATTTAAACTATTGTAGTGACAGTTAATGTCTGTTTTAGTAAGCTTGCGTATTGCATACGATAAAGATATCAGATTAGCCTGATAGCTTAGCTTATACATGTAAGTGTTAAATGTCAGAATATTTCAGTTATTAAAAGACTGATGCAGTCATGTTTTATTATTATTATTATTATTATTATTATTATTATTATTATTATTATTTATTAACAGTTTGTCAAATAAAAGAAATTGCATTATGTCCAGTTTATTATCTACTCTATGTGACCCTGGACCACAAAACCAGTCATAAGTTGCACGGATATATTTGTATGGGTTAAAATTATCGATTTTTCTTTTATGCCAAAAATCATTAGGATATTAAGTAAAGATCATGTTCCATGAAGATATTTAGTAAATTTCCTACCATAAATATGTCAAAAATGTATTATCAATAGTAATGTGCGTTACTGAGGACTTCAGTTGGACAACTTTAAAGGCGATTTTCTCAATATTTAGATACAATACATCAATTGAAAGCTTATTTATTCAGCTTTCAGATAATGTATGAATCTCAATTTTAAAAAAATTACCCTTATGACTGGTTTTGTGGTCCAGGGTCACATATAGTAAGCAACATATGTACATATTTTGAAATAATATTGTTTGTGTGTACTATTGTACTTAAAACTATTTAATTTGTAGTTGATGGAGAGGAGACCTGATTTCAAGGCAGGACCTGATTTCTCATGACATTGGCTGTCAAAACAAAATTTTTACAAGATAGGGAGAGTAATTTATACTAGGCCATCCCATTTAAGCTTCGGATCCTGCCGTACTGCCCTCAGACACCCACTCCACTTATCTATCACACATTTACAGCAGTTTTACGGGATTGCTCCCGCTCTGAGTTCCGCCTTCCAATCGTATTGAAAATGATTTGTGTCCTAGCAGGGAACTTTTTTCCCAGCAGTCCCCAGCACTGTACTTCATTCACTGCTGGCAAGCGTCCCATCCCATTTCTCCTGCTATCTGCCTGCACACACCTCTCCTCACTGACTAGAAGCTGAATGTGTTATTTTAGAACCACCATAGAGTACATTTCAAGTTAACCTTGTCTGTACAATCATAACACAAACGCTGTGGGTTTCGATGTGTCGGCATAGGTCCAGTGCTCTCTTTTAGTTCTAGTCCACCCCTCCCTCTAATGTTTTTTGATTGGCCCATCACACTTTAAAACACTTAGCTTGTACCTACTCCAGGCACTGCGGAGTGAGACTGTGAGAAGAATGATGAGAAAGAGATTGGACGATTGCACTCTGCTCTAGTCTTCCCATCTGTTAGAAGAGTTTGTTGAGTGAGGAGAGAGAGATGCACATGCTGGCTAGTATTTAATTATTCAAAGTGTCGTTGCAGGAAAGCATGGCTACTCCAACAACAGCGCCATCCCATTTCCCAGCATAGAGAGGTGCAGAGACTGAACAGTTTGCTCAGTGTGCTGATTATTGGTTTGTGTGCTTGTCAGTTCACAGCATTCGTCTGTGTGAATTTGTGTAGCATGCATGTTTTTCAAAGTGCAGGGATGGAGGTGGGCCTCAATATTTATGCACGTTAGAATCTACATATTTACTGAGCTTGTGCAGGAGAAATATTTGTGTGGGAAGGCATCATTAGTTGAGAACTAAATTAAAAACAAGGTGAGTGAAATAGGTTGGGTGCTATTTTTTATTTGTGCATGCTAGTTGGTGTACTCCCCCAGCATATGCAAGCGATTAGGCTGCATTAGTAGTGTTCTCGCTGGGCCACACAGGAGGGGAATACTGTCTAAATCTTTCCCATGCTTAGGAGGTGGAGAGATGCATTTGATAATGGAATCTGGCAGCTCTTCGAATGCATTAATGATTTGTATAAATCATCTATGCTGATTGTAAGGGCCATCGGGAGTGCAAATGCATGCATTTTTTAATTTGTTTTCAATGGACTTTAGCATTGTGGAAGCCATTTTCAGTGGCATAACCACACACACACGCAGTGAAAACATTGCATAAAGATCATCCTGCTGGTTAAATGAGAGGAAGGTATGGCAATGTAGCAGGCAGAGTTCACTGAATCCTGTCTTTTATTGCTAAGAACACATGGTTCTACTCATAAAGCTGTTTTCTTTTTCCTTCTTTATAACAAACTCATCTTTCTGACCAGAGGTCACGTTTACAGAATATTTTCTGTAATTGACTGATTTTTTTTCTTTCAGACGAATACAATCAGAGTTATATTAAAAAATGTCCTGTCTTTTCCAAGCTTTATAATGGCAGTTTCGTTTTTGAAGTCCATTAAAAGTGCATCTATCCATCATATAACTGCTCCACACGGCTCCGGGGGTTAATAAAGACCTTCTGAAGTGAAGTGGCACATTTGTGTAAGAAACATATCCATATTTAAAACTTTATAGACTAAAATAACTAACTTCCGGCGCAATCCGTAATCCGTACGCAATTTGACTTACGGCCAAAGAGTAACCCCTGACGCAATGTAAAGGAGCATTGCAACCTTTCACACCTCTCGCAGATAGGGCTGGGCAACAAACTCAAGTCCCTCTTCTCTATCTAAATTCTCCGCCATTTCTCTTTAAAAATTATCGTGTTTTAGACTCTAATTCATGACCGGTGTTTTGTTTTGCTCAATACGCATGCGTCAAGGGGTCAATCGATGCGTACGGCAGTCCGCCGGAAATTAGTTATTTTAGTCTATAAAGTTTTAAATATGGATATGTTTCTTACACAAGCACACCACTTTGCTTCAAAAGGCTTTTATTAACCCCCCGGAGCTGTGTGGAGCAGTTATATGATGGATAGATGCGCTTTTATGGACTACAAAAACAACAATTCACTGCCATTATAATGCTTGGAAGTTTTTTAATATAACTGTGTCATATACACCTAGGATGACTTGAGGGTGAAGTGACGTACAGTCTCTGTTCATCCGTTCGCTTCTTAAATAAATAAATGCATAATTTAGCCTATTTGCTCATCCTGTAAGTTCATTATTTAAAAATGGAAATGTGAATGAAAACAAGAGCTGTTAAAAATCTTATTATCATTTAAATATGAAAATTAAAATGATGGTTAAAAATAGATTATGACGTGATTTTTACAACACTATCAAAACAACCTGTTCCTGACTATGCTTCCTGGCTTCTGAGCTATTGCTCCCTCTCTTCATACACCAAGTCATATTAGGGACCATGTTCTTGTACCACAGCAGCTGAGTGGCCCCTCATACTGAAAGCTGTAGTGTATGCATCTATATTTCATTCACTGCTTTACACCTCATTGCCCAGAGAAGTTATGGGATGTGGAGTTTTTCAGCATTTTTCTGCCATCTGTGGTGGCTTAGTTTAAATTGGAGGCATATCTTGTAACATCTGCCAATATTTCCAATTGGCTTTGCTTTGTGGGAAACCCAGTATTAAGTCTTGACTGCACATATCACAGTGTTCAGGTGAGAAATATGGTCAGAGTTGAATTATAAAGCAGACATTATATTTAAATGGGAAGCCAAGCCATAAATCACTCATGCACATTAGTGTCCAATAGGAGAATCTAAAATTGCTTGATAAAGTTATTGGTCTGTAAATGTCTCTGTGTAACTATAGAACAGGTCCATTGAAATGGATATGAAATATAGAAGCTGCTTGCAATATTATAATGAAACTATCTGCTTGTCGTCAAGTCGTGGCATATCAAATACTTTTTCCGGGTCCAAACTTCTCCATTTCAAGTGAGAATACTGTCTCATCAGCCATTTCTGAGTGTTCATTTGTAGTCCACCACATTCTCTGGGCTCACATGTCCCAGACACCAGTATTTTAACAATTTGGCCAACTGAGAGTTTGGTATGGAGATAAAGGTTAGGATTAGGATTTTTTACACGGTTGCTGTATATTAGGATAATCATTTGTACCCGAAAACAGTGACGCGCAGCATTATGGATTTGTACTGAGATCTGAAAGCATCAGAGTGCGAAAGTACGTCAAGACAGAGAGTTTTATCTCCATGCTTTGATTTGGTCTTCTGTTTGTCTCTCTGCAGAGCAGCTCGAGCATTTGGAGAGTATCTTTCTCACACACACCCTGAGAACCGCAACGGAGCAGGTTAGGTTCATTCCACCTCATGCCCTACCCTCATTTAGGGTTTGTTTTTTAGCATTTGTTCTCACGTTTTTTGTCTCTTCTTCCATTCACCTGTTTTACAGTTTGTGAAGTACTTGAGTGTATTAATACTTGCATAAGGCAAAGAATCATCCTTTAGGATTAACATTAATTTCACCTCTGACCATTCAACCAGTCATCTTTCAATTGATCATTACAGAAGAGCTTTATTTATTGGCACCTATTGCTTTGCCAAGACAAGATGAAAAATCTCTGTTTTTCTTGTTTCTTGGTGTCTCTCACTTCAGATCATTTGTTGTCTGACACCTACATTGGTCAAGACACAGACTCCCCTGATATCAGCCGACTGAACAACAATAACAGCCTCCAGCCATATTCCCAACACACTCTCATAGTCAAGCCCAGTCCAGAAGAGGTTCAGCCAGGCAGCCAGTCTGCGCCCCTTCATATCAGTTCCAAGCGTCGTCTCTCCGTAGAACGCAGCCTTTCTTCTGAGGACCAGCAGCGCCAAAAACGTGCGGAGAGCTCTTTGAAGCCAGCACGTGTCTACACCATTACCAAGGAGCGAGATATGCTCGGGGGCCAGGGAAGCGAGGAGAGCCTGGAGCTAGAGGTGCTGAAGAGGGCCACAGACCCACCAAGAACCAATGCTCCCTCCAGTTTACGTGGCAGCCACCATCGAGGAAACAGTGGCCCCACCCACCATCATCACTATGGCCATGCACCTCTGACCCAACCTTTGCAGAGCTCAGGAAGTGCTCATAACATCCGGGACTGGGGGTCGAGACGAAGCAGGTCTAGAGAGGACTGCACGCCAGATTGTGTTGCCTGTATTCGACCTCACTGCCAGAGCCAGCGCTCTCTGGACCTTGAGACGTCACCTCACGGTGGTGGCAAACAGCACAAAAAGCTGGAGAGAATGTACAGTGAAGACCGTGTGTCCTCTGAAGAACGAGGTAAGGAGAACATCATGATCACTGAATGACTGTGTATTGGTTTATTGACTTTGTGTAAATCTCAATACCTGCTACCTTTGCTCTTTTTGCTTGCAGAGGATCACGGGAACAGCTGGTTCCCTAAAGAGAACATGTTCAGCTTTCAGACTGCAACCACCACCATGCAAGCGTGAGTACACATGGGATTGCATTTCATCAATCTTTCCCTTCATCCCTTTGGCTTCTTCTGGAGTAGGGTTGGTCTCTGAAGCAGACATGTAATTTAAGATATCCTGACTCATGCATGTGGGAGGACAGGAGGTATTCTTTCTCTTTCTCCTTCCTTTTACTCTTATTCTTTCCCTTCTTCTTTGCCCTTTCCAGTTCCTTCCAGTTCTTTCCATTACTGATTCCCTCCCTTTTCCCTTTGCATTCTTTGTTCTCCTCCTGTTCCTCTTCCGTTCCCCTTCTTCTTCCACATCCTCTTTCTATTCCTTTGTCTCTTCATCTTTCTTTTTCCATTTCAGTTTCCTTTCTACTTTCACTTTACCTCTTCTTCATTCTCTTCCTGTCTCTTCCTTTTGATTCTGCATATTTCTCTTCATCTTTCATTTTTCTTTCCATTTGCTTCCCCTTCCTCTTTGCCTTCTTTGTTCTCTTCCTTTTCCTTTTCTTCTTTTTCCTTTTCTTGTTTAATTTCTTCTGTCTTTTCCTCCCTCTCATCTCTTTCTCATACTCTCTCTTTTATTTCTCTTCCTCTTTTTCCTCTTCCATTTTTCTGTTTATTCCATTCCTGTTTCCCCTCTCCTTTCTCTATGCCTTTTTGTTCTCTTCCTTTTCCTCTTCCTCTTTTTCTTCCCCATCCCTCTTTCTCTTTTGTTTATTCTTCAACTTTTCATTCGAGTGAATTCAGGCTTCATTTTTCTCTGTGCACAGATGCTTTCGCTCAGCTTGACTGCTTAATTATCACCTGTCGGGCAGAAGTGTTAATCACAGAGTGCACCTCCTCCCCCACCGGGGGACAGTCCACCTCCCTCCAGCCGACATGCATGTTGTCTCCCCCTCAACCTTACTATGCCCTCCCACCTCATCATGCTATCCTCCACTCTATCGCACTTCCTGTCTACGAATAACTAGCTATATCTGCAACTATACTTAATTCATGTTCTTTTCTGACTTATTCATTCCCTCCTTTTGAGGGGGTTTTAATTGACACTTTTACTTTAGAATATTTTCAGTTTGTGTGAAATGTCAGTGTTTTTTTCCTGTCTTTTGTGGTTGGCTGTAGAGCTGTCATTTTGTAATTGACTATTATAGGTGGTGATAAATCACTTAGTGATTCTTTCATAAGACCTGGCCCAGTGTTTATATTTGAAACACACTCTCTATTTCCTGTGTACATTACCTTTTTTGTTTTGTTTTTTACTTTTACCTTTTGTTTTCTTGTGATGGTTAAAACACTATTCTCTCTTTTGTCTTTTTAACTTTTTTTATATTATGCATCTTTCCTTGGCTGTAAAGAATATCGTGAGTATTCCTTTCTCATTAGCCCTTTGTTTTAAAAAGTCAACACTCCACTCCATCCCCACCCTCTGCTCCTCTGTACTGTTGCCTCTTCTGTCCTGTGTTAACTCTCACTCCACCAGCATTGGACAGAGTGTTTGAAGTTATGGAGGAACTCTATCTCATACAGCATGCATACTGCTCTACCAATAGTGAGTCATCCAGGTCGGTGTCGCTACTCACATTTCAGCTGCTGTGTAAGAGAAAGACCTTGTTTGTTGTACTGCTATGGTGGCCTGGACCTTTGAACTTTTTAACCACTTTTTTGCCTGTTTTAACCACAAATTAGTTACTGAAGCTCTGTTCCAAAACCTAGTGCTTTTCTGTGCATTCTAACAGAAATGGAAACTCATAGGTGACTGCTTTGGATAAAAGTGCAGGAATTCAATGGAAATATGTGTTAATATGCTTTTGCTCTAGTACAGTTGAACTTGACTAAGACAGAATTCAGAATAGCATACTAGAATACTACTAATTCAGCCCAACTCAGATGTGTTCTAAATGTGCCTTAAGGCAACCAATGCAACATAACATATAAAACAGCGTTTGATGTTAACATGCTTGTTTAAGGATTTTTAAAGGTACACTATGTAACATTTGGCCCTCTAGCTGTAAAAACAAAACAAAAAAACTATGCATTTTGTGGAAGAACATTATTTGGTTGTATTTTGGCTCAGCGTGACTTTGCGGATGAATATGGTTATCCTACTGTTCTTAAAACATGAACTATAACCAGTGTAGATGGAAAGGATCTCAAGCTGACTGGCTGAAGACGTTACTGTAGCTATACCACCTAATAGACACACTACTCTGTGAGCTCTGTTGAGCTTTTTTTCTTTAAAATGGATGATTTAACCTAGATTTAACCTATTCAAACTAACCTATGCCACTCCCACACCATACGCACGTCAAATAGCTGGAGCAACTTTTCTCTATTTACGGATATGACGCGACATGCACAAGCGAGTGATGAGTATATGCAGTTTCCTGTGAAAATTTCATTAGGTCTAAATGATAACCATAGGCTTACCATAGTGAATCAGGGTAAGACAAAAGCACGTTTTGAAAGAAGGATTGATGATGTATGGACTGTGTTTTAAACACAAAGTTACATAGTGTACCTTTAACAAAGCGATACTGTAATGTTTTAAACACTTAGATTAGAACACAGAGTTAAAAATAAAATACAGTTTTAATTAATTATCAGTACTTTCTGATACTGAATGAAATATATTTACAATCAAAATTTTTATCATCTCTATCCGCATTGCTACCTTAAATTGTATCTAAAAACAAGGTATTTTAGAGAGTGGCATAATGTACCTACCAGCCTTTAGGAATAGCTTTTGTGTCAGGAGCCTGCCTACGGTGTCCTAAAATAAGGTCTAGGTAGACAGTTGACTAGATTTTGGAACAAAGCTTGTATTTTGACTATAATGCGTGGTATATTTGAACAATTTTGACAAAATGTTGGACTGTCCCTGTTAGGAGCAATATGGTGATTGCTGCCATCACTGTTGAATATTGCACACAGAATATATAAATATAGCCTGAGTATACCCCAGAAAAGTCACTCATCTCAAGATTTCTACGCAGAGTTCCAAGACTGTGGATACATCCACATGCAATAAATGCGCACACACACAATGTCAGAAAATAGCTTCTGGGCTGTCATTAACCTCATCTGCTGAGGACAGGGGTTTGATTTAACATAAGCTGTCAAAGATGATGGCTATATCTTCTGTCACCCTGTCAAAAACAATAGAAGCATGCTAGATATGATAACCACTCCCACAAAGATGTTACACTTTTCTGTGAATTTATCCTCTGTGCTGGTTGGTGACTGAGTGTCTGTTACACTTGACTTTGCTGTGGTTGTAGTGTTTAGTTTGTGTACGTGTGTGTAGCCGTGTCCTGTTGACCTATGGGTGCTGATCAGCACCTGTTGTGGTTTGAACCTTCCTGTGGCCACTCTAGACTTTTCCCTTTGCACTGATCCCTGTGCACACACCTACAACCACAGCCTATAACACTGTGACCGGTCCCAGCAGGGCGTTCCGTGGAATTGCAGAGAGAAAGAGGAGGAAAAGAGAGCAAGAGGCCACCGCACTGATGGAGAGGTACTGTCTACTGCCCCTAATGTCATGTGCCTTTCCCAAAACACACGCACACAGAGTGAGACAGTGGTGAGATGGTGTTTTGTGTTGTACTGTGTTACTGTAGTATTATGGTGTGTGCATCGCCTCAGATCTTTGAAATTCACACTCCATTCTTGAATACTACACATGAAGAAATTGCACACTTCCCTGTGGAGTTGTGATGCTAGGCTTACCAAGCAGAAAGCCAGCAGCAGTTTATTGATCTAAACCCAGAGATTTCTGCAGAAGCCTGTTTCTATGTTACAGTAAAAAATAAAACCAGTTATTGTGAGGTAAAGTTTAAAATAAGAAATAAAATCACAATGGTTAGATGTATAGAAATTTGGAGTCAGTACAATTTTTATTAAATCATTTTATTATTTTAAGAAATTCATATTCAGCAAGGAAGCATTAAATTGGTAAAAAAAAATTACAGTGAAGACTTTTACTGTACTTTTTTGTTACAAAAGATAATTATATTTCAAATAAATGCTGTTCTTTTAAACTTTCGATTCATTAAAGAATCCTAGAAAAAATGGATCAGGGTTTCCACAGAAATATTAAGCAGCACCGCTTTTTTATTTTAAATTGTAATATTTCACAATATTACTGTATTTTTGATTAAATAAATGCACCCTTGGTGAGCATAAGAGACTTTTTCCAAAAACATTAGAAAAACCTCCCCAGTGGTGGAATTTTACATTTTTATGCAGAGCTAGTGATATTTTCTATCACCAAACCCCTAAACCTAACCCTCACACAAACCTCTGTGGATTTTAACATTTTCATTTTTACATTTTTGATGTTTGTTATGCTGTTTACTGCTCTTGAATGAAAGAAAAAACAGACACACACACGCACACACACACACAAAGCACCGGGTATTTGTGTGTGTCTGTCTATGTTTGGCTGCTTGGATCAATAGGTCAGAGTGTGTTAATCGATACAGCTGACAGCTGAACACTTTCAGAGTTTCACTTATCAGTCTAGTGTCACGCATCACACTAACAACAGCAAATCTCATTCCACCTGGCCAAATTGGCTTACATATTTAAAAACATTTGTTCACCAGTAAAACCTAAATTGGCCTACTGGCAGATCATCAAAAAAGTCTTCCAGCATGATGCAGAACTGCTAGAGAGAACTAATATGCAGTGCACTGAAGGAACATTTAAAATACATATTTGGTTCTCATCTTCCCAGCAAAGGTGTAACAAAAAAAGAGCAGAATGTGAATGTAGCTTTTAGTGTTCTCCAGAGATCCCATGACACTGCTCAACAACATTACTGTGGATGCCTGTCTCTGTCCTCTGACTGGAAGGTTGCAGATAATTGGTTGCATCCATTAGGATTACAGAACAACTGAACATGAAAGGTTTAGTTCACTCAAATCCATCATTTACTCACTTTTATGTGTTTCAAAACCCTTATGAGTGTCTTTCTTCCATCAAACACAAAATGAACAGTTTTATTATAATGATAATAACTTGGTCCTTTGTTTCCATGCAATCACAATCAATTGTGATGATTAATACAGTAGCTTTGTGTGATGAACAGACAAACATTCAAGCTGATAATAACTAATAATATTACTCTGTAACCACTGTAACAGAATAGAGTTGTGTCAGAAGTGTCAGAGAGTTGACTTCATAGTTAAATTGGACTAGTTCAATTAGTGAACACATCATTCTGGTTTGTGAACTGCATCAGCTGATTCAGTTGATCAATTCATTCACAAATCCGATATCTCTACTTCTCATGAACACATCATAGAGAGGTAGGGCAGGCCTTTTTTTTTTTTTTTTTTTCATTTTGCAGCTTGTCAGCCCCAGTCCTCATGTTTTAAATAAGTGGCCAATATTTTCTTCAAAAGCACTTTTATATGTTCCATAGACAAAATAAAGTCATATGGGTTTGGAACAACATAAGGGGGAGTAAATAATGACAGAATTCAAAATGTTTTGAGTGAACTATCCCTTGAAGCTCATAGTATTTTTTAATTGTGCCGAGTTTCTTTATCTGATAAAAAAGTAGAACATGCACTAAATCTTCTGGCACAGTTGAGTTGTTTTATTTAAATTTTGAGCTGTTTCTGTTGTTCTCATTTGAATGGCTGTGCTTTTTAAGAAATGTGTGATGTTATATTCTAGGCATGAAAAGCAATGGATATATATATCTGTGAGGATCAACATGTCACACTTGGGCGATCTGACTGATCACTCTATTTTCAGCACGCTCACAAATGAGGATTAAGATCATTAGAGCGTCTAATTAAAAATGCTGCTGAAAAGACATAATTCTCTTGATATGCGCTACTATTTTTGAAACTTAATGAAGATCTGCGCTCTTTTCCTGTCAGCCGGCACATTGACTTTGACAGCAGTTTAGAAGGTTGTCAGCAAGATGGACATAAGAAGAAAAGCAGATCTGACAACTATACAGATGCATTGTCAACGCACTCTTTGTAGCCATCTCAAATTAAACAGCGATATTAAAAAAAGCCCTTTTCTTTTTTGTAAAATGTTCACGTTGGTGGATTTGATTAGAGGCTCATAGTGGCACAGATACAGTACATGCTGTAAAAATGTCCTCTGCTATGCATTACTCACTGTATTGCAGGAATATTAGTTTTCCCACAGTATAATTTACTGGTTTAGGCCGCAGTGCTTCTCTCTAATATTGTGGTGTTGTGCAACTGCATCATGCCTGCAGTAACAAAATGCTTACTCTACACTGTGGCCATCGGTTTTGATCCTGTTTTTTGTACAAGCCAAATTGCCTCATTATTTCATCCCTGGCCCAGCTCTCTTTTATTTTAAAGGCTCCACATTGAGTGTGTGAGCTGCTCTATTATTTGTTGGCAAATGAGGAAAGACCACCTACCTCTCCACACTCTACAATACTATGCTACATTGTAACCATGGTGACATGATGCATGGAGAACAAGTGTAGAGTGCTAACGAGAGGAGGGAGGCTGTCAGTTGAACGAGTGGGTCAACTGAAGTTGCTTTCATTCTCTGATGAGGCAGAGTAGTTTGTAGTAGTCAATTTTCTGTGAGCGATTTTTCTGGTTTGAGAGTCACCAAAACTCAGTAATGAGAACATTGGAAACATTTTTATTTTGCACTTTCTATCAAGTTATTCATACTGTTAGCGAGATTTACTGCACTAACACGTACACACAGGCAAATTTAAGGTTGCGTCCGAAATCACATACAGTATAGAAGTTACTACATTTGAAATGCACTTGCTTTTCCGATGTCTAACACCGTCAACTGTCAATCAGTCTTGAGGGCGGGGTTTATTGATATAGTCGGAAAGTATTCCACGCCCTCGAGTGGTGAAAAACAAAGCACCGTTCATTACTATTATAAGTGTTATAAATATCAAAATAAAGTTACAAATATAGTTAAATGAATATGAATACAGTTCAAAAAATGATGCTGAATAAAATACTGAAATGAAGCAGAATTCAGATTATCTTCGTACGAAACGAACATGAACTGCGATTGAATGTCACTAATGTAATTTTCTTTTTTTTCCTTTTTTGATCACTTGGATCGTGAGCACAGTCATATGGACAACACACCACTCACATCATGTCAGATTTCTACAGATTCTCTGATTTTAACTCAAGATAATTTACTGTGTCAGCTGGAACTATGATTATGATATTCGTCTGGTACATAGGCCTACCGAATGCTGTCAAGTCAGTTTTCTTATTTGCTTTTTTCTGGGGCGTGGCATACTTTCCGACTATATCAATAAACCCCGCCCTCAAGACTGATTGACAGTTGACTATGTTAGACATCAGAAATGCAAGTGCAAAGGGGATTGCGATCCCATTTGAATTTTGTGAGGGTTGTGGCAGGACGCGGAGAAAGTGAAATAGCAAATGGGTGATTTTTCTATTGCTATTCCAAAATAGCAGGGTCATAACTCGTAAGACATTTGAAATGCGTTTGAAATTTGGCAGATATGTTACATACAAATCCAAATGCAAATCACGCATTTATGTTTCCATTATGTCACAACGTATGCATGCACAAATTAATAATTGAAAATCATTCCATATGTGTGGATATAACATCACACAAAATCAAATTTTTTTGGTTACCAATGTTGTTGTGAAGATACCTTATTTACCCTATTTTTTTTTTCACCCGTAGAGTAGAGTAGTATTTGCCAGATCATGTAATCTCACAAAATGTCAGCCTCCATCAGGAGGCCACCTGTCTTATATAGAATAAAACTGGCCACTGATTTTACTAGAGTAATTTCTTCTTTTAATACGTTTAATTTCCTGTTTATATTCATAATTTTAAATACATTTAAAAGTATTTTTTATTTATGGAGTTGTAAAACACACTAGGCTCATAGCACATTTAAGTTTGAACATTTCAGTTTTCTATTCTAGTCTTTATGAAACTGAAGTTGCGATCTTCCCTATTGTGACATATATAAGTGAAGCGGTTTCTCGATTGAGAAAATATGTTTGACGGGACTTAATTTTTTCCATTGGGAATTGATTGGTTCATTGGATTGTTGTTGTTTGCTATTTGCCGTAATCTCATGTGAGTGACAGTTTGATGGAATGAGGGAATTATTGTCCTGAAGAGTTGTCGTTGCAAATTTTGATTAGAGAAGTCACATCACTTAAAAAAAAAAATGTCTACAAATAAATAATCTGATATAATAAACACTGTAATATTCCATAAAATATAAGAAATGTCCATTTAGATTTATTGGTGACTATAAGCTAAAAGCTTGAACCGTGTGCTAAAATATCTTAAAATACATACACATAGATGAGTAAATGTATTTCTGAAGCAGTTTCAAACTGGGACAAACTGTTTATTCTTGCTTATATATTTTTTTTTATTTTTTGCAGAGGATCTGTGAGGACTGGAGATTTGTTTGGAGTGCATTGAGCTTGTTGTATAACTTCAAACACTCATCCCTGTCCATAATCTGCCATGCTAATGCTACCATGTATAAATGGATTGTTTGAAAGTGTGTTTAACATTTCCATTTTTGTCTTCTCTTCCTCCATCTCCCATTCTTCTTGTTATTTCCCCCTCGTCTTATACCTCTTTCCAATCCACTGTGCTTCTGCAAATCCTTTCTATCCCAGAAACTTCCGGAAACATTTGAGGATGGTGGGCAGCAGAAGGGTGAAGACCCAGAGTGAGTTGTTTGTAGACGTCTGTGTGTGTATCTGTGAGTTTGTTACTGCTTTTGTATGGTTGTGTGTATGTTGTCAGTATGTTTGTCTGATTTCATCTGTATATTTGTGCAATTTTTCAATGCAAATATGTGAACATGCCATTACTTGACAATAATTCATGGTGTCAGATGAATTATTTTCAGGGATTACAGATGCTTCAAGCATCTGTCTGATATACAACTAGCAATGTGACTTAGTTTCTGAACACCTTGCCTCTCTCTCATTAATAAACATCACCGCATACAGAGTGAAATTGATTCTAATATTTAGAGGTAGTCAGCCTAAAGCAGATAAATCCTCAAACATGTCACATCCCAACCTCAGACAAGAGCCCAGAGTGTGTGTGTGTTGAAGAGCAGTGTGTGTGATGCTTTCCTCCTACGCTTTGTTATTAGCATTTGCTGATCGCAAAGCGAAGAGTTTCAGCCGCTCCTGGAGTGACCCCACACCCGTCAAGCCTGACTCTCTCCATGACTCCAGAGACAGTGAGTCCACACACACACACACACACACACACAACACACAGCCATGCTGTCTATTTTCTGATTTCAGTACATGTAGCACATGATTGGTCACCCACACAAAAGCATTCATACACAAATCTTATGATGCCTGTCAATATCATGTCCCATTCTTATTTAAACGTGTGAGATTTCTGTCTTTGCCAACTGAAGTGAATAGAAATGAACTTTGATTAAAGGAAGTACAACAGCTACTATCATGATTATGTTTTTAAATACACTGTTTGAATACATGTTCAAAAGTTTGGGGTCTGTAATGTTTTTTCATGTTTTTGATTTTATCTCATGATGCTCACCAATACAATGCTACATTTATTGGATCAAAAATACAGTAAAAACAGTAATATTGTGAAATATTATTATAATTTTAAATTGTGTGTATAATTTAAAAACTGTTTTCTATTTGAATATATTTTAAAATGTAATTTATTCCTGTGATGGCAAAGCTGAATTTTCAGCATCATTACTCCAGCCTTCAGTGTCACATGAACCTCCAGAAATCATTCTAATATGCTGATTTGATACTGCAAGAAACATTTATTATTATCACTGTTGAAAAAAGTTTTGCTGCTTAATGTTTTATATTATGAGAATGTAATTTTCAGTAGCAGAATTTAATGTCTTAAATGAAAGAAAAGAAAAAGAAATCTTAAATATGAAATGGACATGTTCTTCAGAGGCTTCATTTGTGCATTGAGCAAGATTCATAAATCGTGCTATTCATCACTCACACACATCAGCATCTGTGCATGTGTTTACCACAGATGTACTCTGCGGTCTATATGTGTCCTATAGACCTTCTCCTCACAAACAAGCTGGAGAGGTCATGTTAGAAAGGCCAACCTCTCCGACATGAACAACAGAATGCTTGTTGATAGGACCTGTCATTTCATCTGTCATTTATGTGCTTGTGTTGTGTTTGTGTATTTGCATTTTACCTTTTCCCCAGGTGGAGACCTCCAGGCGTCGTCTGGCAATCTGGATGAAGAAGACTGTGATGATGTCGACTGGGAGGAAGAGAGAGAGTTGGAAAGAGCAGCCTGCGAGGACGATGACTTTATCCCACCAAAAATCATGGTACATGCATCAACCACATCCATTTTGACACAGGCCAACTGCCTTCTTATGAAGTCGTCATCAATTTCTCATTAAATGTAAAATAACGCTTTTTGATCATCAATGGGCTCATTAATACGAGTGTGTTTTATTCATCTTTGTTTTTGAACAGCTAATTTCATCTAAAGTACCAAAGGCAGAGTATGTTCCCAACATTATCCGCCGGGATGACCCCTCCATAATACCCATTCTCTATGTGAGTATAGTTTAATGATGCAGTCATACACCGGATCAAAGAGAATCAAAGTTTTGATCATCAGAATAAAGCCCCTTGTGTTAAGCACCACTAATGATGTCTGCTAGTCAGCTCTCGCGTGCAAGTTTTAGTAGTGCAAATCATCATTGTTTGAGATTGCTGATAACTGCTTTGTAATGCCAAGCTAGTGATTTAGTGCATATATTATGCTTAAATTATGTTAAAAGAAAAAACGGCACATAATATTTAGCAACTGATAATTCCTATCTTAAATTTATGCAGCTTTTTGTTGTTGTTGTTTATGCTTGCCCTGTTTTCTGCCCGCAGGATCATGAACATGCCACCTTCGATGATATACTAGGTACATGTTAATTGCCCAATTTTTTTTTAATGCCTAATGTTTACTCCTGCTATTTGTTTACTATGAAAAAACTGGCCTGTAATTTCATATGATTCCCTTGCTGCCTCCCTCTCCACCTCTCTGCTATCTGTCTTCTCTCATCTATCTCTTCTTCAGAGGAGATTGAAAAGAAACTCACCGCCTACAGAAAAGGCTGCAAAATCTGGAACATGCTCATCTTCTGTCAGGTTTGAAAAATATGTGTGTGATTATTTGCATATCTTGCTTTTTCACAAGTGTGCTTGTGGAGTATTTATGTGCATGCTATTTTTCACTGCGTAATTGGCTCTCTGTATTCTCCAGGGAGGTCCAGGTCATCTCTACCTACTGAAGAACAAAGTGGCCACATTTGCTAAAGTAGAGAAGGAGGAGGACATGATACAGTGAGTGTTTGCATTCACAAAACTGTTCTGTATCGTTTTGTTCTATTTTTAATAGTTCTGCACAATTAATGAACAAAACTAAAAACAGAGATCGCCAAATTGAATCCAAAATACTGTAGGTCATTTGTGTGAGTCATGTAGATCCAATGAGCTTCTACAAGCAAGCTTTTACTCAGTTCGCAGTAAATGCTTCTCCACATGAACTTCATCCCTGCAAGCGCTGTGAGTTAGGCTTAAAATTTGAAAATGCAACACATGCAACCATCTTCCCTGATTTCCCAAACCTGTTGTCAACAAAAACAAAACTTTAAGGTCTCTCTTCAGTGTTTTCATTGCAAAAAAAACCCTATGTGGTTTAACAATCCAATTATCAATGATGAATATAAGTTTTCGTATATTTATTAGTATTAGAAGTAATATATTTGGTTACACTTTTTCATTGGTCCAATTTAGACACTCTACTAACTATAAGTAACTTCACAACTTCATGTCAACTAACTATTAGTAGACTGTAGTAGACTATTAGTTTAGTGTGAGGTGTAAGGATTCAGTTTAGTAGAATAAGTTTACATGTAGTTGCAAAGTTACTTAAGCCCCTTTCATACAGTGCATTGATACTGGAAAATTGCCATAAAATTGCCAGAGTGCCTTCTGTGTGAACGCAAGCACATCCCGGGGGTTGATTCTGGTCAGATGACCAGTCCCGGAATGGGCTCTGTGTGATCAAAAGGCAGAATCAATGTCGTAAAGGGCTGTGCTGTAGTGATGACACTGAAGCTGAGATCATTCGCCAGCTTGTGAAATGGTGATGCGCTAGTTTATGATCGAATCAGAAAAACAATGCAGGACTGTGGTTTCTCGAGAGTGAAGTCACAGATCATAATCAAACTTAAGACGCTGCAGACATTACATTCGATGTCATGTGTTTTTACGGGATGTGTGTGAACGCATGCATAGATTCCAGAAAATCACTGGCAGTGTGAATGGACCAAAATCAAACTTTCCTGGGACACTATATCAGTGTATTTTCTGGAATCTCTGTGTGAAAAGGGCTTTATAGAACGTCTGTGGAAAGGGCCATCAAAATAAAGTGTAATAAAATAAATGAGATAAAAACAAAAAATCTTCCCAGAGGACATGCCCAGGGGAGTCACATCTTTGTCACCTTTTTTACCCTTGATAAGTTTGCGTCCTTAATTAAATGTGAACGTCGAAATGTTCGAGTTACAGTGTGCGACAAAACTAGAATGCTCCCATTATAATCAGCAAGCCACAATATGGTGTAAATACAGGATTTATTGTTCATTGTAGACCAATTCATTAAATATAATGGTCAGTGACCGTCAATGAGCTTGCGCTAATAGTTGCGTGAAGCTATGTAAACGTGCAATGACAACTTCAGTGATTATTATGAGAATGTTCATGTATTATCGCGTTGTGCACTGTTTATAATTAATTCAAAATTTGAATGATTGTTTTTCATGCTGCAAAGAGGACCTCATTATTTACTGATTAATAATTCAAGATCACAGCTCAGTTTATTTTCTATGTGTGGCTTACTTAAAGATGACATTCTGTTTCCCTGCACTAAATACATTTTTAATGTGAAATCAATGAAAAGAAATTGATCACTGATAATATCAAGATAAATAATCTGTGAACTGTGTAGCCCTAATTTGTAATCATTCTGAGCCTTTTGTGCGCAGGTTCTGGAAGAGACTCGGCAGATTCATGAGTTTATTAAACCCTGAGCCCAACCTCATCCACATTATGGGCTGCTATGTGCTCGGCAATGCTAATGGAGAAAAGGTAGATAATATCTACTCACCTCCCTGTGTGTTTTAACCACTGTTTCATGCCAAAGGATTTTTGTCATAAAGACAAGACAGGAAATTATGAGGGAAAGATTGGGGGAATGGGATGAATATCCAGTGTATAGATAGAAGGACTACGTTCATAGTCTGTATATACAGTAATACTCTTTATATTCATACTAATTTATGAGTTTTAGCACCCTTGCAGAGCTGCCGCTACTGTACAGCCTCATACTTTCATGTACTTTAATGCTGTGGTGTTGTGTGCATGAGAAATAGAAGAAGACAGTTGGAAGTGTGTTCAGGGTGAGGCAGGGATATGATGGCAGGAGATGAGGGTGCCAGATTGACAAGCAACTGCTCTGTGACTGACAGATAGACAGTCTGTCACCCCTCCACCCTCGCACTTCTCTGCCTCATATACTCTCTCACACACGCACACACTCACACTCCAACATGTACACACAGGCAGTCTATCAGTGGCACATACTGACAGTAGCCTCTGGCCACCACAGCTTTGGACATGTATTCAGTTGTGCCAAGCTGGATGTGGGTTTATAATGATACACGCTTTCAGAAAAGTGCTGTGGTGATACCACAGTATCAGATGGCACTGAATAATTACAATGGCATTTACTAGGGGTGTAACAATACATCGCTATGGATCGATATATTGATAAAATGACTAACGATACGATGTATCAAAAAATATATATATTTTTTTAAGAGACCGTTATTTTGACACTCTCCACATATTTGCCCAATGTCCGTCTATGCATTAAACAAGAACGCACGCATTAGCCCAGGTAAACTCACCTGGGCTCGAAAGAAAACGCATGCGTATCAGTATATTCATGGATCAGTGCATTCGCTCTTAAAGTGACAGCAGCCTAATAAACGTGCTACTGTCTGTCATTAATCAAACAACAAAAGATGAGAAAATCTCTCACTTCTCTTAACTAAATAACTTTTATAACTTTAATATTATAAATCTATATTTATTTTATACAGTGAAGACTATGCAGTGTTATTGTACACTTGCTTACATTTGTAAATTTCTGTGCCTGAAAACTTCTTAGACCTACCTAAAAAAAACTGAAAAGCACTGATTATTTCATTTGTGTCTTTGTTTTATTGTATTTATTTGTGCTATTGCTTGTAATTTGGTTATCTATTGAAAATATCCTGAATCAAATCGGATCATAATCGTATCACTGAATTTTTTTGAAGTATCGGCAAATTTATCAGGCCCATTTACACCCCTAGTAATTACGTTATACTTCAAGGTTCTTCAAAATGGTACAGTGGTATTATCACGCTAAATGTCCAAAATACAAACAAACCTGATCCAAGATGCATCTGTAAATAATTTAAGATCAGATTAAAATCTGTTTTTATAATTAATTAATGTATTTTGTAATGTAATAAATCACAGGCGTGCAAACAAATGTGTCTAAATGTTGTAATGGTGAATGAATGCATATGCATATTTATAAGTGTAATGGTCTCTGACACGCATGTTGTCCGATGCGCTGATGAGTTTTAAACCATGGAGAGGTGCTGTGAGGCATACGTTTTTTTTGTCCTATTTTTTCCAGATCTAGGCCTATATGCAAAATATTCCTGCAAATCACACAAATCATTTTAAGCATAGTTAGTGCTCTGCAGCACCACTGTGCTGAGATTTGACAACGCCATGGTGCACCTGTATGACAGACACTTGGTAAACAAATTTGGATGCAGTCTCCTGATTGAAGTACACACAGTCCCTGATTGAAGTGCACATAACCATGCACAAAAATAAAATTTTCTGCCACATGAGCATTTCATCCAGTCGGTTTCTGACGCAGGTCTACAGAGAGAATATAGCTGAAGTAAAGAAAAAAAAAAGAAACATGGAGGCTTTTTCGCTGCATTTAGCAATTTTCCCCCATGGTCCTCTCAGCAGTGCGCTGCTTCTTCTGAAGGGGAAAGAAAGAGTGAACTTGCTATATATAGATTCTGGCCAGGTGCAGAAAGCAACCCAACAGCTCTATGCCTTCTCTCTATTTTTAAGGAACTAGTCCCACACAAATTAAAATGGCGTCATCCCATATTATTCCAAACGTGTATGAAATTGTATTGTTTTACGCATTGCTCTTTTCCATGCTATTACAGTTAATCAAAAAAAGACGCAAAAGTTCCATAGACGTGTCATATAAGTAGGCCATACGGGTTATTAGTCAATGAGTTGAGAACCAGATCAGTCCGATCCATGAACAAATCATTCAGATACGTTTTATGAACCATATCAATTAATTTAAGAGATCCACTTCTAAAGAGTGATCTGGAATATCATGTATGGACTATTTATAGATACTTTGTAGCTTTTGTGTCCCTTTTGAGCCTTGGAAGCTAATTCCATGGAAAAGAGCAACCAGCGTGTTATTAAATATCTGCTTTTGTGATTCACAGAAGAAAATCATACAGGTTTTGAACAGCAAGATGATTTCATTTCATTTTTGGGTGAACTGTGCCTTTAAACTCCTGCCTTTGTGCTTTTGTAGTGTTAGCATCAGATAACGTGCACTGTCTCTGTGATTTGTTTTCTATTAGCCATGCCAAGGCAGCAGAAGCCGGCCATATGTCTTGAGTGTTCAATACCAGAAAGCTAATAAGGTTGTAACGACTGCCTGGGCACATGTAATGTTACGCTAAATAAAGGAAGGGCTTAATTTGTGCAGCATCATTATAACCATGAGCTTTGAGCCAGTTCCTCATGTGTCTCGTTTTTGCTGTTGTTTGATTTTGAGCTGCTAATATTGCTTTTAATGATATGAGTCATATTTGTATATGCTGATGAACGAGGATTCTTAATGTGAGCACTGTGGTTTAGTAATGTCATAGAAATGGCCTGGCTTCACTACAATGGAAAGAGATTGATTGGCTTTCTGTGGCTTTCATGATTGATTAGAGAGGTGAGGAATAGCTCTCAGAAAAGATTCCCAGATGAGAGATTATATTGACAGCAAGCAGAGAAACAGAAGTTTCGAAGGATTGGGAGGAGAATAGCAGGAGGCAATTAATACACTCTGACAGGCTTTGTCCTGATATGAAGGATTCTCATTGACACTACCAGACCCCCTCCAGCGGAGGTCGATCACAGAACGGCAGAACACACAGTTTAAGACTCCCAGTTGCCCTGTTCAGCTCCCTCTAGTTTTTGATGCACACACATCGCTGTGTGGCTCCTATTAGCAGCCTGTGCAGTGAAATTATCAAGTCGACCAGAGTAAAGGTTTGGATTAAGATTTTGGTTAGCTTTTAGTAGTTTTTATTTTTTATTTTTTTAAGTTTGAGTACATGGGTAATATTAATAATAATGTATTACTTTAATATAATTGTATTATTTTAATATTTTACTGCTTTGTTGTTGTTGAATAGTCGTTATTGTTGTTGTTGTTATATACACACAATAATAAGTATGGCAATAATAATTTATTATATATAGTAATTTATTATATAATATATAATAATAATAATAATAATAATAATAATAATAATAATAAAATTAAGCAGTAAAGTTTTATTAATAATAAAATATTATTTTATGTAAATTGTTTGTTGTTGTTATTATTATTATTATTATTATTATTATTATTATTATTATTATTGGAAACTTGTTGGAACAATTATTTATTTTGTAAGCCAGTACTACTAATAATTACTATTATTATTAATTATAATTATTATTAATTAAGTATTGTGTGAATACAATAAAAAGTATTAAATAATAATAATACATATTAAATATGTAAAAAAAAATAAATAACAATACTGTGTATCTCTCATTAGCATTCATTAAATAATATTTATCAAATATATTATTTCTATATTATATCTGTATTATATTGTAATCAACCTCCCTGCTCCCTGAATATTACATTTGATCATTGAAAATTATATCTGTAATAGTCTTTATTGGGAATATTGTGAGTAATACTGAAAGTCTTTTGACAATTTGAGGATTTAAAGGGATAGTTCATCCCAAAACAATTTGTCATCACTTACTCACCCTCAAGTTGTTCCAAACCTGTATGATTTTCTTTCTTCTGCTGAACACAAAAGAAAACATTTTAAATAATGTTAGTAACCAGACAGTTGACGGTAGCCACTGACTTCCATAGAAGGAAAAAAAATGGAAGTTAGTGGTTACCGTCAACTGTCTGGTTACCTGCATTCTTTAAAGTATGTTCTTTTGTGTTCAGCAGAAGAAAGAAACTCATACAGGTTTGAAACAACTTGAGGGTTAGTAAATGATGACAACATTTATATTTTTGGGTGAACTATCCCTTTCACAACTGAAAAGTAGTGAAACATGAAACAAAAAAAGTGAAACAAAATTTTCTTTCATCCTCAGCTTTTTCAAAACCTCAAGAGACTGATGAAACCTCATACTATTGAGTTTAAGTCTCCTCTGGAGCTGTCAGCTCAGGGTGAGTGTACTATACACACACACACAACAGAGATGACCACTCACATATGCAGTAAATAAACTATGAAACATGCATTTGAAAAAGAATTTGATCTGTACATCTGGCTTTGGTGGTCTGTGAAATAAACACTTGATCACATACAGTATGGAGAGTTCTATGTGCCAGGTGAACTGACCCCAACTCTCATCCATGCCAAAGCTATTGATTTGACATTTGACAGTAATTATTCCCTAATTAAATCTTCATTATCTTCTCCTACTGTTTCTGTCTCTTCCCTGGACTCAGGAGGCCCACTTGCTCCCCTCCCTCCTCTTCTGTCTCCCTTTGTCCCCTATGGACTCTTCACAGCTTGATTTGCACTGTTGAGGATAATTACCACTGTTTTAAATAGAGAACTGTATTTAAAACACCCACAAATGCCTATAAAGGCTTCCTAATGTAGACCTATTTTATACAGCGGATGGTACAGTAGATGTGTGACGTGCTGCCTGTGATTTTATCTGATATTTAAAGGAGAGCTAAAAATGTTGTGCTCTCTCCACTCATAGGTAAGGAGATGATCGAAATGTACTTCGACTTCCGCCTCTACCGCTTGTGGAAGAGCCGCCAGCACTCCAAACTTCTCGACTACGATGACCTTCTGTGACATTGTGTCATTGGTTTAAGCAGCCCCAGAGGCAGGTAGCTTACTTTAGGGCCCACGCGGCAATGTTCCCTCCTGAGAGAGAGAGAGCCTGGGCGGAAAAGCCCTGAGTTGGAGGAGGAGGATGAGGATGAGGATGAGGATGGATGACATTGAGAAGATGTTCAAATTCTCTGCCCTCAGATGTAACAAGATGGGAAGCAGCCATTACTGTTACTGTAGGTGCTTTGTGTTCACCCCATCCATTTGAGCTATCAGCCTGAAAGAGAAACATTCAGTAGATATCAGCAGGTCTTATCTTTTAGCCTGTGTGAGGTCTAGAAAATAATGTTCAATTTCTCAGAGAATTGAAAAAGCTGTGATGATAAGGAAAAATAAGAACAGATTTGATTTCTTTTTTAGTATTTGAGTAGCTGTTTTTGTGGTGAACTAGCAGGGACAGTGAAACAAGGCCATTTACTAAACAGGACTAGAGGTTCTTCTGTTATTTACTATCTACAGGTGCAGGATAAACTGTGGAACTACATTAATGTTGTATGTACATATTCACTCTAACTCTAAAATAACTACTGTAATTTATCTTTCAGCATAATATTGCACTGTTTTGGTTGTTAAAGTATGGTGTTTTTGTTTAGGATTCATGAGAGGGAATATAACTCAGGTTTTATTCATTTAACTGACCTCCCTCTGTACTGTACCATCTTTAGATAGATAGAGAGAGGAGACGAAAGAGAAACTTTTATAAAAATAATAAAAATTCCAAAAGGAAGTTGTTCAGTCCAAGGGACTGAGCTACCTGAGTAGGGTTGAAATAACACTTGAAATCTGTATCAGGGGCTTTGTGTGCATTTTAGATGTTTTAGATTTCTATAGACTTACAGATTCATTGTCTTAAATTCCATAAAATTACACACTGTATGTGTAACATTAAGGCATGTGTAGATAAAGCTCATTATAGATTGGCAGATTTTGTCTTTTACCTTCAACATTTTTCAAAAATTTCTAGCATCTTAAGAAAACATTGAATACGATTTTAAAATTGATTACGTTTGAATAAATGTAGACAATGTTAGACAGTTAGTGAATTTACGCTCGAATCGTGACCTATTCGTGTATTTGTCTCTTTGTCATAAGCGTCTGTATGTATTTGACGTGATGTCACACTCTGTTTTGCTGTGTTTTCTTTGTAGGTGAAGGATAACTTATCATTTACTGTTTCTGACAAGTCAAAGTGCAATTGTATCTGCAGTATTTCTCTTTTCAATAGTTAGTGGTACTGAATGTTACTTTTTCATAGTATACAGGATAGTACATTTAGCCTTTAAAGTGATTTTCTGTGGAGAAAAATGTTCTCGAATCTCTGTAGTTGGTGCGTGGGTGTGTTTTGGATGCACCAAACAGATAAAACGGTAGATAGTTGTAGTCTTTAATCATCACGAGTGGATGTTCAAGTGCAAAACAGCAGCAGCTGGTGCAATAGACAGTCCAAAGCATTTCATCAAAAGCTGCCAGATAAAAAAAAAATGCAATGTGGTTAGTCTTACTTGTGTAATAACGTGAAGATGAGAATGCATTGCAATATCCAATGGAAGCGAACAGGGAAAACATCCCTAATATCGCTATATTTAGAGCATAAAGCCGTGGAGAGTATATGTGCAGGATTACACGTATATCCATGTCTGTGTTTGTGAGTGAGTTTTAGCTTTAAAGATGTGGACAGGAGCACTGAGGTGTCATCTGAGGATGCATAACTGTTTTCCTTCCATCCTTTCCGTCACATCTCTTTTCATCTCTGACCACTCGTACAGACAGCCCGAAAATCAAATAAAGCACAAAACCTGTGTATCCGTAGGGCCATCGGGGGAACGGAGTGTGTTTGGATTAGATCACATCAAAACAGCCGACCGCTTCTTTACAGAGGATACATTTAGACGATTGCATGTCTTTATATGGATTTATATTTTGGTTTCCAAGCTCATGTAATCCTCCCTGCACTGTTTCTACCAAAGTCATTGTATGCTATAATACCATAATAGACTGTAAAATAGATAGTAAGGAATATGTATGATCTGCAATCGAACATAGTTTGATTTCTTGTGTGTTGTCACTAATTAAGCCAATGGCACATGAGAACCATAAGGACTCTGCAAGAGCTTTGAGGATCATGGAGCCATTTGGATTTGCTGAAAGGTCTATGGCAAGTCAGATGTAAAACGTGATGTGTGAAGACCTCCCTACTCTTGCAATAAGTGTATGACATATGGCCTCGTGTTGATTGTATCATGCGTCAGAAAGCTCATGTATTCATTATGTCATGCTAGGTGGGATTTAGGAAATGAAAGGAGAGTTTGGTGGAAGAACGCATTTTAAAACATGCATGTGTCTCATTCCTAATAAATCCATCGTTGTGCATCTCTCCAAACTATTTTCAGTAGCAATAGACATTTTAACATGAGCTGTATTGTTTCTAGGACAGACTGTGCTGATTCTAGGACACTGTTGTCTGAATAGCTTTTGGATGCTGTTTGTGTTTCCAACAGCATCCGTTTTATTTTTACCACGGCCACACGGCCTTTGCAGCATAATGGAGAGAGGCATATAGGGTGTTATTGTGCTTCGGGCAATCATTTTTAAAGGCTTCAGGCAGTTTTTTTCTCTGTTGACTACAAATTATTCATGATTCCAATATATAAAGCAATTAAACGAAATGGTTAGTTGGGATGCTAATAGGCACTGAGATGCATCATATGTTTAATGAAAACACAATATTACAATTAATTCCCTTTGGACTTTGTGGAGCAAAGCCTGATATGTTGAGATTTAAAGAGAATTTGAAAAATATTGCAGAATGTTCATATGGTTCTGGTGTGGATTTGATGTGCTTCCCGCTTGGGGAAGAGAAAATGCCTCCAGAGCCAGATTTTGACCTAAAATATGAAGAATATTAGATAACACTTAATTTTACAGTGTCCCTGTTACACATTTTACATGTAGTTACTAACAACGTTAAATCATGCATAGTTACATGCAACTAACCCTGAACCAAATCCTAACCCTAATTATATAGTAAGCATGTGTTGTTAATTAAGTACTCAATTGTATAAATTCACTGTAACAAGGGCACCTTAAAATAAAGTGTAACAGAATATTACTTTTATTACTTTTTTTTAAATGTCTGGATTGTTACACCGCTTCAAATGTATTCTTGTGTCTCTTGTCCTGCTGTTTGATATGGAGTAGTTGATTAGATCAAATTCTGAATGATTGACAGCATCATAATATTGCACCATTGGACTCTTTGGCTCATGGTAGTTTTAAGAGAAATGCTGTTTTTTGTTTGTTTTTGTTTCTTTGAGTCTTGCAATGTCTCTTATTTTCTGCAAAGCCTAACTGGTGAAACGAATAACTTTAAAGCATTGTCAGTAGCAATGATAATACTTTTAATATAGCCTATATTAACATTTCTAAAAATCTTGAAGAGTGCTGACAGTAAACATGTATGGTTTTCTTAGTCTGGCTACATAGCCAAATACATGGTATGATGTTATAGTGTTTAGTTCAGATAAATGGTCAATATTTCTTAAGCAAATGAGCTCATCTTGTCATTTTGCTACTTTAAATGACCGAGCTTAAGCTCATAGTTTCTATCTTTTTAGGTCAGTGTTCACAGTATTTACAATGATACGTTGTATTCAGGAAGGTAGTTTGCTCTAAAACTGTTTCTTTTTCATTGTACAACCTCTTCACAGCAGTGAACACTGGAAATGTTTCCTAATCTGTTTTACAGTAAAATGTGCCCATTTTAAGTGGAATTTTGTCTTGAGTCTTCTTTCATCAATTCAAGTCACCTTTTTTTATATAGCGCCTACAATGCAGCTTCACAGGGAAATAACAGAATCAGCAATTCAGCTTAAGTCAGTGTTGATTCAGTTCAGTTCGATTACCGTGTTTTCAATTGTAAAAACGAGTTCAATTTAACTACAAGTACTTCTACCGAAGGAAATAGTGTCATTTATTCAACGCTATTCAGTTCGGTTGCACTTTATTTTAAGGTGTCGTTGTTACAGTGTAATTATATATTTAAGTACTGAGTAATATTTAGTAATTACATGTACTTACTATAGGGTTAGGGTAGGATTAGGGTTTTGTTGAGGGTTAGTTGCACGTAATTATGCATAATTTACAGTTATTACTATGGTAAGTACATGTAACGTATATAACAAGGACACTGTAAAATAAAGTGTTACCTTCAGTTCATTGTTTCAGTGCAGTTCAATAGCAGTGTCAATGTTGCAAAATTCAACAATTATGAAACAAATTTAATTAATATATAAAGCAGCTCTGCAAAAGACAGTATGTCATCCTCCAGCTCAGTTCAGTTCAAGTTATGTTCACATCTGATAGTGTCAAATCAATAATATTACTGAATATTAAGTGTCTTTTAAACCCCAGCTAAGCAAGCCAAATGCGACAGTGGCAAGGAACCCAAACTCCATCAGGTGACTGAAATGGAGAATAAAAAAAAAAACACCTTTCATCACCTTAAAGACGATTTATCTTTCTAAATAAAAACAAGTGACCAGCCATATCAAGGAGAAAACCAAAGAGAAATAAAAATGGGTGACATTTGCTTAGATTTGCCATTGTTTTCTCAGTCTATCAATGATGACGCTGTTTATAGACCATACCATGCCCACATCCCAGGACCCTGTAGCGGTTTGGAAAATGGATGGATAGTCCCGTACACACGTTTGCACAATCACACACAACACTCCGAGTGGTATAGCAGCCTGGGCTGACAGTGAGTAATCCAGGGGGATTGTAGTTCTTTTCTCATGAGCAAAAAGCTCTGGTATAAGAGTGTGGGTAATACAAAAACAACTCAGGTGAGATTCCCTATGGTACAGAACAGAAAGCCTGACACAAACCCGCCAGGAAAGGTCGCCATGCGCTTAGATACAGGACAAAACGCTGTACAGCATGAACCGCTCTCTCTTTCTTTCTTTGTCACACCTTTTCTTTTTCAGTTTCTTGTTTCCAATAGTGACCCGAAGCAGCGGAGGCCACTTTGCACAATCTCTTGACATACTCACAGATTGGTGCAGTTTAATTGGTGCTGCAGCGCTGGAGTTGAGAAACTGATGGTCTCGAGAGACTTTTGGTTCATTAAAAATAATGAGTCAGACAAGCTCATCAGCAACACAAAAGCATTATATGATTCAATTGGAAAATATCAACAGAAACATAATTAAAAACATTATTAACAACATGTATAAAGCAATAGCTTTACAAAAAGAAAGAGAGAGAGAGAGGGAATGATCACCGTTTTTTGCTGGTCAAGCATTTTGATTCTGTGTGAGAGCGTGGAGAAAGAAGAGAAAGGGGAGTAATCTATCTCCGACCAGCACAAACACCGTACTGGCTGCCAGAGAGAAACAAAACGTGTTCTCTGGGACTTACTGGCATTGGCCCCACATGTACCAAGTACATAATACCATTTAGTGTCTGTTTTACCATTACACAAAAACAGTGTAAAGCCTAAATGCCTACCAGGAATCTGTAATGCATCACATCTGCTAAAACATACTCAGCCACCCACTGCTTTCATGCAGTTATTGATCGTGATGGAAAAGAAGTCTGAAAAGTGTATAGATTTGAAAAATGTCTGATGCTGCATGGCAGTGCATTAAGAGCTTTGAAGCACCTTGAATATTCTGTAATGTCAAGTAAAATCCAGGTGAAGTCAATAATAATCAACCCTCATTTTCTGATCGACATTCCAATTATTATAAATTCAGATATTATTTGTGTTTTACCACAAAGTATAGACAAGCGCTATACAGAATATCTGATG
Source organism: Paracanthobrama guichenoti (assembly GCA_018749465.1). Classification (NCBI taxonomy): domain Eukaryota; kingdom Metazoa; phylum Chordata; class Actinopteri; order Cypriniformes; family Gobionidae; genus Paracanthobrama; species Paracanthobrama guichenoti. The sequence continues at coordinate 17,124,904 of CM031947.1, forward strand.
TATTCATTAGAGTAACATTGTTTCTGTTGGGGTAAATTTTAAATAGGAAAAAGGACCCAATAAAATGGCAGAAGTTTACTGTAGCTCTATTGTCTTCACCATTCAGATTTTTAGAAAACCATTTACAAATGTATGATTCATTCAATTTAGTATAAATGGAGTATACATATAATAATGTAACATTTCTATGGATGGTTGAAGCATGTTATCAAGTTGAAATTCAAATTAAAACAATACTCACAATAATAATAATGGTTTTAGCACACACCTTACAGCCATTATTATTGTGAGTATTGTTTTAAATTAAAATACATAAATAATAATAAAGACTAGATTATAGGAATAAAAAAAAAAAAATAGGAAAAGATAGATTAGGAAATGTCATAAAGTGCCATCCTCATACTTGATCCAACCTGATGCAATGTTGTTTTCCAAGCTATTTCCAAATCGAAATGGCCTCAGGGTCTCTGAGACCCCGAACAGAATTTGAGAGATCTCTGTAATGGTCAGGATAAGTGTTTAAAAATACTGTACTGTGCAAACTGTTAGGTCAAAGATAATACTTAAAGAAAAGAGGTCAGCAACAAGAGTGAACTTCAGATGAATGAAACCCTGATCTATCCATTTGAAGCTCTGGTTTTGGCAGGTTCAGTCCTGAGGCTTAGATTAACCTTTCCTTGTCTGAATGCCTGCACATTATCATAAGGGTTAACTGAAAGTCTGTTGTCATTAGCCTGCCTGCATGCAGCTTCAGAAGGTTAATTGGATTAAACGCAGATATAAACCATAAAAATCATCCAGGCTTAGATAGCTGCATATGCATGCAGAGGAGTGGAGTGTAGACAAGTTTCAAGTTTCAAGTTTATTTGTCATTTGTCACTTGTCAAGGAGGGGAGCTGTGAGTTCTGCTGGGTTATAGCAATGACATGCTGCACTGCAATGGACTGTGACCTATTGTGCCAACGACTGCCATAAGAAAATGACCGAATCCAAGCTGAGGAACCTCATACAGCAATTACTTCTTGACACTCGCTCACAGAAGAGAGAGTGGCAACATTGCATCATCTATTTCTAGTTGGGATATTAGGCGTGACTGGCTTGAGCATCTTGGTGTCTGAAGTGATTAAGGGAATGTGTGCTGATGGGAGAAGGGAGCTATCGGGTACATTGCCCTACTGCATCCATCATGATTATGTGAAGCTAGGGAATGCTCCACCCTGCTCTGCTTCACTGAGTGATAATAATAATGCCATGATGCCACAGGTGATTGTGGAGGCTGGTGTGTATATAGAAAAGCACCACTGAGATTTTCCATGTTGTTATAACATTTTCACATTTTGTTCCAAATTTAATAACTGTGCATATTGTTAATGAACAAAACTGATGATACTGTATCATGAATATTTCAAGAATAGAACAATCTTTTTTGCTGCGGCAGCTTTCTTATTGTACTTTGCCCTGTCAGCAGCCATATCAACCTGTTTTCCACTGAATCTATGCAGGGCGGATCATGGTCAGTACCTGGATGGGAGACCTCCTGGGAAAACTAGGTTGCTGCTGGAAGAGGTGTTAGTGAGGCCAGCAGAGGGTGCTCACCCTGTGGTCTGTGTGGCTCCTAACACCCTAGTGTAGTGATGGCGAAACTATACTGTAACAAGCACCGTCCTTCGGGTGAGATGTTAAACCGAGGTCCTGACTCTCTGTGGTCATTAAAAATCCCAGGATGTCCTTCGGAAAAAGAGTAGGGGTGTAACCCCGGCATCCTGGCCAAATTTACCCATTGGCCTCTGTCCATCATGGCCTCCTAATCATCCCCATATACTGATTGGTTTCATCACTCGGTCTCCTCTCCACCATAAGCTGGTGTGTGGTGGGCGTTCTGGCGCAATATGGCTGCCGTCGCATCATCAGGTGGACGCTGCACATTGGTGGTGGTTGAGGAGATTCCCCCTTTCTATATGTAAAGTGCTTTGAGCACCCAGAAAAGCACTATATAAATGTAACTAATTACTATTATTATTACTTTTATAGAGAAAAATTGGTGTAAAAACAACAGAATCAGCAAGTAACATATTGAATTAAATGTGACATTTTAAAATAAATAGACTTTTAATGAACAATTACCCTCACACACCTGCAGGTAGTGCACCTTGTTTTCATTCACATCAGATTAAATATGCCAGTCTATGAATTATATAATTATGATATAATATAATTATTGTTATACAAATTGATTACCAAAAAAAAGAAAACAAAAGTAAACTCATTCCTCAGTTCCTCATTGGTACAGCTCATACCAACACACAGTACTTGCAATAGCATTATATGAAATTCATGACGCAAGTTTGGAGGAGCTTGTCTCCTTCTCAGGGGTATATAAGCAGCGTCTTCTCCACCTTATAGGCCTACATTCATTGCACTATTGGGTGGGGGATCTAAAAGCTTGTTCTCAGTTTAAGAACAAACTTTACCCTTGGACAGCACGTCAAACCTGTTTTCATATAAAATTTTTGACAGATAGTTATATGATCATACAAACTTTGAGAAATGGGGCAATCATTGCAGTCTTAAAGTCTGCATGAAACGGAATTCTTTTCTTCCTTATTATGACATATAGCCAAGTAAAACAGCTTCTCAAACAAAAACATATGTAGGGCGGGACTATGTGCACGGTATACACATTGTACGATTTTGGGCTGTCCCAAATGAAAGATTACCAATCGTAGCGATTACAGTGTCATTTCAAAGATGACAGTTGTCACGGTCTTGATGACCAAATATAGCCTGCGACACTATAGTGTCAGAAATTTAGCATGATCATCTCACAGTGTGTTTGCTGCTACAATTCTATACTGGCTAGCCAATAAAAATGCAACATAAAAATAGCGTATTGATCAAAGCGACATGGCGCTAAAAACATAACTTCCCTAGCCATGACCGTGTCCATATTCTTCTCTTTTGCTTTTTTTCAACGCACATAAAAACCACAATTGCCAAACTGTGATTCATTTTGCTCTAGTTGTTTAGCACTAGTGCATACTGATGACGTTTTATTCTCTTATACTAGCTCTACATACACTCACCTAAAGGATTATTAGGAACACCTGTTCAATTTCTCATTAATGCAATTATCTAATCAACCAATCACATGGCAGTTGCTTCAATGCATTTAGGGGTGTGGTCCTGGTCAAGACAATCTCCTGAACTCCAAACTGAATGTCAGAATGGGAAAGAAAGGTGATTTAAGCAATTTTGAGCGTGGCATGGTTGTTGGTGCCAGACGGGCCGGTCTGAGTATTTCACAATCTGCTCAGTTACTGGGATTTTCACGCACAACCATTTCTAGGGTTTACAAAGAATGGTGTGAAAAGGGAAAAACATCCAGTATGCGGCAGTCCTGTGGGTGAAAATGCCTTGTTGATGCTAGAGGTCAGAGGAGAATGGGCCGACTGATTCCAGCTGATAGAAGAGCAACTTTGACTGAAATAACCACTCGTTACAACCGAGGTATGCAGCAAAGCATTTGTGAAGCCACAACACGCACAACCTTGAGGCGGATGGGCTACAACAGCAGAAGACCCCACCGGGTACCACTCATCTCCACTACAAATAGGAAAACGAGGCTACAATTTGCACAAGCTCACCAAAATTGGACAGTTGAAGACTGGAAAAATGTTGCCTGGTCTGATGAGTCTCGATTTCTGTTGAGACATTCAGATGGTAGAGTCAGAATTTGGCGTAAACAGAATGAGAATATGAATCCATCATGCCTTGTTACCACTGTGCAGGCTGGTGGTGGTGGTGTAATGGTGTGGGGGATGTTTTCTTGGCACACTTTAGGCCCCTTAGTGCCAATTGGGCATCGCATCCCTTTTTTAAATGCCACGGCCTACCTGAGCATTGTTTCTGACCATGTCCATCCCTTTATGACCACCATGTACCCATTCTCTGATGGCTACTTCCAGCAGGATAATGCACCATGTCACAAAGCTCGAATCATTTCAAATTGGTTTCTTGAACATGACAATGAGTTCACTGTACTAAAATGGCCCCCACAGTCACCAGATCTCAACCCAATAGAGCATCTTTGGGATGTGGTGGAACGGGAGTGCACTGGATGTGCATCCCACAAATCTCCATCAACTGCAAGATGCTATATGAATAGGCATATGAATAAAATAAATAATAATGCTCATTTTGATGTCATGCTGTTGTAAACTATTTGGCTATTAGCAGCACCAAATAAAATTGCAAAAATAGTGACGTTTCCAGATAGTTTCCCTACAGGCTGCCCCAAACTCACACCATATTTTTTTTGAGTGACAATCATGCACAGGCTGCTGTCAGATTCTTTTATGGTGTTTACTGACTTAAAAGCTTCAGGCTGTTTTCTCAGGATATCTGTGTCAGTGAAATTTGTTAAAGTTGAAAAAAACATGTTTATGGTATTTCAAAATAATCACAGCTTTTTACTTCAGTGTTTTATCCCAAACACCATTTCAGATGTTTGTATAGATGATGGTTTTGTTGTTGTCATTATTGTTTTACTAATATGGATTACACAGCAAGTGGTTCAGTTATTAACTTAGTTGTCGATGTTAATCAGAAAAAGAATCAGACTTCTGACTCTGACCCCCCCAGGTTTGCTAGTTTATCCATGATGCACTTCTTTTTGGGCACCAGCTGATGCTATCATGCTACTGATTGGCCTAATTTACCTAATCAGACTGCAGTAATAGCTCATAATTTCAAGCTTTTGGATCTAAATCCTCTGTAGAGCTAGAGGTTACAGTAGCCGCTAGCTGTCTTCTCATTTATCTGTGAACACCGTCTCAACATACTCAACAAAGTGTCCTCGGCACGTTGTGTTCCTCTATTTCAAATGTAGGTCTACCAAACTCCACACCAGGACTTTTTGTTAGCAAAGAGCACTTTGTAAAACTGTTGTGCATTACATAAAAATCAGCATTATTATTTAACATGTTCACTAACCACTGTGTTTTCAAGACCTCCTGCTCACTAGAGGTGAAAACACATGTTGACGGTGACTATAGGAGTGAGTCATTAATGAATGAGAACTGCTGAATACCTGTGGCATCGTCACGGTGCATTACATAAGTGATATTTGGCTGTACTATGTTGTGTTCCCACAGCGCATGTACTTGTTTTAAACCCAGTCATTCAACATGTCGAGTAACACGTTTTTTTGATGTGGCCCCATGCTAATACATGTGTATCTGCCTGACAGAGAGCTTGACCAGCAGAGATCATCAAATTTGCTGATGATACTGTTGTCCTGGGCCTCATTTCCAACAACAATGAGGCGGCATACTTGGACGAGGTGGAGCATCTAACATCATGGTGCCGTCATGTCCTGACCGACGTTATGACTGCGTACCACCTGTCAGCTCTCCTGGCTTTCTCTGACGCCTACACCAAAGCACAGCATTCAGGTTTATTCTCATCTCTTCGTGCTCCTGCTCTTGTCTCAGCGTGAGTGCTGTGTCTCTCCACATAAAGCCGTGAGTGAGTGTGAGCGACCCTGACAGAGCCTTAGCAACTGCTGAGAGTGTTTATTTGCATCTTTATTGCTGAGAGTGGCTGTTGCGAGTAGCTGACTGTCCAAAGATGAAAGTTTACTGAAACTCTCATCATTTGAAAGAGTGTGAGGCAGCTTTTGGTGGAAGGCTGAATATCTTTTGGACATGTTCCAATAAAGCTTTACTATTAAAACTTTGGTTATTCAGGAAGAATCCCATGTCATTGATATAAATGACAAATTATACAAACATTTAGCCACTTACATTATTTTTGGTTTTCTTACGCTATAATACAACAATTTAAGATTAAAACGCAATGGTGTGTATATATGAAACTACTGTATAAACACTTAATTTTTTTAATTCATACTCTTATTTAGCAATGATGCATGAAAGCCATCAAAAGAGACAGTAAAGACATTTATAATGTTACAAAAAGAGTTTTTCATTTATACAATTTTTCTGGATTTTTTTTTTTTTAAATCACAAAAATACAAAACAAAAAGCAGCACATCTTTTTCAACATTGATAATAATAATATGTTTTGTGAGCACCAAATCAGCATATTAGAATTACTTCTGAAGGATCATGTGACACTGAAGACTGGAGTAAATGATGCTGAAAGTTCAGGGCTGCATCCGAAATTGCATACTTCCCTACTATATAGTAAGCTAAAAAAACATGTGACAAAAGAAATATGTCCGAATTCACATAGTCATAAAAGAGTAGGCAAAAGTATACGGATCCGGATCTACTTCTTCCGGTGAGATTCTGAAGTGTGCATGGACATTTTTACTAACCCATGAGGCCAAAGGAGAGGATTAATGAATAGCAGTGAAGCTACATAACTGACGCTGGTCACGTGGTGAACGTAGTACGTCCAGATAACATTCATACTGTGACACTGTCACACAAGACACATGTTTTAACCACTCTATATATTATAATGATTTTATGTATATTAGAGTTTTAATAGGTTTACATGTTGTCTTAGTCATTTTAGTCCATTTTAGTCCTCTTATCTGTTTTAATGTGTGTATGTCTTTAAATGTTACTGGGTCCGCCTGTCATGTGACTGATCACGTGACAGGAAACAGGAAGTAGACTAGCATAAAGGAGGCAGCATGGCAAACCAAAAAAGTGAGAACAAACAAATGCACTGGTGATCACTAAACCTGGGCTGTGGAGTTTTATTTGTCTCACTTTTCCAGTTACAAGCATTTGGATTCAGTAATACTTGGATTGTACACGGTTGGTACACTTACATAAGGACTATCAACACACTGGGATTCATTTGGACTGTTTTAGGGTATGGTGTTATGGATTCTATGCTTTTAACAGCCTGAGGTTTCCTAGTTTTACTGTGTTGTTTTAAGTCTCTTATGAACATTGTAAATACACCGTTGGTTTTTCACTTTACAACTGTCGTTTCTCTCATCTTTTTAAACACTCCAAGTTCTCACACAGTATTATCTGACCCCATTTAAATTGAAGTAACATCTTCCAATAAGGCCGATTGAATAAGGCATGAACTTCAGGCACTACTTCAGTCAACCTTTATCCACACCCGATTCCCATCTTCACTGCAATCACCACCACATATAAGCACACACCTCAGTTCAGTTAGTGTCTGGCCTTGGGAAACTAGGAAACAAACCCATCCAGCGGTCTGTTCCTGGGCACCAACGAATTATAGCCTTGTATTTTCACCTTGTGTTCCCTAGTCTGTCCATGTTAATATCCACCTGGAATATTTACCTGGCTGTGCCCACCTATTGATGTGTGTCCTCTGTCAGCCAGCTCTTCCAACTTCTCCTGGATCACCTGTGAGATAAAAAGACTGTTATTGTTACCGTTGCACCTCCAATTATTATGCACCTTGAGTAACTCATCTGTTCACTCCTTGCTTATTGTGTGTCATTGTCTGTCTGGTGTGTATTTCCTGACGCACAGGAATAAATTACATTTTAAAACGTTAAAATATAAAACTTATTTTAAATTGTAATATTCCACAATATTGTTTTAATGTTTTTGATCAAATAAATGCAGCCTTTGAGCTTAAGAGGATTCTTTAAAAACATTTAAAAATCTTATCAACCCCAAATAATTATGTTGCTATAGTGGAGACTGGGTATAGTTGTAACACGGGGAGAGTTGTAACACTACCAATTCCACGAATCAGGGATAAGATAGGAGTCATGTGACAGTTTCAGTTTCTTCTGGCTTCCTTTACGATCCCACATAGAGGTTTTCCAGTCTGTGTTGCAATCTCTCCTGAAGCTAAAGCAAAAAATCTAATTCTGAGGTAAGAAAGTAAAAAAAAAAATAATATTTTGTTTACTACCGTTATAGATAATGTTGTATGAGTTATATCAGGTCAAAGTGTAGATTCTCTAGTAAAGAATGGTGCATCAACCTCCTGCTAATTTCAAAGCACCATGCTAATACACTTAGCTAAACAGTGGGTGACAGTGGCGGGGTAGGTTATAACACGTGTTTTGAAAGTGTTACAACCATACCCTTACATACAGCTAAGAACATTTTTGTGATTTTAATAATTCTACTCATATTGGGTTTGTTCACAAACCCAATATGAGTCTAATTAAAACAAGGACCGAGATGTCGCCTGGCTAGGCCCCCGACGACCTGATCTCTGGGCACGGAAACTGGCTTTAGGGACATGGAATGTCACCTCGCTGGCGGGGAAAGAGCCTGAGCTTGTGCGGGAGGTTGAGAGGTACCGGCTAGAGATAGTCGGGCTCACTTCCACGCACAGCTTGGGCTCTGGAACCACACTTCTTGAGAGAGGCTGGACTCTCTACCACTCTGGAGTTGCCCATGGTGAGAGGCGGCGGGCTGGAGTGGGTTTGCTTATAGCCCCCCAGCTCAGCTGCCATGTGTTGAAGTTCAACCCGGTGAATGAGAGGGTTGCTTCCCTGCGCCTTCGGGTAGGGGATAGGTCTCTCACTGTCGTATGTGCCTACGGGCCAAACGGGAGTGCGGAGTACCCGGCCCTAATGGGGTTTCTGGGAGGGGTGCTGGAAAGTGCTCCAACTGGAGACTCCATCGTTCTACTCTTCAACGCACACGTGGGCAGTGACAGTGATACCTGGAGGGGCGTGATTGGGAGGAATGGCCCCCATGATCTGAACCCGAGTGGTGTTCTGTTATTGGATTTCTGTGCTAGTCACGGCTTATCCATAACAAACACTATGTTCAAGCATAAGGGTGTCCATCAGTGCACGTGGCACCAGGACACCCTAGACCGGAGGTCGATGATCGACTTTGTGATCGTCTCATTTGACCTCCGGCCGTATGTCTTGGACACTTGGGTGAAGAGAGGGGCGGAGCTGTCAACTGATCACCACCTGGTGGTGAGTTGGATCCGATGGTGGGGGAGGAAGCTAGACAGTCTCGGGAGACCCAAACGTACTGTGAGGGTCTGTTGGGAACGTTTGGCTGAGCCCCCTGTCAGAGAGATCGTCAACTCCCACCTCCGACAGAGCTTCGACTGGATCCCGAGGGAGTCTGGAGATATTGAGTCCGAGTGGACCATGTTCTCCACCTCCCTTGTCGACGCGGCTGCTCGGAGCTGTGGCCGTAAGGTCTCCGGTGCCTGTCGAGGCGGAAATCCCCGAACCTGGTGGTGGACACCGGAATTAAGGGATGACGTCAAGCTGAAGAAGGAGTCCTATCGGGCCTGGTTGGCTTGTGGGACTCCTGAGGCAGCTGACTGGTACAGGCAGACCAAGCGGACTGCAGCCCGGATAGTTGTGGAGGCAAAAAATCGTGCCTGGGAGGAGTTCGGTGAGGCCATGGAGAAAGACTATCGGTTGGCCTCAAAGAGATTCTGGCAAACCGTTCGCCGCCTCAGGAGGGGGAAACAGTGCCCTACCAACTCTATTTACAGTGGAGATGGGCAGCTGTTGACCTCAACTGGGGATATCGTCGGACGGTGGAAGGAATACTTCGAGGATCTCCTCAATCCCACCAACACGTCTTCCATTGAGGAAGCAGTGGCTGAGGGCTCAGAGGTGGATTCATCCATCACCCGGGCTGAAGTCATCGAGGTAGTTAAAAAGCTCCTTGGTGGCAAGACGATGAGATCCGCCCCGAGTACCTCAAGTCTCTGGATGTTGTGGGGCTGACACGCCTCTGCAACATCGCGTGGCGGTTGGGGACAGTGTCTCTGGACTGGCAGACCGGGGTGGTGGTCCCTCTTTTCAAGAAGGGGGACCGGAGAGTGTGTTCCAACTACAGGGGGATCACACTTCTCAGCCTCCCCGGGAAAGTCTATGCCAGGGTACTGGAGAGGAGAATTCGGCCGATAGTGGAACCTCGGATTCAGGAGGAACGGTGTGGTTTTCGTCCCGGTCATGGAACACTGGACCAGCTCTATACCCTTTCCAGGGTGCTGGAGGGTTCATGGGAGTTTGCCCAACCAATCCACATGTGTTTTGTGGATTTGGAGAAGGCATTCGACTGTGTCCCTCGTGGCATCCTGTGGAGGGTGCTCTGGGAGTACGGGGTCCGGGGCCCCTTGCTTAGGGCTGTTTGGTCCCTGTACGACCAGAGCAGGAGCTTGGTCTGCATTGCCGGCAGCAAGTCGGACTTGTTCCCAGTGCATGTTGGACTCCGGCAGGGCTGCCCTTTGTCACCGGTTCTGTTCATAATTTTTATGGACAGAATTTCTAGGCGCAGCCAAGGGCCGGAGAGTGTCCGGTTTGGGAACCACATGATTTTGTCGCTGCTTTTTGTGGATGACGTTGTCATGTTGGCCTCCTCAGACCAGGACCTTCAGCGTGCACTGGGGCGGTTTGCAGCCGAGTGTGAAGCGGCCGGGATGAGAATCAGCACCTCCAAATCCGAGGCCATGGTTCTCAGTCGGAAAAGGGTGGCTTGCCCACGTCAGGTTGGTGGAGAGATTCTGCCTCAGGTGGAGGAGTTCAGGTACCTTGGGGTCTTGTTCACTTGTGAGGGAAGGATGGAACGGGAGCTTGACAGATGGATCGGTGCAGCTTCTGCAGTAATGCGGTCGATGTACCGGTCTGTCGTGGTGAAGGAGCTGAGCTGTAAGGCGAAGCTCTCGATTTACCGGTCAATCTACATTCCTACTCTCACCTATGGTCATGAGCTGTGGGTCATAACCGAAAGGACAAGATCCCGGATACAGGCGGCCAAAATTAGCTTTCTCCGCAGGGTTGCTGGGCACTCCCTTAGAGATAGGGTGAGAAGCTCAGTTACTCGGGAGGAGCTCCGAGTAGAGCCGTTGCTCCTCAACATTGAGAAGAGCCAGTTGAGGTGGCTCGGGCATCTATTTTTGGATGCCTCCTGGACGCCTTCCCGGGGAGATGTTCCGGGCATGTCCCACCGGGAGGAGGCCCCAGGGAAGACCTAGGACACGCTGGAGGGATTATGTCTCCCGGCTGGCCTGGGAACGCCTCTGGGTTCCCCCGGAAGAGCTGGAGGAAGTGGCTAGGGAGAGGGAAGTCTGGGCGTCTCTGCTTAGACTGTTGCCCCCGCGACCCGGCCCCGGATAAGTGGAAGATGATGGATGGATGGATGGATGGATAATTCTACAGAATGCCTATGTTTGTTAATTTGCTCACACACACACACTATTACGATCCGTCTAGGGTTAGACTGTAATAATGACTCCCCAGCCCAGTCATCAGACCCCCAAAAAAATTCAACCAATAAATCCAAAATTCAGGAAGAAAAATAAATGTTTTATTAAGATAAAGTTAGCTGACATAAATAAATAGAACTGATATCAAATGGATGTATAGTCTTCAGGAAGACCCAAGGCCCCAAAATAACAAACAAAAGCAGGTAATGAAACTAACTGCCCTCAAGGTAACAAATCAAAATCCAACCAATTACCCTAACTACGCTAACAAAAACAGAGCAAACAGAGTTTCAATAAATAAAAAAAACATTTAACAAAATCGAAAGAATATGTGATGGAGGTCTGACGGCTGGAGAGGAGACCGGCCTGGAATCGCAACAGCTCATTGTCTGAAAGTGGAAGGGATGGTTTTAAACCCCCGTCAATTACTGTAGTCCAATCATGGAAAGAGGCAGAACCATCCCGCAGCTGGTTACAGAATTCCTATTTAACAAACAGCAAAAAGAAAGATAAAGAACACACAGAAATAGCAATAACGAAAAAAATAAATGTATACAGGTATAAACATAAACGGAATTACACAATTCCGTAACACACACGCTTGCATACATACACCCATATGAATGTGCACTCCCCATATTCACACATTTTATTGTTGCAGCTATTCATTTAAAATAAAACTGTTGTTGTGGCATATCACTTGGAGTACCTTTTAGTTTGTGTGCTTTTTGTCTACCTGTTACAACTTACCCCAGTAATGGGGTAGGTTGTAACAAAGGACCACCTTGTATTTGTCATCATCTCACGCTATGTTATATCACGCTGTGATATAGTTGAAGAAATTTAAATGGTTGCCGTTTGTAGTAGACAAATGTGGGTACTTTGCCTAAAAGTTTCAGACATGTAGCTAAAAAAAAAAAAAAAAAGTTTTAGGTGCTGAAGAAAAAATTATTACAACCATACGGGTCTCCCCTACAATTCAAAATCACTCCTAAGAGATTCAGGTAGTGCAGATAAGCCACTTTTTGGCATGTACAATTGCCTTTTGTGTCTGAAAGTGTTGCTATCTTGGTCATAGTTGTGATTTCTAGTGGCAGGCTTTCCTCTGAATGTCAGGATGAGAGTGGCCTGGAGTTCTGGATCTAGACATGCCCTGTCAAAAAGGGTGAAAGTCTGTACCTGTCTTTACGAATTCAAGTCCAATATTCACCCAGCCGATGTGCCCTTTATCAAAAGGTAGGCCTATTCTCTCATTCTCTCACATACTCCTTCTCTCTAGTTTTTAATTTCTGATCAACAGGTTTTTCCATAATCTGTGCATTGGACCTCTGTGGTTTTGATAAGACTCTTAGACAGTTAGAAGCGGATCCATTTTAGTCCATCAAAGCTGTTCGGCACTAATGAATGTTTGTTCATCAGTGCATCAGATTTTCTTCTCATAGTATCATAGATGAAAAGTAAACTGACATCAACCTCAAAGTGCTTTAGAATTGCATTTACATTAAAGGGGTTGTGGTGTAATATGACCTAATTTGTGGTTTTGATGGTTCTCAGCTAGCTCAACGGACCTAATACGAATCCTCATGGGCAAAGGCATCAGGTGAGAGAAGACTCAGTGCATGCTCACAGATTTAATTTCTTGCATTTCTGCAATTTCTGCAACGAGCTGGATTGTCAAACTTGCCACTTTAATTAGCAGATAGGAACAAAACATTTTAAAAGATGTCACAAAATCTATAGGGTCTTGTATGCCAGTAGTATGGGCACTAATAAAACATGACATTGACTGGTTATTTTAAAGTTAAGGGTAATGGTATTCTCTGACAACTCTTCTGGTTTTCTGCTGAAAGGTCAGAGCACAGTATCGTAAAGACATAATTAAAAAGATGGCTGCACTTCACTGGCTGACTGAGCTTCATGAGTCATTCGGGTGGTGACACGTTGTTTCGTTCCTTGGAGAACTGTGAGGTTTTGGTGGCAGCTGGTATTTTATTTCAGACATTTTATTTGAAGTGTAATGGAACCTCATCGATTTCAGAGTTACTTTCTGACGACATTGTTCACTGAAGCTGTTTATTGGAGCACGTGCATTCTTCATGGTTATTGATATACTCCATCTTGACCTTTCTCATTCTGTCTTGATCTTGCTCAGTATGTTTTTTTATCCCTCTATTTAAAGTGTATGAACCTGTCTCAGAGTAGACAATTACATGAACAAAGCAGAAAAAAAAAAAAAAAAATCACATAATGTATAATAAAGTTACAAGAATGAGAAAGAAATTAACATTTGGCATGACTTTATATTACAATTGCAGGTTCTGATTGTTTCTGTGCTTTTGCTTATGTTTTATGCTTACGGTAAGTTTCTTGGATGAAAGGCTTTGATATCTGTTCTATACCACACACACACACACACACACACACTCTCTCTCTCTCTCTCTCTCTCTCCAGGAAATATGGCCACCTCCCTCTCTCTATACACCTCATTACTCTTCAGTCTGTGCACGTGAGCTGAACCTATAGCTCACGTTACCTCAATCTTGTCTTTAATTTATCCTCTTTGCATTGTTCTCATCTTCTCACATTCACTCCCTCAGCCATCTTTGCCTTCATCACCCTTTTCTTATGATTATAATCTTCTGCCCTGAGGTTGAGTTTCTTCATCGTTGCTTTTGTCATTTACACCACTCCCTTCTATTTTCATTATCCATCCTCCCACCTTGCTTACTTTCTACTCACCTCAAAGCATCAAAATCACTCACAGGCGCATAGTATAAAGATACAGTCCTCAGTATTGAGCAACACTGCCATATTAGAAGTACAGCATTCTCTGTCATGGGGCTGTTATTCATTATTCAATTAGTCTGTGTTCCATGTAAAAAATAAATATATATATAACGGTATATAGGTTACACTTTATTTTAAGGTGCCTTTATTATAGTGCAATTATCCAAATATGTTCAGAGTAATACTATATAATTGTTTAGAGTTAGGATTTGGTTTAGAATTAGTGGCTTTTAATTATGCATGATTTACTGTTACTACTATAGTAGTAACATGTAAGATGTGTAAAGAGACACTGTAAAATATAGTGTCACCATTATATATTATGGGAAGGTGAAAACTGTATAAAAATGCTGCAACCAAATTTTCAAAAACACTTCACTTTTCAATCACCCTATGGTGAACATTAAGAATTTGATGTAACAGATCATTAGGCATAACAAATAATTATTATGCATAATTATCCATAAAACAGAACATAAAACATTAAAAATGTTAATCAAAAATGGCACCATCACTTCCTTTTATTGCCATCAGAGTTGACCTACTTAGTGAATAATTTATATTGTCTTACCCAATATAAACTGATGAATCACAATAAAAAATCTTCAGGATGGGTATTTGTTTTCTCCACCTCTGATCACTCTTATTCTTTATTTCTCCCTTTTTCTTTTAAAATTAACATTAATCAATGCATAAATCAACTAACAATGAACAATTTTTACTGTTTAAAATATTTTAACCTTATTGTAAATTATTAAAAGGTTCGTTCCAGTCCTTGATTCTGGTTGGTCAATAGACTATGACCACTTCCCCCAACATTTCTGTGTATCACACAACACCCTTAGCAACCACTCTTAGCAACGTAAACATTATTGTTCACTGACGCTTACTGTATTGTAAGAGCGCGATTTTAGCGAGTGTAGCCTGTTACCTGCATTTAGATATAGCATTTTCCTTCAGGTCAGTCCTATGTTCATAATAAAAAATCAGTTTGAATATCCGCTGCGATTATTTTGTCTTTTTAATAGTTAGTGGGTTTTCCTGTGTCCTGACACTGACCGTGCTAGTCAAATCATTTGTCAGTTGTGTTTTGCTCCGTGTTCACAAGAAGTTTCATTCCTTTCAATATAAAAGTCTTCATTACTTATTGTAATGTGTAATCATGTAACTTTTGTTGCTGGTTGCAATCAGGGAGTATTTTTTCCAGTGGAAGAAAGGCTTTTAGTGATTTTACTTAAAGTTGCATTGATGCATATCTGTCTGGCATTAATATTTGTATTGTGTGGTAACCATTTTATAAAACCAATAAGGTACTCAAGGCTAGTGCTGTATCATGAATAAGTCGCGGCTAGTGGTTTATTCACAATACAGCACAGCCTCTCGTACCTTATTGCTTGCATGTTACCATACATTAGTTCAGATGTTTGGCCTCAGCATTCATTGATTCATTCACTGAATCACTGAATCACTCTCACTCACAATCACTCACTCACTCACTCACTGAAATTTCTATTAATCAAAGAATCCTGGAAAAAAGATTATCACTGCTTTTAATTTTAGACTGGTTTCTGAAGGATCATTGGACACTGAAGACTGGTTGTAATAGCTGCTGAGATATAAATTGCGTTTTGTCAAACATTTTACATTTGTTTTTGGTCAAATAAATGTAGCCTTGATTAGCAAGAGAGACTTCATTCAAAACCATTGGGTTATACTTTATTTCAGTAGTCCACTTTAAACATTATACTACAAGTAATTTTGGAACTACATATCAAATAACTCGGGTAGACTGTTATATACGTTTCCTTGCAAAGTTACTTAAATTGTCAGTAGCATGTCTGCTGGGGGACCATCAAAATGAACTTACAGCAAATATTAAACAGACTTTTATTACTCTAACGATTGGTTGTTGACATATAGTTGCAAACTTACTCATAAATGTAAAGTGGACTATCGAAATAAAGTTACCAGTTTTTATAACTAATATTTTGGTGTGCATAAGCATGGCTGCAACAATAATAGTCGTATCAGCACCCCCTCAAGCACTCTCCTGCGTGAGGCTTAAGACAGATTACTGTCCCACTCTTCTCAGCACTCTCTCTGGAGGCCACTGGTTATTTTAGCACCAGCTTTGGCCTGCTGCATCCTCACCCTGTGAACAAGAGCATTCAGTCTAAGAGTTGTGATTCTGTGCTGATCTATTTCTGCGTCCTTCCCCCGACCCTCCTTCATCTTGACCTGACAGGTTTTCTTTGCACAAGTACTCTGTTCCTGCACCGTCCGGCATCTCTGTCCATTTACCTTATCATTGACCCAGATTCCTGCTCTCTTTCTCCTCGCACTGTTAGATTAGTATTGATCACAGGGCTACAAATAACTGCTTGTTCACTGCTTTTCCGGGTCAAGGTTACATTGCTTGAGTATAGTGTTTATGCATGTTGGGAAGTCATTAAAAAGGTATATTATATTTATATGAATTTGGCTTTTTTTATTTTATTTTTTTTAAAGATCTGACAATAGTTCCTCCTTAAAAGGTACTAAGCCACTTTGTTCACGTTTTATTTCCAATTTTATTTATTTCCGTTTGAGTCCAGTTACTTGTAGTCAAGAGATAACAAATGACCCTGTCATTGAGACCGGAATATAATGCTATGGCTTGCCAGCTCCGATCTATCTCCCAACACCTGCTATTGGCAAATCTGTAAATCCTCTGTCATTTTAGCACTTCAATTACAGAAAACAACAGTAATGCACAGCCCCATTTACACCCACACAAAGTGCCTATCCCTTCCCGGAAAACAAACGACTGTACGCTGAGGTCCAGCGAAACAACGAGACCTCCACTTTATGTGGTCAACAAATTAGAGATCAGTTTTAAGTGAACAAATTAATCTTTTCCCAGGGGCTTGAGAATACAAATTGTGCAATTTATTAAGTATGATGCTTTCTGAACAGAATACCACTGAAAAGCTAAATGTATTCCTAATGGAAATGAAAACTGGGTTATACTGATACTAGTTTCGCTAACTAGGCTTTTGACCCCAGAATTAGGTCTGATCCATTTGAAGCTCATTCTGGCCAATGATGCCGTCTTAGAAGGTAAGAGACTGATTAACATGTAAAGCAGGTTTGTTTTACGTATTCTATCAACCCTTTTAAATTCGACTTGGTTTCCAAGAATGGAAAAAATAAAATAAATAAATAGTGTTTTGTGGCATAAAGACGCAGCCAATCAAATTAAAGCTTGCCAGATTCTCCTTTTTTTGTGAAATATACATTTTAATATGCAGTGAGTGAACACATGCTGATCATTATGAGGTTTACCACTCTTTATATATAGCCCTTGTAAACATGTCTTATAGTGATACAAATTGTTCCATATGTCCTTTTTTTATTTCACTTTCCTATTAGCCTAATGGATTATACTTACCGGAATTTGATGAGACAGTTTATCTGAACTTCAAAGTCATATTTTGCAAAAATGCACTGAAAATTTGACTTCCAGTTCTTTTGACCCTTACTGTATATGTGGCTAGTATATCAGTGGATTGTGTGTGTGTGTGTGTGTGTGTGTGTGTGTGTGTGTGTGTGTGTGTGTGTGTGTGTGTGTGTGTGTGTGTGCATCTGTGACCTGTCCTTCAGTCACTCCCCTGTTCTACATTTCACACTCCATTAGCCATATAAATTCATTTTATTCTGCTGGGAATGTGTTAGCTGCACCTTCTGAAGCAGTAATACTACGGCACATGAAACCAAGCACAATAAACCTTTTAACAGTAGGATATTAAAGTGTAGGCTATATTACTTGTATCTATTATTCTCTGTGCTGCCTTAAAATAATATTTATTCCATATGCTTGCATGTCAGCGTGTGTTATGTTGCATTACGCTCCTTATGGCAGGAGCTCTGACATTTGAATGGTTTCAATCGATCAGCATTCTCATAACAGGCTGTGGGAAGCGCATGAACCCCACAGAGGATCCAATGTTCTGTAGACGTGTTTGTTCGGGTGGGGGGTGGGGAGTTGTATGAAGGTCAGAGGCAGCAGGGCCAAACAAACATCAGGCTGCTATTGCTCCAGGTGGACACACAACATTAAACCCATAGATGATGAGCAGCCAGACTTGATGGTGCTGAAGGGAAGAGGTCATAAAATGCTTGACTATTACCTTCTGTTCCTCAAGGTCTTACAACATTTCTGGGAAAGTATGCCCCATATGAAAGATTTTTCTTGCATGTTTTCTGAGTGGTGAAATTCATTAAACCTTCTACTGCATATGCAGTGTATAATGGTAATTCTGTTACTGAATATTAATATTAAAAGTATATCAGTTATCAATAACAGAACAAATTAATGGAAAGTGTCTGAACAAAACAACAGAACAAATATGAGGATGATGACCATTCAAAATGATTAAAGTGCTTACTGTTATTATTAATAATAGATTGATTGGTGCAATATCTGGGCTGGTAACACGGTTCTTTATGGTTTTACGGCTTCAGGGTAAAGTGAAACATTACACTGATCAAGATATTCAGCCCCATATATTAGCTCCCTGAAATGAATGTACTGTAACTTTGGATGAAAAGGATCTGCTAGACCAGGTGTTGTCAAAGGGAATGTGTTGAAAATGTTTTTTAACTGTTAGAAGAAATTGAGTTAGTTTCAAAAGTTTAAGGTTATATTATTTTTTTATTTTTATATATATATTTTTGAAAATCTCTTATGCTCACCAAGACTGCATTTGTTTTAAAAATACAGTAAAAACAGTTTATGTTGTGAGATTACAATTTTAAAATAAGTTTTCAGTTTTAAAGGGATAGTTCACCCCAAAATGAAAATTTCCCCATGATTTACTCATGACATTCTTCTTTCAGACGAATACAATCAGAGTTATATTAAAAAATGTCCTGGCTCTTCCAAGCTTTATAATGACAGCGAATGGCTGTTTCTGTTTTGAAGTCCATAAAAGTGCATCTAGCCATCGTAAAAGTAGGCTACTCCACACGGCTCCAGAGGGTTAATAAAGGCCTTCTCAAGCGAAGCAATACGTTTGTGTAAGAAAGATATCCATATTTAAAACTTTACAAACTGTAATCGCCAACTTCTAACTGTCGTATACACGTTCATGAGAGAACGGCATTCTAGTGTATGACGTAGGATGCAGGCATAGCGTAAGTTCTGGTGATGAATGCGGAAGCGCAAAGGATAGAGCAAAATAACACTCTATCGCGTGAACTGGCATATTATCATGTGAGCATCCTACGTCATACGCTGGAACGCCAGTCTCTCGGCAGCGGAAGTTAGAGAGATTTTTCGCATCGCTTTGCTTCAGAAGGGCTTTCTTACCCTAGGAGCCGTGTGGATTACTTTTATGATGAATAGATGCACTTTTATGGACTTAAAAACAGAAAACTATTCACTACCATTATAAAGCTTGGAAGAGCCAGGACATTTTTATTATTATTATTATTTTTATTTTATTTTTTAATATAACTCTGAATCGTCTGAAAGAAGAATGTCATATACACCCAGGACGACTTGAGGGTGAGTAAATCATGGGCTGTATTTCATTTTTGGGTGAACTATCCCTTTAACATATTTTATAATGTAGGCCTAATTTATCTGTCATAACAACACAGCAACAAAGCTGATCTTTTCAGCAGCCATTACTCCAGTCTTCAGTGTCATATGATCCTTCAGGACAAACATTATTATCAATGTTAGAAACATAGTGATAAATATTTTTGTAGAAACCCACACACTTGCAGTGACTCAAACGCTTTTTAGTGTTTTACAAGTGGTCGGTAGGCTAAGTGTGAATCAGACAAGACACTGCCATCTAACGGACAGATTGTGTCACTACTGTTCTTGGCAAAATGGTGGCAGAGTCTATTTGTAAATTTTTAACGATTTATGATTTGTTACTGATGTCTCTCGTTGGACAAGATGAACAAATATGTAAAATATATATTTTTGGAGAGCCTTAATTTAGATTGAAGCTCTGTTCCCAAAGCTGAGGATAGGTCACTGCTCACTAAAACATGGTCATGGTACACAAGTCATGGTACCTCATTAATGTCTGATATGAAATGATCTACATAGGCATACATTTATGGGATTGTGGTGTGGTCTGTACAGAAGGAACAGCATGTATCTCTTATCTGATGCTGTCTTTGTTCAGGATAATTCTGTGTGTAATAATCACATAGTAGATTCAGCCAAAATAAACTGACACAAATGATCATGGGCTTGGCAGAAAAACAGGCAGACTGGCACAGTTACATAAACAGAGGACGGACATCCAGAAAACTTTCTAATATCCCAAATCTGATCTTATATTGTTAAGCTTAACATCCTAATCACCCTAGAATAGTACAATAAATGTAAAAAGAATAAATGGTGTAAATAGCTTGTCAAAATCACTGCTATAAAGCTTGATAAAACATGAGGAGAAAGAGACTGTCTTAAAGCCCACCACCAGAAACCTGAAGAAAAGCCAGTGATTAATTATCCATTCTGTTTAGTGTCTTGGTACAGCTGGAAACACTGTCCATTCTATAAACACCAAAAACACCCGTTTAAATTGTCCCATTTTGTTTTCAGGTCAAGTGAGGACAAGAGCAATGAATTAATGTCTGTGTGAAAAGCTAGGCAATGTGACATTCAAACAGATTCGGTGCTTTATTTCTAAAGAAACTTAAGGATCACGACTGCTGAGAACTCTGGAGACATTTCCATTATAATGTCTGTTCAAACTCTCAGGTTTGTTTAATCTAATGTAGATAAAGTCCATGGCAGTTTTAAGCCTGTCACCTGTCACCGAGTTAATTCAATAGCCCAGCATCAAATAAAAGAGATTAATCCCTCGATACGCTGATTGTCATTCATGATTATTCAAATAATTTGCATTGAGTTGTTTGCTAGCAGGCGCCACAAAGAAGCCCGATTAGCATTGGGTATCTTAAGTCCACACAGTAGACAATGTTGCCAGGTAACCAGACATGAAAGCAAAGTGCATTTTGTCCGGTAATAGTTACACAAATGTTTCTTATCATACGTCAACTTCAATCAGGCAGGGACATGGAAGTCCAACCTTGATTATAAAGTCCTTTAAAAGGAATAGTTCGCCCCAAACTGAAAATGCTGTCATCACTTACTACTCCATTCTTTTGATGAACACAAAAGATATTTTAAAGAATGTTGGTAACCAGACTGTTGACGGTAGCCACTGACTTCCATTGTAGGCCTATTTGTTTTTCCTGCTATGGAAGTCAATGGCTACAGCCAACTGCGTGAGTACCATCATTCTCTAAAATAAGAAACTCATACAGGTTTGGAACAACATAAGGGTGAATAAATTATATTTTCATTTTTAGGTGAACTATCCCTTTAATGAATCATTTTTGCATTTGCTGTGCAAAGAACTTGACTATATTAATCATGAGGAAAAAAAAAAAAAACTGTAGATTTTCAATGGCTTTATTTGAAAAATACACACCATTTACATATGCTGTCTTTCCTCTTTATACATCACGTATTACAAAAACAATACAAACCACAGAAAGATTCAGACTATACAGACATCAGAGATATGAGGTTAGCATGACATGGTTCTCGACAAGATTCTCAAGAACTCAAGCTCCCTCTATGAGGCACAGAATGGAGATCTTGTTAAAGTTAACTTGAACAATGTTCAAGAGGCAAATCACAGACATCTAAAGCATAATGAGTAAAAACTGAAATGACAGCTAAGCAGAATGTATAAATATTAAAAATACAAATACCAAGAAAGATATGAAGAAAAAAAAACAATTTAACAGTGCCAAGTTAGTTAGGTATATTGATTTCAAAATGTGTGTTCTTTTTGCTGCTCATCGATGTGCACAAGTTCTGATTTGCACACAATCACACATTACTTATCTAATTACAGCCCGTATGACCATGTTATGTTAAGAGACTTGTTATAAAATAAATGTCAAGTGTTTGGTATCACTGTTAACTGTGGGCTGGCTTAGTGCCATCTCACACTTCTGATACATATGCGAGTACTGAAATTCACAACACATGGCAAATAAGCAAACTAAAATGAACAAGCTTTGTTTGGATGTTGCAAAGAAAATAAGGTTCCTTAAACACTCGGCCAAAATGAGAGCACTACAATTGAGAGCACCAACACAGAATCCCTTGATAGCAGGAAATGGGCCTCATCCTGTGGTGGCTGGTGAGTTCTATGGAGAATTTCCAAAGATCAGTAGCTCAGCTCACAGTGGAGGCAACACCACAAGTGAAGCTTGATGAGTGCTTGCTTCTGTACAAATTGCTTACAAAAAGAAAAAGGTACACGCTTCACTTTTCAAATATACAAGTCAGCAATACAAAAGCACTTTTCCTTGTTGGGCAACTGGTACCAAAATACTTATAAAATCACTTTCTCATGTACAATTTAAACTGATCATGTATAGATTTACTAAAACCTATGAAAATAGTATTTGGTTATTTAAAACTTGTGACCCTCAAATTAGTCCTTTTATAATTGGTTATCTTAAGCCTCAGAAGCTAATTTAGGGTTGTTTTTAAATACAAAATGATATGCAAAACTCTTGAAAATCTGTAGCTTTGTAAATGACGACACTGCAAACAGCTAACACTTTAGCTGGAACCTGATACAACATTTCTCTTAGTTATACTCTGTGCAATACATATTGATAATATACCATGTACAGCTGTGCTGAGTTGAAGTGTAGGCCATCTGATACTTAACGTTCAGAACGTTGATAATAAATAGAGACCTTTTCCTTGATTTGCTTTTTCAATGCACACAGCCCAGAGAGAAATCTGCAGTTCTGCTGCATTTGTCATTGTGCTCAAGTCAAAGTCCATTAGCAGGGCTGATGGGATACCCGAGGATGTGCCACAGATCAGCCTGTGGTGAGATCAGTGCCGGGTGTCTCCAAAGTCTCAGCAATTTCACCCAACTCATCTTGAAGCTCTGTGAAAGATGGTCTTCGGAAAGCCTCTATCTGCATGAGACAGAACAGACTTTCAGATGGTTATGCATAACATCCTTTTCCAGGGGACAGGGTTTGTTAGTTTTTAGGCATAAATGAGGAAATGTGTGTCCATTTTTATATACACAAAAGGTAACAAGGTCACTTACCAGACAGCAGCTGGCTGCCAGATCCAAAAGACGCTGAGGACACCCACTGACCATTTTCCTGAATGCTGACACATCCAGGCCATAATCCTGCAACACACACAATCACAAATTCATATAGGCAAGGTAGATTTTATTTAATTAAAAAAAAAAAAAAAAAAAAAAAATTGAATGTGCTTACTGGATTCTGATACTAGATGTGGCATTCAATAGTGTCAATAATGCTATTTATATTCACCTGTGTTCTTGGAAGGATTTCTGGGTCTGCCGGGATCCTAGCCAGAATTTCACACAGAACAATTCCAAAAGAGAACACATCCACCTAACATTACATAAATCAAAAACAGCAGGCGAGAAAAACCAATGCTTTAGAACACTGTGTTCATAGGAGCACAATTTCACATCTTGCTCTGGTATTCTTGAGTCATCACCTTGCGGTCGTAGGGCTCCCCGCGCAGCATCTCAGGGGCCATCCAGAAGGCGGAACCCACAAGTGAAAGCTTCCGGTCCTTTGCAGGAAGTTCTACCACCTCTCGAGCCAAACCAAAGTCAGTCACCAGCGCTTCTCTGCCCCTCGCAGTCACCCTTATTAGGCAATTCTTTGGGAGACACAAACATTTTTTTTTATTTTTCAGTTTTCAGGCTCTTTTTAGTACATCACTATTAGTTTATTTGCCCTTTTAAGATTGTAAATACAGTAGGATTTAATGCAACAAAAAAAAAAGTTTAACAGTAAAATACATTTTATAATTTAATAATTTTCAGCATCATTACTTCAATGCCACATGATCCTTTAGAAATCATTCTAATATGCTGATTTGCTGCTCTAGAAACATGGAAACAGTTGTGCTGCTTAATATTTTGTGAAAACCATAATACTTAATTAAAAAATATATATTTTGTAACAAATACTTTTGAGTCTTTAAGTTTTCTTGATGAATAGAAGTAATTTCTTTAAAGACCTCAAACTTTTAAACAGTGTATATGGCATTATATTTGCTAATAAATTGTATGCTATGAATTAATATGAACTCTTAATTAATGAGGTCACACATATATCTCATTAAATGATTTAAAATAAAATACCACATATAACAAGGCAAGACACCACTTTTACATTTAAGCAAGGGTTACAGAATTATTTTAAGTGAGTGCACTTTTCTTCACTGCCAAAAGGGGGCAGCAAAAACCAGAATAAATGTTCACAATCTCTTCCAAAAACTCTTCCAAAAGCATTTCCTGAATGCCAAAATAACACCTTTACATGGAAGACATTTAAAATACAGTTTTAAATAAACAAACAAAAAGTTTAAACCTGTGAAAACTGACTTGTCTGTGGACTTTTAGTTTGAACAAACTGTGTAAATAAAAGGTAAATGGCTTCTAAATGCAATGTCAAATGCACAAGATAAATGAAACATAAAAACATAAATAAGATACATGGCTGCCATGGTGTTCTTTAATATCTGTAGCATGTAATGTGGCTTTGGAGACGATGTGCCTGGCGGCTGAAGCAAAACTCCCAGGTTCAACTGAAAGACCTTCCTCATGATCAACCATTTAATAAATTATTCAGCTGAGCCTGTACCTCGCTAAAGGGTCTGGACCACCTACAATTCCTCTCCTCCATCTCTAACACCCCTGGGGTACCAATATGCAATGTTATACCTCGCTTTCAGTTTGAACAGTCTCTAGTGATGATGTGTCATGGCTACAAGCATACCATTTAGTCTGAGAATCAGTTTAAAACAATTCAATTATTGTGGATATAATAAAAAGGGTTATTTTAGAGGAAAGGCAAATGAGGAGACACTGAAGCTGACCAGAGTAAGGGGACTGAGACTGAGACGTTACATAAGACTTCAGCAATTTCTGCTCCAAGAATCCTTATGATGGATAAAACAGTAAGTTCTGCATCTGGATTGAATTAGAAACCTCAGCTAAGCCTCCATCCTAAAAACTGACCTATGATTATAGGACTAAGAAAACTCCAAGCACAGCCCTGAGCCTTAGAAGCCTCCAAATTTAGAACAGTAACTCATGCATATGCCAAGTGTTGCAACACCCTCTGGCTGTGCAGCTAATTTGTGGGTTCGAAAGAAAAGCACTGAGGTTGTCTGATTTGATATGAAGAAATAATAAATAAAATTATTCTTATTCTTCTAATAATATAATAATAATAATAATAATAATAATAATAAAAATAAAAATAAACACACACAGATACACAAATACATGCAAGTATTTAATTTGTGTATCTCTAACAAATATGCAGATAAAACTCTTTGCAAATGTTTGACCTCATATTTAAATCTTGTATTTCTGCCATTGTGCCATTCAGCTTGATGTGAACCCTTTCACCTCTACTTTAACGTTCCACACATTCTTAAAAACACCAGCTTTAGGGTTTAGGGAAGCAGTCAACTTTAATAGCTTCTATTTTCTGTCAACTTCCCACAGTCATACTAAATTCTATGTTAAATGCCAACTGTAGAGCAGTGGAAACCAATCGATGATCCCACTAACCGACGTGCTAGATGTCACGGTTGTGTAAATTGTGTGGCTGGCATTTTTGTTTGCTCATTGTTCATATCTGAATGGCTGACAAATAGGCAGAGGCACAAAGACGAGGGTAAAAACAAAAAAGGGGGGGGCTGTGAGCCTATACACATTTAGCATTTTCAAATTAGATGGGCAGGGTTAGGGAGAGAGTGTGTATATGACACGGAGAGAAAGACTGAGTGGGAGAGTTTATTACCATCACAATGGACTGGCCTTGTTGCCTCGCCCTTCACCCCAGGTTTGGTGAGCACTTCGGTGAAACCTGGCAACCAATGACGCTCTCACGCAAACAGTATTGAAACTATTTCTCAGGGGAGAATTCCATGGTTGTCTAGTCTTTACATTCTCTGAGATCAGATGATTGCTCAGGGGATCTCCATATAAACCATATTTAGTAACACTGTTCGTCACAAAAGATGAGTGCGAATGCGAGTCCTGCTGTACCTTAGAGTTCAGATCTCTGTGATAGATGTTCTTGTAGTGGAGGTAAATCATGCCTCTGGTGATGTCAGAGGACAGGTCAACTTTCTCTCTCCAGCACAGAGGCACATCTTTCCTGGCCAACAGCTCCTCTAAACATCCTCCGCTAACATACTGTCAAGAGAAACACAGTCGGTGAGGGAAAGAAACAAACAAACAAACACTTTCAATTTTATTCTTATTGTTATGTGCAGGTCTCAACAATAAGGACATCTCTAGGGCCAGTATAAATGTAATGCAATACAAAAATAAAATGATAAAAACAGAAGTTAAAGTTTATATAAAACAACAAAACATGGTATAAGCTTTTTCACACTGTTTCATCTGTACAACTTTGCTGTTTGATTTCAATAATAATAATAATAATAATAATAATAATAATAATAATCTAAATGCATTATATTAATTAACCAATATCTAACATTTAATTGTCTGTATCTAATACACTATATTGACAAAAGTGTTGGGACGTCTCCCTTTAC
The DNA here is from genome assembly GCA_018749465.1 of Paracanthobrama guichenoti. Taxonomy (NCBI): domain Eukaryota; kingdom Metazoa; phylum Chordata; class Actinopteri; order Cypriniformes; family Gobionidae; genus Paracanthobrama; species Paracanthobrama guichenoti. The sequence continues at coordinate 17,151,542 of CM031947.1, forward strand.
ATGCACATGAACTTTAATGACATCCCATTCTTAATCCGTAGGGTTTAATATGAAGCTTGCCCACCCTTTGCAGCTAGAACAGCTTCAACTCTTCTGGGAAGGTTCTTCACAAGGTTTAGGAGTGTGTTTATGGGAATTTTTTGACCATTCTTCTAGAAGCACATTTGTGAAGTCAGGCACTGATGTTGGACTAGAAGCCCTGGCTCGCAGTCTCTGCTCTAATTCATCCCAAAGGTGTTCAGGACTCCACACCAAACTCGCTCATCCATGTCTTTATGGACCTTGCTTTGTGCACTGGTGCACTGTCATGTTGGAAGAGGAAGGGGGTCATCCCCAAACTGTTCCCACAAAGTTGGGAGCATGAAATAGTCCAAATGTCTTGTTATGCTGAAGCATTAAGGAGTTCCTTTCACTGGAACTAAGGGGCCAAGCCCAACCCCTGAAAAACAACCCCACACCATAATCCCCCCTCCACCAAACTTTACACTTGGCACAATGCAGCCAGGCAAGTATTCTCCTGGCAACCGCCAAACCCAGACTTGTCCATCGGATTGCCAGACAGAGAAGCGTGATTCGTCACAGCACAGATTCATTCCCAATTGCTTCCACTTTGTTATAATACCACTAACAGTTGACCGTGGAATATTTAGTAGTGAGCAAATTCACTGAGCTCCTGAGAGCAATCCATTCGTTCACTAATGTTTGTAGAATGTTTGCTTCAACAGCAATCTCTTCATCAAGTTTGCGGACGACACAACCGTAGTTGGTCTCATTAGCAACGATGATGAGACAAACTTCAGGAGCGAGGTGAGCCGCCTGGCCAGGTAGTGTGGCGACAATCTCTCTCTGAACGTGGAGAAGACGAAGGAGATTGTTGTTGACTTCAGGAGAATGCACACCCAGCACGCTCCTCTGACCATCAACGGTGTGACCGTGGAAAGGGTGAGGAGCACCAAATTTCTGGGTGTACATATCACAGAGGACCTCTCCTGGACCGCCAACACCACAGCACTGACCAAGAAAGCACAGCAGCGACTCTACTTTCTCCGCAAGCTGAGAAGAGCCGGAGCCCCAGCCCCCATCATGCGCACCTTCTACAGAGGCACCATCGAGAGCATTCTGACCAGCTGCATCACTGTGTGGTACGGCGCCTGCAACGCATCCTGCCGTAAAGCACTTCAGCGCATAGTGAGAGCAGCTGAGAAGATCGTTGGTGTCTCTCTCCCACCCCTCCAGGACATTTATAACTCCCGCAAAGCCCTCATCATTGCGAGAGACCCCACCCACCCATCGCACAGCCTCTTCAGTCTGCTGCCATCAGGGAGGAGGCTACGCAGTCTCCAAGCAAGGACCAGCAGACTGAAGGACAGCTTCATTCCCCAAGCTGTCAGGGTATTGAACTCCCTCCCGACTCTCCCCTCTTATGCCCCACGCACCTGATCTGGGAATCTCACACCCCCCAGTTCTCCTCCCTTCATCTATCTCATTATATTGTCTCTCTGAGGAATTGGTCTCCCCTCTTACAGACTCTTTTTGCACACACTTATAATTTTATTTTATACCTGCACTGACTTAAATCTGAAATTGCACTATTGTTTGCACTATTTGCCATCGCCACTTTACCTCTATAATTCACTTTATCCATCTTTTTTTAATCTTTCTTCTGTTGTTGTTACTGTTAAACTTTTGTTGTTATTGTTATTGTTTTGTTGTTAGGCACCTAGGGTCTGAGAGTCATAGAATTTCAATTCTCTGTATGTATGTACTGTACGTATGGCAGAATTGACAATAAAGCTGACTTTGACTTTGACTTGACTGAGAAGCAGTCTGCATGCCTAGGTGCTTGGTTTTACATACCTGTGGCCATGGAAGTGATTGGAACACCTGAATTCAATGATTTGGAGGGGTGTCCCAATACTTTTGGCAATATAGTGTATGTATATAAAATATGCACATAATTAATTATTGGTAGTGAATAGCTAATTGTAAAATATATATATATATATTATATAGTGAATATATATATATATATATATATATATATATATATATATATATATATATATATATATATATATATATATATATATATATATATATATATATATATATATATATATATATATATATATATATATATATATATATATATATTTTCTGAAATATATAAAAAAATAGTGGCAAAGAAAGCTCAACATAATATTGAGCCCAGATAAACAACTCCAAATCACATGCAGTTCTAAGCACAATATTACAATAATAAATTTCTAAGCACAATAAAATGCATAAAACATTCAAACTGCGAAACAAACTCTTTCATTTTGAGGCTGAGAAGACCACCAGATCTCACCTCCAGAATTGGGTACAACTTGTCCTCTTTGACACAAATACCCAGATACCTTAAAAAAAAGAAAGATGAGATGGCGTGTTTCCTAAATGCAATGTTGAGCAAGTTAAAAGACAGTTCAAATCATTTGTCAAATGTGCAACATTTGTACTGAAATGGAAAGTTACTTTGAGTTAAAAACTGATGTTCAAGCTTTCATTTGTCATCACTAACACATTAGAGAACCATGAATCAGTGAAGCAATGAATATGGGTAAATGTAATATTTCACTGTCATGGTGACCTAATTTGGTTTCGGTCACATTCAGTAATTCTGTTCATGGGTCAACATGACAGTCATCTGTAATGAGGTGATGACAGCTGGCAGTAACGGTGCAGTGCTCATTTATCTCAACTTTCCAGAGAGTTTTAAATATGGTCCTTCCATAACGCACTGGCCATTCTGAGATTGCTTAGACAAACACACGTCATAGTGCAGGATTAATAGCAGTATAACAGCGCTGTGCTGGACAGGGCTTGGTGTGACTTGTAACCTTTAACAGGCTTGTCAGAATGTACACATTACCAGATAAAGGTTTGGAAACACCTACTCATTCTTCACGATTAGAGTCTTTAACAGTTTCAGAATAATAGAAAAAAATAAAATAAAAATATTGAAAACACAAATGCAAGTATGAATATGGCCCCAAAAAAAAAACAATAAATAAATAAAAATATATATTCGCCCTCATTTGTCTAGATTACAGCACACTATCTGGCTTCATGAGGTGCAGCCGCATCCTGTTGTGCCTTTTAAACACATCAGACAATTCTGGGGTCAGATTCAATTAATTAATTGCAAGCCTTAAAACAAAATACTTTAGATTAAAAAGTTAAGATAAAACGCAATCAGTCCAGTGTGTCCTAACTTTTGACCGGTAGTGTAAATACACAGTGTACATATGAGAATGGAAAGCATAAATAATACGCCAGAATTTCAACAGACTGTAGTCTTAGTAGCGCCATATTTAATTTTTGACAGGAATGAAAACGAGGTTGAGGGACAGAAGTACAGTGCGTTCAATGGATTGCACTGTTGTATAACAACAATCCAATTTTTTAGCAGACAAAATTTGAGCCGTTTTAAAAGTTATGTGTTGTGGAAATTACATAATCTAGGACATTTATACAGTGTAGCCCATTGTAAAGAATGTACGTATATCCCTCACAGCCTCGCTTTCATCTGCATTAAATTCAATACAGCGTCTAAATTGACTATTAGGTATAAAGCTATATTAGGCATTCAGATGAGCGCAACTGCGACGCACAGTATATTCTGACCACACGGACCACACAGGCCAGCCTTCGCTCTCCACGTGCATCACTGAGCCATGACCCTGTCGCCGGTTCACCACTGTTCCTTCCTCTGAGCACTTTTGATAGATACTGACCACTGCAGACCGGGAACACCCCACAAGAGCTGCAGTTTTGGAGATGCTCTGACCCAGTCCTCTAGCCATCACAATTTGGCCCTTGTCAAACTCGCTCAAATCCTTACACTTGGCCATTTTTCCTGCTTCTAACACATCGACTTTGAGGACAATATGTTCACTTGCTGCCTAATATGTCCCACCCACTAACAGGTGCCGTGATGAAGAGATAATCAGTGTTATTCACTTCACCTGTCAGTGGTCATAATGTTATGCCTGATTGGTGTATATGCTTTAGTTATATGCAATACTTATATTATTATAATAAAGTGCAGAATATGGCAAGTTATTAATTCAGGTATACCTCACTATGTTGGGGTGTGACAGTTTCTGCAGAAGGCTGATTTCTCTTACAATGCTGTCCTGATCAACATCATTCTTATAGATCTTTACTACCATCACCTTCCGTGTGGTGTTGTGGATGACCTGAAAATAAATGAAGCAAAATGACAATAAAATGAAAAACAGAAGAGATGGTAAGGGAATGAATCCAAGAGAGGCATTAAAACATTCCTCTCTCTCTACAGAAAAATCAACGAGAAACGCTTCCATGTTAATATACAGGAAGGGACAGAACTGCTGAGACAGTTGAACTGTGCAGTCATCGCTTATGTAATTTACACAGCAGGGACTCATCAGGAACCCATTAATGGGTATGGTGTACGAGGGCCACCACCTCAAACTGGGCTTAGCTGACAAATATGTCCTAATTAGTAGGACTACAATACTGCACTGTATGAGTGCCATTAAGATATGCACAAAAATATATACCGCATACTGGGAGACCTTCTTCAGTACAACAGGATGATCACAAGTCATTTCCATTTAGATTTAATTTATCACTTTTCTTCATTCTTGTTGTATGTTGGACTTCACTATAAAACATTTGATAGAATTCTGTAAAATATTATTTAATAAAACTGAGTAACAAAAACACTGCTTTATTTGTTGCGAAAGATTCTTAACAGACAATGTGTTAAAGCAGCTAATTAATGTCTGCCAACATTTCTTAGCACCTACTGTACATATATTAAAATCACAGACAGATTCATGTCATCAGATTCAAGATATTTTGAGCATTACCTTGTAAACCTTTGAGAAGAAGCCACTGCCAATCAGCTCATGTGTAAAGTTTTCCCAGAATTCTAGCTTGCGGACGGCTGTGCGTAGCTTCTGCCAGCGGTCCACATGGCAGTATGTATCAGAAGACTCTCTATATAGCGTCGGGCTGGTGGGCTCAGAAGAAACGTCCACCTCACACATCCTGGAGATCTCCGCTGAGAACCGAACACACACACAAAGTGTTGGGAGAAACACCAAAGCTTTCCAAGAGGAGTGCTTGAAAGCAATTCAGAGTTAGAATGCGGTTAAAAAAAAAATCCTAAACCTTAACTGCCAAAGAATATTAGAAGCTGGTTTCTAAAGGAAGCAGTGCAGGTTTATGGATGAAAGTGAAGCTCTGGTTTGAAGCTCATACGGTAAGTAATTGATTAGTTCAATGAGTAGGAAGGCTCTCGTCTGCTGCGGCAGGGTATAAAAGCGACAGAACAACCATGTCTTAAAATAGCCATGGACAGCAGGGAGAGAAAGATTCATGCAGGTGAAAAATCGGATTGTTCTTGATCAAAACACAAATCAGACATCAACAACTTACATAAACTTTACTATTGCGACTCATTGATATACATTTAAAAGGTTAGTTCAAACAAAAGTGACAATTCTGTCATCATTTACTCCTCAACTTTCTTCTGTAAACCAGAAGAGGAGATATTTAGAAGAAGATTTTTCAGAGTGAAAGAATACAGTGGTCACAGACAAAAGGGATATATTTTTATGGTGTATGTCCTTTTTGAAGCCCACTGACACTATGTGTGTGTGAGAGATTTTATTTAAATTTTTACATACATACATACCATACCATACCATACATGCATACACAAATAGGAAAAAGAACCCAATAGAGCATCTTTGGGATGTGGTGGAACAGGAGCTTCGTGCCCTGGATGTGCATCCCACAAATCTCCATCAACTGCAAGATGCTATCCTATCAATATGGGCCAACATTTCTAAAGAATGCTTTCAGCACCTTGTTGAATCAATGCCACGTAGAATTAAGGCAGTTCTGAAGGCGAAAGGGGGTCAAACACAGTATTAGTATGGTGTTCCTAATAATCCAGATAGATACTATCTAAATTATGTTGGTTCTGGTCATATAATTAGAATATCATCAAAAAGTTGATTTATTTTCACTAATTCCATTCAAAAAGTGAAACTTGTATATTATATTTATTCATTCATTACACACAGACTGATATATTTCAAATGTTTATTTCTTTTAATTTTGATGATTATAACTGACAACTAAGGAAAATCCCAAATTCAGTATCTCAGAGAATTAGAATATTGTGAAAGGTTGAATATTGAAGACACCTGGTGCCACAGTGTAATCAGCTAATTCACTCAAAACACCTGCAAAGGCCTTTAAATGGTCTCTCAGTCTAGTTCTGTGGGCTACACAATCATGGGGAAGACTGCTGACTGGACAGTTGTCCAAAAGACGACCATTGACCCCTTGCACAAGGAGGGCAAGACACAAAAGGTCACTGCAAAAGAGGCTGACTGTTCACAGAGCTCTGTGTCCAAGCACATTAATAGAGAGGCGAAGGGAAGGAAAAGATGTGGTAGAAAAAAGTGTCCAAGCAATAGGGATAACCGCACCCTGGAGAGGATTGTGAAACAAAACCCATTCAAAAATGTGGGGGAGATTCACAAAGAGTGGACTGCAGCTGGAGTCAGTGCTTCAAGAACCACTACGCACAGACGTATGCAAGACATGGGTTTCAGCTGTCGCATTCCTTGTGTCAAGCCACTCGTGAATAACAGACAGCGTCAGAAGCTTCTCGCCTGGGGTAAAGACAAAAGGGACGGGACTGCTGCTGAGTGGTCCAAAGTTATGTTCTCTGATGAAAGTAAATCAGGGTCCCAGAGTCTGGAGGAAGAGAGGACACAATCCACGATGCTTGAGGTCCAGTGTAAAGTTTCCACAGTCAGTGATGGTTTGGGGTGCCATGTCATCTGCTGGTGTTGGTCCACTGTGTTTTCTGAGGTCCAAGGTCAACACAGCCGTATACCAGGAAGTTTTAGAGCACTTCATGCTTCCTGCTGCTGACCAACTTTATGGAGATGCAGATTTCATTTTCCAACAGGACTTGGCACCTGCACACAGTGCCAAAGCAACCAGTACCTGGTTTAAGGACCATGGCATCCCTGTTCTTAATTGGCCAGCAAACTTGCCTGACCTTAACCCCATAGATTTTTATTGTGAAGAGGAAGATGTGATATGCCAGACCCAACAATGCAGAAGAGCCAAAGGCCACTATCAGAGCAACCTTGGCTCTCATAACACCGGAGCAGTGCCACAGACAGATCGACTCCATGCCACGCCGCATTGCTGCAGTAATTCAGGCAGAAGGAGCCCCGACTAAGTATTGAGTGCTGTACATGCTCATACTTTTCATGTTCATACTTTTCAGTTGGCCAAGATTTCTAAAAATCCTTTCTTTGTATTGGTCTTAAGTAATATTCTAATTTTCTGAGATACTGAATTTGGGATTTTCCTTAGTTGTCAGTTATAATCATCAAAATGAAAAGAAATAAACATTTGAAATATATCAGTCTGTGTGTAATGAATGAATATAATATACAAGTTTCACTTTTTGAAGAACTAGAAGATGAATAAATGGCAGAATTATGATTTTTCACTTTAACAGTGTATTGTGAATGGCTTTTAAACAATGAATGTAAATGTACAGTACTGCTCAAACGTTTGAGGTCAGTGAGATTTATCTGTGAGAAATTAACACTTATTTAGCAAGGATGCAATAAATATATAAAAGTAAAGACATTTATAATGTCAGATGATTTCGATTTCAAATGTTCTTTTGAACCAAAAAAAAAAAAAAAAAAAAAAAAAAAAGCAGCACAACTGCAATAACAAGGAATGTTCCTTGAACACCAAATGAGCATATCAGAATGATTTCTGAAGGATAATGTGACACCGAAGACTGAAATAATGGCTGCTGAAATGGCTGCAGAGTTATTTGTAATGCTCTTTCACAATATCACGGTTTGTATTGTATTTTTAACAAATAAATGCAGCCTTGAAGAGCATGAGACTTTATATTGTATACCATATATGGTGGGAGTCTGAATCTGAACCCACACAGGATATTTGCAACATGAAACTGCCACACATTACTGTGGTTTTTTTGTGAGGTTGAAAAATTCAGAAATATAACGATGACAAACAAAACTGGGTAAAAAACAAAAACAAACAAACAATTACACAGCATAACTAGTAAAACAGGTACTCTCTAACTTGATATGGTATACCTGTAATATCTAAAAACACAATCAAGAGCACTAGGTTACAGTGTAAGTTCACTCTTGGTTCATAGTGTCTGGGGTCTGGACTTGTGTTTGCAACTTATACATCAGTATTTCCATGTTGGGGAGACACTGAGAATAAAGTGGGGCGTTGAAGTCAATGGGGACTGTCATCACAGCCCAATGATGCTGCCGGGGAACAGCACCGAGTGGCACGCTTACACAACCCGCCGTGCTTTGTCACTTAAGCGGGAATCATCTAGCGGTATTCATCAAGGGTACAGCACACACATGCAGTCTTTGTGTTTCCACCAGCAGACGCACAATCACAGCCCTTTCAGTTTTACAACCTCACTAAAAAGCAAAATGCTTAGAGTGCAATCCTAACTGGTCTCTGTCTGTGTCAATAAAAAGTGTCTTTCATCTACAGTTTTTTGTAATTTAATGCCTGGAAAGACTCCAAGAGTGTCCTAAGACTTTTGGAGGTTCCTCTAAAGCTTTTGTGCATTTTGTGGACTCACTACTTTTTGACATCTGGGCCCGTATTTATCAAGCCTCTGAGAATTACTCACAAGAACACTGCTAAGAACTGACTTAAGAGTAAAATGGCACTTTGAGATGCTTGATAAATACAGGCCCAGACCTCCATTGAAGCTTGAGTCCACAACACATTCTGAAAATAACGATAATAAATAAATAAATAAATAAATAAATAAAAACAAACAACTTCTGGTGGAAAGACATGCTATTGCACCAAGGGACAAGTTGAAGTACCATCCTACAACAGACTGGTTTATAACAGAGCTGACATATCAACTGGAGTTGAGCAAGCATGCAAGCTGATTTAGTTTTAGACAAAACCACAAGTTAACACTTCAGTGATAAAATTCACCAAAGGAAGTGTTCAACCTCCCATTTTCTCTCTGAGGAAACAGCTAACGTCTGCCCTTATACAGGAGGCTCTGGGTTTTTGCGAAATATGTGGGTCAAAAGGAGACATTGACTCAACGTTTACACAGCACGTCAGAGGATGCCGTCACAAGGCCCGCAACCTGACTTCACATGAACACGAGAGGAAATCGACCCTCAACTTTTACAGGAAGACTGATGCCTTAGCATGCAGAACTAACATATGGAGACATTAGTAAAGTAGAAGCTATAAAAGCACATCTAATTAAAACATTTTTACAAAATAAATCACTTATAAAACATTATCTGATTTGGCATCAGGTGAATAGTTCTAGTGATCAACATTAGAAGCAGGAAGCATGTGGCATGTTTTCAAACTTGAAGGGGAGGGGAATTTATATTTAGATGTTAGTATCACTTTGCATGCAGTTAGATTTCTTAATTGGTCAAATGTTGGATTAATAAAAATATTTGTGATTTTATCCAGTGTTTTTAATCATTATTTAAATAATTTTATAGTATTTATTAATAATTCTTAATAATAATAATAATACTTTAAAATATGTTTTCATTTTGGGTTTTAGTAATTTTATGTGCTTGTCACACATTTTTTTGTTTTGTTTTTTGTTTGTAATTTAATACTTAAAATTATATTATTTCAGTTAGTTGCCAAGTCAACATTTCTAATGTTTTGTTTAGGTTTTATTTCATATTTATGTATTTAACAAACCAAAAAAAAAAACACATTTTTAAATTTTAGTTACCAATAAAAACATTTTGGGATTATAGAATATGCTGTAATAAAAATCAGAAGCAGCAGTAACATGAGAAATGGGACGACACAAAGTCCTGAACATGCTCCGAAAAATCCACAACAGAGATGGGAAAATGCAAGGACGTCACATGATCAAGTCATGAAATTCACACCAAGTAAATCGCTTCCACTAGTAAGCGTCTACGCACAACATGCCATGCATTTGTTTTTATGCATTCTTTTTATCCACATCACGACAAGTTCTCCTCCTCTCCGCACACGGTTTCTCGTGTGGCTGCTGGGATTGGTGTGAACTGCAGGGGCAGTAGCTGTAGTCTGTTCCAGGCTGGATCTGTTGGAGAAGAGAGAGCTTTGGCGTCGCTCCAGAAATCTCCCCCTCACATTCTCTCCCACTCTCTTTCTCTACAGAAAACAACATTCAGCACAGTGGCATACCAAACATCAAAAATGTCAAAAGTTTTACTGATGTCTTTCTCTTTTCCTTCTCTGCCTATCTATTTTTTCTTGGAGTTTTGGGAGCACTGGTTTGGTATGTCCAAACACAGCATATTGAACTGATCAAACTCACATTTGTGTAAACTCAATCTATAAAGCAATTTAAGTGTAATGACTAGTCAGAATTACTTTTTTTTTTTTAGACTGGAGCCCACCTGTCTGGGAAATCTCAACCAAAGGAACAGCAAGAGAAATCTAGTTTCCTAATAATGACTCTAAAGAGACTGCTTTGTCCACAAAGATTTGCTGCTATAAGCTGTACTTGCAAACACTAACAATATAACTGATCCAGTGAAATGGTTTATATCAGCTGAACTTATATACGGTATCAATGCGGAAAGCATGAAAAGGCTCAGCTTCTGTACAAAAAAATAAACGTGACGAGAGAAAAATGATTCAGCTCTTTTTCAAAACAGACAACAAAAACCATTCAAAAACTAGGCCTAAATAATAACTAGATATTTATTCTGAATCCTACTGTAATATCATACACATTGTTCAAAAGTTTGGGGTTGGTTCGATTTGTTTTTTTTTATGTTTTCTTTTTAAATAAGTCTCTTATGTTCACCAAGATTGCATTTATATGAAATAATAATGAGAATAAAATATTACAATTTATTTGTAAATATTTTAAAATATAACTTTTTGAGAAATGAGTTTTCAGCAGCCCACCCTGAGGGTGTTTTCACACTTTAAAAGAACTGAACTCAGACTCCTTTAAGTGGACCAAGAGGTGAATCAAGTGAAAAAGGACCCAGTTCTCTTCACGTTCACACTGTCCCTGTATCTGAAAGAGGACTCAGATCCTTTCGTTTTCAGCGAACCGTACCATAAAATGAGATCGAACCATACCCAGACCACCTCCCGAGATGGTCTCGGCTCGTCGCGGTTCACATATGGGCCAAAAATCATGCGAACCACGCTCAGACCCCTGAAAAGGACCAAGTGTGAAAACACCCTTAGTGTCACACAATCCTTCAGAAATCATTCACATATGCTGATTTGGTGTTCAATTTTTTTATTTTTTATTATTAATGTTGAAAACAGCTGTGCTGCTTAATATTTTTGAGGAAACCTTTTGAGGAAATCTTTTTCAGGATTCTTTGATGAATAGAAAGGTCAAAAGTAGTGTCCTCTCTGAATAAAGGTATCAATTTCTTTCAAAACAATAAAAATAAACTTACTGACCCCAAACGTTTAAACGTATATTATATACATATAACATATGTAATTGCTGTTGTTTGTATATTACATTACATACCATCCTTTGCATATCCGGTTGATTGCAAGCACCACTTTTATGTTATCAGAAAGATTCAGTCACTAATCAGATACTTCTTGTGTCATGTATGCAACTAGTCTCCAAGCACATCTCAAGGTTATCAACATCAGTGTTGACGCACATGACGCACTTTCCTTAAATCAAAGCAATTATCTTCAGAGGTTTGCTTCTTTTTGTTAGTCTACAACCCTCAACTTTGACTTCTGACTCTTACAGCATCAACTTTTTGTGCTTCACAATTCTGTGCTCAACAAGCATCAACAACTACATAAATCTATGCTGCGGTAAAGACAAATAAGACGGTATACAGTGTGGAAATAGAAGGAAGTACTTTTGAGGACATTATTTTTTAGAAAATCTTAAAACAGGGACTGGACTGGGCAGTGTACTTTTGGAAGGAGATAGAGGGAGTAAAGCTATGTTTTCCTGTTTCATACCAAAGGACAGGGAGGATCTCAGCTATGTCAACAGAAGGGCACAAACTGAAAAAAAAAAATAAACTCAGAGTAAAAATAGTGGAGTACAACACACGAGGAAACAACACTAACTTTATAACTATATTTTAACCACGTGGGCATGTACTTTATTGCACTCTGAACTCCATGGAGTAATCAGACAATGACATGGCCACAAGACTTCAAATCTGAGGTTGGAGCAAGTCACAAGAAGATATGGGAACATCTATTCTGATGGACTCTCTTCATGACATTCTCAGTGTGAATCCACTAACTGAGCCATACTGAGATAAGAAAGGTCAAGTGCAGATTAGCAAACCTCTCTAATGAGCCAGACATCTCTAAGTTGATTCTGATATATCATTAGACAGAGCGAAGCAGAAAACCTGTTCTTTATGGCACAAGCAGGTGTACACAGCGGCAAAATGTCTTTAAGGACAACTAGCTGTTTCATGTAATGTATTCATTTTTATTTTATTTTTTTTATAAAACGGACTAATTCCTAAGCATTGTTACTTACTGCACTGGTTTAATAAGCTATTCATGTGCATCTTGAGGTGGGTGGAGAGGCGGTCCGCCTGAGCTCAAAACACAGACAAGCTGGGAAGTGCCTATGACAGAAGCTATAAGAAAAATGACACATAGAAGCAACCATGAACAGAGACACACAAAACACAGAAATGTAACAGAATCAGCAAGGATTTAGAAACATCACATTGAACACGACATGACATTTTATATTCAACAAAACCGATAAAACTCCGATAAAGTGTAAAATCACATTGCACAAAGAGAGAGCTCTGAAATAGGTTAGTTCATATATTTGGAGCATATTATTGTCGCATCATATTATCAGTCAACATTTAAATGAGAACATGAAAATGACAGACGGATGAGTGGGTGGATGCATGGAGCAAGATGCGGCTGTTAACAAGCAAAACTTGCACGTGTAAGAGTTTAATTTCAGATACACACACACACACACACACACACACACACACACACACGAAACTAGTAGAAAAACAATCAAGGTGAAAAAACATCCTAGCACTCGATAACAAAAAAAACAAAAACATTAACAATCAATCTCTTACTCACAGCAAAAAGCACCCCGGCGTCTTTACCTCCGCTTGGTGCTGCTGATCGATTGCTCAGCGATCAAATATAATCGACTACAAACCCAAAACAAGTTCTAGACGGAGACAAACCGGTGGCATCGCTTGCTTCTACTGCGCTTCTTGGATGCGTCCATTTACCGTCACTCAACCCGACAATACGGCGAAACCGCCCTTCAGACTTACAGCTGCTCGACAGGGTTTAAAGCGGTCTAGCCTAGATGAGAAATACATCTTCAATGGGCTGTGTGTAGTGTGGGAGCCAGTTGCCATGACGTCATAATTATTACGTTCAGCCCCACCCACCTGTAGATCCATTGCTTCAAAATCAGTGAACTGCTTACTCAGAACCAGTGGGATGATTTCGATTCAATGACTCGAATCTTTTGAATCTCTTTAAGAGATCTGGAGAATCTTCACCAGATTCATTTAGTGCCCATTTGTGTGCATATAATCTGGCTATGTTTTAAAAGTGTTTTAAAGTGTTTTAAAGTCCTCATGAAATCAAAATTGACCCTATTTACTTTTTACTGTTTAGCACATATTAAAGGTCTTAGGGTGAACAATTAATCCGTGCAAGTTAATACACAGAAAAAAATAGTTTGTCGCGGTAATCTTTAATCAAAATCTGAAAAGTAACTTCCGGTCTGGAAACGGCGTTCCTTCTCAGATGATGTCAGTTTGACGGCTTAGGTTTGAAAATGCGTAACCACTCCCCTCCAACTGTTAGTCTGTTATGAGCGCGAGATGGAGAGGAGGTGCGCTGAAGTTAAACCCTGCCCTCTATTCAATATTCCGTTTCACTCGGAAATATGTCACAGCACTGAAGAAAACTCACTTGCTACTTCCGGTTCACTGGGACTTTAAAGAGAGTTTTATTTTATTTTTCCACTGCATGGGCATTCATTTAAATAAACTAGAAAAATTGTGACTTGTTTAATTGGTTTAATTTACAAAGTTACAAAGTTGAAGGAGATTCAAATGATGAGATGAAAAAGTGAACAATACGCTACTTGCAGCCTCGTGACATACTTCCGACTTGAATTGTTACAGTTCGCTCGTTTCCGGGTTGGCCGCCAATGTTTATAGGTTTGATTTAAAATGTTCAAAAAAGAAGGTACTTCAGCAAAAGAAATACCGTGAACACTGTTGAGTTCTGCTGTGTACAGATGCTCACTCACGAACGAAACACCACTACGAACATCAACATGATGCATGTTGTCTATGTAGAAACCACACTAAGTTTTTTAGAATCAGTAGCTGGGTAAATAAACAGATAATTCACTCAGGGTTTTTCCTGCATAGAGAATTATGAGGCGGCCGCCTCCGTCTGTCAACGGCAGTCACATGCTCAGATTCTTGGACTGTAATGCTGCATCCAGAAGTGGAAAGAGTAACAAAATATTCTGCTCAAGTAAAAGTACTATTACTTCAATGAAATTTTAATAAAAATTACTAAGTAAAAAGTTTTAAGTAAAATGACTGGTCTAAAGGCTGATTTATACTTCTGCGTCGTTGTCTGCGGTGACGCGCAGTTAAGCCCAATTTATACTTCTGCGTCGAGTGTACGCCGTAGCTACGTCGTAGGCTGTGTGTTGCTCGCGTAGCCTACGACATTCCCTGACGCGCACCTCTCCAAAAATGTAACAGCACGTCAATTTTACGCGGACCGCAAGTGCTGTGATTGGTCTGCCAGAACCCCTCCCTCAGGAATACACATGCTGAGTTAAGGCTGATTTATACTTCTGCATCGGACCTGCGCCACAGCCTCTACGCCGTGGGCTACGCGTCGATTTTATTTATACTTCTGCATTGTTGTCCGCGTTGACGTGCAGTTACATATGCAGAGGGAGCATGTGTATCCCTGAGGGAGGGGTTCTGGCAGACCAATCACAGCGCTTGCGGTCCGTGTAGAATCAACGCATTGTTAAATTTTTTGAGAGGTGCGCATCAGGGTACGTCGTAGGCTACGCGTGCAATACACAGCCTACAACGTAGCTACAGCGTACACTCAACGCAGAAGTATAAATTAGGCTTTAGAGAGGCATGTGTACCCCTGAGGGAGGGGATCTGGCAGATCAATCACAGCACTTGCGGTCCGCATAGAATCGGCACGTTGTTACATATTTGGAGAGGTGCAAGTCAGGGTACAGGCTGATTGAGCATGTGTACCCCTGAGGGAGGGGTTCTGGCCAACCAATCACAACGCTTGAGGCCCGCATCGAATCGACGTGTTGTTACATTTTTGGAGAGGTGCACGTCAGGGTACGTCGTAGTCTATGCATGCTACACACAGCCTACGGCGTACACTCAACGCAAAAGTATAAATTGGGCTTTACTGAGTTACTTTTTTAACAGCGGTGGTGGGGACTCTCCTGTGTAGGATTGTAATAGAATGAGATTTTCATGATACGATAACCAGAAAACATTAGAGTTTCACAGCATCACGGTATTAAGCAATTATTGAATAAATAAACTGTATTAAAATATGGTTCTTATTATCACCAGTTAAAAAGTAAAAGTAAAATTACAGATTTTTAATACTACTTAAAAAAGTAGAAGTACGCAGAAAAACTACTCAGTTACAGCAACGCGAGTATAGGCCTAAATGTAATTTGTTACTTTCCACCTCTGGCTGCATCTGATATAATTAATAACACATTAAAGTTAATTATTCTTATTGGGAAGTTTCATATTCATAAAGCTAAAGTAGCCTAATGTCTATCACACCTGCATTTAAGTTTGTCTGTAAAGATCTTAAAATATTTTATGACTCATATTGAACTCAATGTTCAATAAATAAGAAGAAAAAAACAAACAAACAAACAAAAATTATCTCTCATATTGAAAAACGTAATGGTGTAAATGTAATGTTTTACCCTGTACAATGTAAGATCTGTTATGCATATCCCCAAATTTCTGTTTGTTTTTGTTAGATGTTAAATGTCATTGTGTTTTTTCTTTCTTTTTTCTTTTTCTTTTTTTGTGCGTGTAAAATTGAATAAAAAACAAATAAAAAGTCACATGTTCAGATTAGGCCAGGAAGCCCGTTTCCGCCACTAAAAAAAAAAAAAAAAAAAAACAAATGAAATGAAAAAGAGTAATTATGCGACTTTTTATCACACAATTGTGAGATATAAAGTCAAAATTCTGACTTTTTTTCTCAGTCAGAATTGTGATTTATTTCACGCAATTGCTAGTTTTTATCTCAGAATTGTGACTTTATATCACGCAATTACTCTTTTTATTTAGTGGCGGAAGCGGGCTTCCATAGGCCTGTCTTGATATTTAAATAATCAGAAATACATATCGCCACATAATCCTTCAGCAATCATTCTTATATTATGATTTGCTGGTACAACGTCATCTAAAGCTATTCCATAGCTGAATGTGAGTGACAGAAGAATATTTACGTCGTTAAATTAAAATGGTAAAACTCGTCTCCCCTTCGCTGCAGCTGTCAATCATTCTCCGTTTAGCGTTCAAACAGCCTCGTCCGGTCACAGCAGGCAGCACGCGCGGTAAAACTCTCCATTATTATACTTGATCTGTAGATAAAGGGCTGTGGGTTTGCATAAAGTGACTTTATCTTGCAAGAGTTTGTCAGCGTTGGCTGTTTCTGAACAATGCTGTACTCGCGGGTGACAACACATGGACTATTTATTAGCATCACACGCAAAATAACTGGAATTTAAAACTATGAGGAAACAAATGATCAGTAATCTGTTGGACAGACATTATAGAGTAGGATTTGTGCGTCAACATCTCTTCTCTTTGTGCCGTGAACTTTTCAATGCAACTTGCGTTGCGCTGCGCACTTTGACTCCATGTTGCTTTAAGCACGTCATTCTGCACCTGGGATGCGCATAAGCGGTTTGTGCCGCTCTGTTTTGAAGCGTTTCATCATAGTCATCTTGTTCTCTCGTTGCCCCATTCAAAAGCTGCACGTTTACAATAAACATCTTGTTATTTTATATTATTTGTGTAGGCCTATTTACATTCATATATAACTAAATAGCCTATAAATATAAAAATAATATAAATTGTTTTTCATAAATGTAGGCTATTTTATAAGAACACTAAGTAATTTGTACCTTTTTATTAACATGTTTAGGTTTCATAAAATTAGTCCAAAGATTTCAAGAATTACTTTTTGTAACTATTCACTCACCTAGTTTAATGTATGTTTTTGTCATAGTTTATGATTCTATGTTTTTATTCATTTATTGTTTTCTCTATAATGAAGTAGGCCTAGTGTGTACTTAGTGGATTCTGGGTTGTGTTTAACATAAAAGAGTGACCATTAGTTCCACAAACACAGATGTATAGGACATAACCCTTTTATTTTGCCAGTTTGTTTTGACTGTTTCAGTTATTTATACTTAAATATTTAAAGGTGTTAGCTGTAATCTTACACTCCAAAATGAAAACTTAAAAAAATATTAAATTCAAAAATCGCGGACCGCGGGTCGGCCGGGCCAAGCAAGATTTTACCTCCGCCTCATTTTGAGCCAGGAAAAACCCTGTTACTGTATAACATAACAGCAACAAACACAATTCAGCGCATTCGCTATAATAAGCCACCCGCAAATCTAATTAAACAGTCCGAATGTACGTTTCCATGGTGTGTTGTTTTTTAGGAAAGCCGCTAAATGGTTTGTTTATGACTATTTGAACAGCTGATTTCCAGGCACAAGCCACACACTGCACCACAGGCTGTAAATGCAAAAGAAAGTGACGTCTTAATCATTTCTGCTTCATTACAAATCAACTCTAAATACATTTCAAATGAAATTTATTGTACATATGGCCATACAGCAAATGACTTTCGTATTGTAAATATAAATGGTGTGATCTTTCAATAAATATACATGACCTTATTAGAGAAACATTAGATAAATAGCGCCCCCGTCTGTATAAATTACGCATTTACACAACGATTTTGCAAACAGCTCAAATTGTAATATGCCTACACAGAGAGATAATCACAAATATGATCAAAATAATAAATAATTGGGTGGCCAATAACTCTTTTATAATCATATTTGCTAGTTGCTAATTATGTTTCATGACAGAAAACAGTAAGCACAAGCATACTCAGTTTAAATAAATGCAGTCTGATTAATGAAATATATTTCTGATATATCTGTAAGGGTCGCTGCTTTTTAAATTGACAGTAATTACAAAAGGCACATAAAACAGCCAGTCAGCTGTGTTTTAAATGTTGAAAACAGACCAAATAGATTTCTTAGGATTCTCTTCACACTATAGCACTTCTTGAGGACTCCCAGCCCCCCATCTTCAGGTAGCCCATTACCTCATGTTTTTACCCTTTGGCTTTCTGGAGGATGATGCTGCAGCCAGCATTTGGCAGGGGGAAAAAAGAAATGAACAATATAATAATATAAAAATAAATAATCAATATATAGCTTATGAGAAGGAAGGTCAATAAATAAATAGGGTATGTGGTGGGTGGAAGTGGTGATGTGAAACACTTCCTTAGATAACAAAATCAAAAACACATTCCCTCCTTTTTTGTAAGTGTTCTTGGCCCTTTGGTGAAACTGTACTTTGTTGACATTTGTAAGTGCTGAATCACAATGATGTGAACCTTGTTAAAGGAATAGAGTGTAGGCCTAGGCCTACTAAACATTAGTTTAGCTTCAAGGTAGGCCTAGTTCTAATACAATTTTAGGATTTCAATTTGATTAAGGCAAATAGTATCAACATGTAAATTGAGACTTCTGAAAGTCATGCCAAATGCGGAGAAGATTCTGTGGATTAAAGCCATTCACTACAATGCGCTTGGAAAAAGTGCACCTTTCATAATGAAGCTGGCGCACCTCAAAAAGATTCCTGAGTCCCATAAATCTTGTTGCGTAAACTGGTTTTACACCCAGGACGTGCAGGCACAACCCCACATAAACATCTTCGAGTGGAATTGGCCGGACAAATCTAGAGGCCCATGATATTTTCCTGGCCAGGTCAGTGGAAAAGACATATGCAGCTCCAGACACGTATGGAGGATACCAGGTGTCTGTATACAGATCCTCTGGGATATACCATTTGTTGAAGCTGTCCCTGTGAGGAACAGCATCTGAGATGACCGATCCAGTGATGTAGTCTTTCCTTGAGGACTCGCCCTGGCCATGCAGGTAGTCCACCAGGTAAGGCACATTGAGAAAGACATCTGCATCGATCTTCATGGTATACCAGGCACCCTGGCAGTAAGTGGCTATCCAGTTCATAATCATCATTGTTTTGATTGTGAGATTATGGTAGCTGTCCACAAAGTCCATTTGAATAATGTCACCATATTCCTTGTTCTCCCTCTCAAGGTGCTCCTGCAATACTGGGTCGCTTTGTGCGGGCTGACCAATGACAAACAAATGCAAAATATTCACACCAGGAATCAAGCCATGTTGACCCCATGTCTTTCTAATAGCAGTCCTGGCCTCTCTGCCTTTGAGAGTCACTGGAATCATAAGAACCAGGAAAGGACTCTTCTTCTCACACAGTTCTGGCTGGTTCAGAATGAATCTGTATGTTGAGGGTGAGATCACATCATGGAGCTTTTTGGGAGTTGGAGTCTTCTTCGGAAGAGACGGCCAAAGTAATGTGTTGTTGAAAGCGAAGATAGCTAAAAGTGTTATCAATCCAGCGACAGCAAGGTACTTTAAAAGTTTTAACCGCGATCGTTCCCGCATATTTAAACGAAAAACAAACTTAATCACCCATACACTGTGAACAGTTAGCCTACAAAACTTGAATGTCAGTTTTAACGAAATGTAAGACTCGTGCGTTTGTTACCAGACGTGACCAACCCTTCTTGACAGATCTTGACTAAAGCAACTTTAATTTTCTATCGGTTTTATGTGGACGTTATGCACAAGATAAACCAGCTAAGCTATAAAGGTAATTTTTTTGAAATATGTATAATATAACCAGTTACAGTATCACAGGGGAGTGTTCTATCCAGAGTTGCCAGATTGTACTAGCATACAGAAGCGAAACACTGATCTAATGATTGAATGAGGACAGACATTCGCTTGACTTTGGATTCACGATTAAGCAACAAAGTTTCTTCATTTAAATTGTTAAAGAAACCCGCACAAATCATCGCAAATCAGGTCAAATGTTCTTCGCCCATTTGCGCATTTTCCTCGCACAATCTGGCAACACATGATGTTACTGGAAAACATCTGCTATGTTTGCTTGCAGACCGTCACATCCGTGACCGGTTTGTTTCTAATGTAAGAAACAATTTTAAAAAGGAAGAAGAACACACAAATTAAACGTAAATGCCTACACATAATTTAAAAATATGGTTTTCATTATCTACGATTATTTCCCCCACCACCCCGTTACCTTTTGCCTTGGTCTACCTGGTAGCTGCGAATTGATAAAGTGATGATAAAACGGTCAGCCAGCCAATCAGATTGTGTGTCGTGCTTGAATAAAGTTAATCACGCAGTAGCAGTAGTAGTTTGTTTATGGATTGCACTTAGGAAATGACACTTTTTAATACATGTGAAAACTGTAAAAGCTACATTAGGCTAATTTTGTGTCCAAATAAGCACATGTTGCAAACGTGATTTATTAAACAAAATCTGTTTTATTGTAAGAGGGGTTACAAAGAAACACCTGTTGTACACCCATTTAATAAACAAACAAACAAAAATATTCAAATACCAAAACGAGACATAATTTACACAGGTATTGTATGGGTCAGTGGTTTAGTCGATAGCAGGGAAGGGGCGAACACGAAGACTTATTCTGTATATTAATTCTTTTTGCAAACAGAAAATTCTTTTTACAAACTTTTCCTTTATGATTCTTGAACATTATACAAGCTCAAAGTATCACTTAATCCAAAGATTAAACAAAGGTCCTGCCTTAACCTTTGTTTCATTTAAATCTTTTAGAGGATAACAAGCAACAAATCAATATTCTTATGCTCTGTGACTGAATGCCAATATAGTTATAGGGTACAGGAAACACGACAAAAGGTGCATATAAATGAACACTTAGCAGTACTGTAAAGGTACTGGTTTGAGAAACGTGCCACTTGACTTCAGAACTGATGAGCATGAGTTGTTCGAGAGAGAGAGAGAGAGAGAGAGAGAGAGAGAGAGAGAGAGAGAGAGAGAGAGAGCGCGCGAGCATGGGTACTTAGATTTATCACAGTCAGGCTAGAAAGAGATGAAAAGATCTCTGAGCCTCCCCACTAGATATTTTTATACAGTCCTGCATATTAAATGCGGAGTTATCATGTGCCATTAAACTTCTCACCGTAATTGAGAAGTTAAAGTATTCTTGAGGATAACAATGAGGAAAGAGGCTCCAATGAAAATAAAAATAAAAATACCACACACAAACATTCAACTCTCTCCACTGTAACTGTATGTGATATACAGAAAGAATAATATTATTATTATTTTTTTTTAACTGGAAAGCACCAAGCCAAACTCAAAATCTCTCCTCAGTCGGCATTGTATTATATAGATGTTACTGGAGTGTCTGTCTTTGGTGTGCTTATGATGTACAGGCACAGTGTGTAATGTTAAACACTTCACTATGAGTCTATTGGTTTACTGTTGAACAGAAGTGGTACACACACAACTGTGTATGGACTTCAGCTTTGAAGACTTTTTTTGTTCTTGTTTTCCATGAATAGGAGAGTAGAGAGCAGGCTGGGCTCCTGGCAGTGGCTTTGGTAGATGAAGGGGATGAGATGATGCAGGAGGAACAAGGAAGAATGGGCAGCAGAAGAGGGTAGGTTGGTTGGAGCTGGAGTGCACTGGTTTACGATCGCTTTCTCCTTCCCTCAAAGTTCCTGAAGTTGGCGGGCCTGATCTTCATCTCTGCAAACTCAATGGAGTGCTCATGACCCTTCCAGTGGAACCAGTTTACACCCTGGAGAAAAAAATTTTAAATTATCTTTACATCTCTTCCATAGTCACACGGTTCTCTTACAAGAATCTCAAACTGAAATGTAAATCTGTCTCTTCTGTATGACAGATTAGAAAGCACGTAGGAAATTTGTACCTTGCTGTGACTGTTGTCTCCGTATCGGCCCATTATATTGACTCGATGACAGTTTTTATACCAGAAAGCTCCCTTATAAGACAACGCACAGTTGGTGACAGCTATATCGTTGTCGTGATCGTAAGTTGAGAATGGACGGCTGTGGTGATACGTCATTGAGTCACCTTTAAAAGAGCATCATCACATAATCAGATTTTAAAACAACTATCAATAACCACACAGTGTTTATTTTTGAGCATTATATATATATATATATATATATATATATATATATATATATATATATATATATATATATATATATATATATATATATATATACACACACACACACAGACACGACACGTACTGTTCAAAAGCTTTTCGTGTTGTTTTCAAATTTGTTAATAATGAGAAATGTCACTCCTAATCAGCATACTGAATGATTTCTGACTGATCATGTGACACTGAAGACTGGAGTAATGGTTGCTGATAATTTAGCATTGTCATCACAGCAATACATTACATTTTAAAAGTTATTAAAATAGAAAACATATTTTAGATTTTATTAATATTTCACAATATTACTGTTTGTACTTTATTTTGAGCACAAGAGACTTCTTTCAAAAACAAAAAATATTTTTGAAAAGTAGTATATATTATTGAATGGTAGTATAAGAAATATATTAGACAAAAATAATAAAAATAAATATTTTATTATTTTAAATGAATATATATATATATATATTTAATTTTTTTATTTATATAAAATATATAAATAGAAGTGGAGAGAGGTCAAAGATTTTACCCGCAGTGCCGCTGTATCCTCCAACATGAACTTTGTAGCGACTACGTGGTTCAGAGACTGAAAACTTGTCATATTGCGCATATGCAGACTCTCCCTTATCTCTGAGGTCCACACGCAGCTCATACTGCCCAGAGGAGGTGATCTTGTGGAGGTTAGAGAGACCTGCAGACACAGGCAATGAAATTTGTAGTCCAATATGCTAACAATTTCACCATATCATAACACCTTTGGGCCTCTGTACTTAGCAATTTGCCATGTCTACGCAGATATAAACATACCCAGCCAGAATTCATCGTTCAGGTCACCGAAGCCTGCAGTGTAGTTCTTCCAGTTTCTGAAAAACTCTACTTTACCACTCTGCCGTCTCACAAACACCTGCATGGAGGTACCACAATAATACAATGACTCTTGTTTATGTGAGCCTGTGTTTTTGCTCTCTGTTTGATGAGATTTTACTTAAAAGAAAAAAATTCTAATTCAGTCATCATTTATTCACCCTCATGTCATTCCAAACCCTGCATGACTTTCATTCTTGCATGGAGCACTATAGGAGATAGAAACGCATTTGGTACGTGTGGGTGAGTAAATGTTTAAATTTTTGAGCGGACTATCTTCTCTATAGGATCAGAACAGTGAATTTTTCTATCCCGCACGGAATTTGAGGAAGAATGACTCACAATCCAGCCGCCCCCATCAGTGGTCATATCGCAGTAGACCTGCAGGGGCTGATTCTCATCTCCACGCAGGTAAATAGTGTACAAGCCTGAGGCTGTGTCTCCATTCAACAGAGCCTGCGAGCAGTCTTTAGGATGCTTGTACAGCACTCCAACTGGTGATAAAGAAAGAAAAGTGTTTGACCAAGGGCAAGCTTATGTTATTCAGAGTCCATAATCATGTAGTGAAGCTGCATTTCAGCACTGACACAATAATATAAATGTATTGGCTCACTGGTGGTGAAGACTGTAGAGATGATTCTGCTTCTCTTTGGCCCAGCGATGGCCTGCAGTTTGACTGTGTATTCCGTGGAGGCAGTCAGCTGAGACATGCTGTAGTACGTTGCTGTGGGGCTTAGGACAACCTCCTGAGCCAAGAGAAGAACACCAGGAACATACAACTATCAGTACAGCAGCATTGGACAGTGCATGTATTAATCACTGTAGACCGGAAAAATAACCACGCTTTAGTTTTAAGGCCCAAATAAACTGCTGTAAATCATCATATTTAATGTTTAGTTATTTATTTGTGAGGCTCACTCACCTTGACAATGCCATCAGCGGATTCAAAGCTAAGGATATACCCACTGATGTCTGCTCTGGGTGGCTTCCATGTCAACATGGCAGTCTCTGTTTGAATATTACTGGCAGCCAGATTCTGAGGGGCATCAACATCTGTGATAGAGGGTATTTAGTTATTTGTCAGGGATTCCATGGTTAATGCAATACAAATGAGCATGTACTGATAATTGGCCAGGCCCATCTCCACTATGTTGTAGGCATTGTTGTATTAAGATTATATGGCATGATCTCTTGATGCTGACAATGTGTGTCGATGTTTCTTAAATTTTGGGCACTTATATCTAAAGGGTTGATATTTATTAAAACTACTGATTTACTGATATTTTATATAATTTTTTAATGTAATACTAAAATGCGACTGATACCATTTTATTTATTTAGTTATTTAGTCAACAACTTAGGGTTTGACCTAGTGCTGCTATATTATTAAAAAGTCCATATTTACAGGGGACCATTTCCGGCAATAAAAGAATATTGTGTTCAATACTCCCACACACATTAACTTTGGGTTTAATCACTGTTTTATGAGGGGGTCCTTGGGAAATGTTCTACTCTGTAAGGGCTGTCTGGCTACAAAAACTTGAGAACCCCTGAAGAAAGGGATGGGTTTTTTAAGTGGTCATCATATACAGTGCTCATGTATTTTTGCCCAGTAGGAAGATATATCAGAAGCTGTGCTGTGTTGCTTTACACCAATAAAAAAAAAAAAAAATGTCTATGAGTATACAGATGTCTTGTGGTGTTTGTGTGCACAGTTGAGTAAACGTTCACTTTACCTGTGGTGAACTCCGTGGTGGTTGCAGCACTCTTGGCTGCCTCTCGGACTGCATAGACTTTAACAGTGTATAAGGTGGCGGGTTTGAGGGAGCTCATTTCAAACTCCACAGTGTTTCCAGACACCCTTTCCATCACTGGAGCCACTGACAAAGAACAAAATACACAACTGAGACTCACTGCTCTATTGTTTTAGTCTGTAGCGCCTGAAGCAGCCTTCCCTCAAGAATAATGATAGAACAAAGACAGTCAGAGTTGAGTTACCACTGTCTGCGCTGTAAGTGATGACATATCCGTCCACAGTAGCGATGGATGGCTGCCACAGCAGCAGGGCTTCAGTGTCGGTGATGTTGACTGCTGTCAGACCGCGTGGCTTATCCAGGGCTGAGGGCCAACAGATACACACAGAGACATGAGAGAAGCAAAACTCACAATTTGGAGTTGATTACTAGGCTTCTGTCAGACAGAAAAGCAAAACACTTACAAATAATAGGCTTACTGTATAGGCTAATGAGAGGTCAACTACAAACCAGTCTAATCTGCTAAAAATTACAAAATTATTTAATCTATTATTAATCATTTTATAATATAATATTAATTACAATTATTGATTAATTTATAATCAGATTATAATTATTACCAATTGAATTATATACTTATTCTTATTTACTACTTTTGGTGAGAGCTTTCTTGTTCCATAAACTATAAGAAGATGAGATTATCATAGTATTAGAGTGAGACGTACCTGTTGTGACCCTGTCAGATCCTGGTTCACTCTCCTCCAAGCCCTTCACAGCGATGACAGTGACCTGGTAGGTCACTCCAGGGGTCAGATTAGGCAGCATGGCTTGAGACTCACCTCCATCTACTTTCAGTGTCATAGGGCTGCCTGCAGGGGTAGACAGAACACTGGAATAAACTAGAAATAGCTTTTGTCACTAGAGGGCAGCATTGTCTGTGATTGATTGGCATGGTGATATGCAAGAATATTCTGCTGATGGATAAAACATTTTGGCTTGATTGATGATGTGCACTGATAGATTCACATAACTGAAGATGGCCTGATCTAAAAACCTGCACAGATCACTGAGAGGCTAAAAGGACAATATGGGACTTTAGGGGAACGTCTCTTGAATTCAATCAATTTATTATGCCAAGAAGGCATGCAGTCTAAGATAATTTCCTCCTCGACTTATGCAATATATTACGCAAGACAAAATTTATGACAAATCATAAACTGAAGAAGTACAAATAATAATATGATTTGCCAACAGGAAGCCATCCAAATGCATAGAAAACCACACAGGAAAGTCTCACTTTTCAAAGATGGCTTGTGTGTCAACAATGTGACTTGGAAGGAGGAAGAATCCTTTCTTTTATATCCAGACCAAAAGCTCCAAATGTGCTATAAATAGCATAAAAAAAGCACACGTTCAAAAGTCTGGGGTCAGTACGTTTTGTTTTAAAGAAATTAATTCAGTAAGGACACATTTATAGTGTCACAAATATTTATGTTTCATATAAATGATGTTCTTTTGAACTTTCTATTCAGCTTTTCTATTCAGTTTCCATAAATTGTTTTCAACAATCAGCATATTAGCATGGTTTCTGAAGGATCATGTGACACTTAAGACTGGAGTAATGGCTGCTGGAAATTCAGCTTTGCCTTCACAGAAATAAATTACATTTTAAAATATATTAAAATAATATAAACCAATTATTATTTTAAATTGTAATAATATTTTTGATCCAACTCCAAACTTTTGAATGGTAATGCATATAATTATAAAGTGACAGTACTGAAACCATAATGGCCACGTTACTTACCACCCTGAATGGGTACATAGGTGACCCGGTAGCTGTCTACACTGGTACGGGGCATAGTCCAGTGAACAGTAGCCGATGTATCAGTCACATCAGAAAAGCGTATCCCCTTGGGTGTACCTAGACCTGGGTAGAAATGGCACACATAAGAAGCACAACAAGAATGAACTGTTAAAGAAAATGAGGTCTAAAATTGGACAAATAAGTGTTAAAAACAAAACCATTTCCCAGAACAAGTAAATTCAGACCGTAAGAGAAAACAATAATACAGTTGGTGTGAAGAAACTTCTTGAACAAATAGATATATGAAAGTAAACATTCAGGACGTGAGGACAAGCAACTGTGTGGCAACAGATAAAGGACACACAGACAAAGGACCTGGCCTTAAAGCTATTTCTCAACGTTGGACCTCAGAATCTCGCGTGACAGATGCAAGAAGATTAACTTGCCCCCAGTACAGAGAAACAATAGTGTGACATGCCAACATCAGACACAAGTGGAAAATGAAGCTTGCTGGTATAAAGGAAGATTGCCAGAGACAGGCACGCAACAAGAAAAAAATACACTAAATAGTTGGTCTTGCTCTGTAAATAAAACACTCAATCACACAGTAAATAGAGACAGAGCAAGTAAGACTGGTGAATGAAAGAACACTTGGATGAACAGGTGTTGTTAATGAAAGTCACTTGAGCTAATCTGTAGACACAATAATAAAAAAAATGAGTGATGTGATTTTGTTAAATATGGGATAAATGAAAAAGATCTACAATCTACAGAACAGAAGAAAAGAAAGAAAAAGAGTTAGTGGTTCCTCCACCAGGGTCTCTTAAAAATCCAATACCTGTTCGAGCTACAGCCAAAATGGGCTGGAATTTCCGTCCCAAAATGATCCCAAAGAGCTTGATTTCATACTCTGTATCTTCATTGAGACCTGTCACTGCTTCTGTTCGCTTGTCTCCAGATACACTAATCTGGTGAGGTTGGCCCAGTCCATTAGAATCGACGACTTTGAGGTTGAACGTATCAAAGACGCCCTCCGGTGCTGTCCAAGACAGTTTAAAGCTGTGCGGTGTGATGTCCGAGACCAAAAGATGCTCCACTTCAGGTTCAGCTTCTGGTTGACAAAATAATAAAGTTGTTCTTCCACTGTAAACTCTGTGAAATGTACTTAGAAGATGTTAAATGACCAAGAAATGCAAATGCGGGTCGCAAAACCCTTTTTCCTTCTTTGTGGTGTTTGTTAGAGACAATTCAGAGATAATGCTACCCATGCATGAAAATAGCCAATTGTTCAGTCATCTATCAGTTTTTTCCTATCGATGGCAGGTGATGCTGAAATCAGTGAGCCAGTAAATTTAATTTACATATTTGGATTAGAATATGGAATGAGATCTGTTGGTTAGTAGAAAAAAAAATTGACATTGATGAATTTTCCACCATTATATTAGGTTCCACCATCATAATTGTATTGTCATATAATAGCAGTCATGCAGAGTTCAAGACTGAGCTGTTCCAGGACAATGACATATCCATAATAATCATATTGACAGAAGGTTTCATCCTTGAAATGCATTTTTCATCTCGTTTTTAGCTGAACTTGCAAAAAAGCCACTGACATATGAATTCTGAAAGGGACTAGAGAAGCAATTGTTGTGGTAAGGATATGTAAAACTAAAAAACCTAAAGCCTTGACCACATAAGCAATGGATTGTATTTTCAACAATAGCCTTGTCTGTGCCAGAATATGGTTTTTAATATGCTGTGGTTTGCTCTTCATCTTGTACCAAGAACCAGTTACTGTTTTACACATGTTTCTTGCCTTTACTTTAAAAGTAGATTATAGCACCATAAATTCAGTCGATTAAGATTTATCTCTCATCTGAAGGAGGAGGAGTAGCATGTTAACTTGTTATAATAACTTGACCTAATTAAATGTTAATGCAGTTAAGGCTGTCCTTAATTTGACATTGTAACTTTTTGTAACTCTGCTCAGTCTAATTTCTATAGGCTGATGAGAAAAGCCAGAACCAGAGACGTCCAACAATCCAGCATAATGTGCAGATGGGGGAAAAGCAAGCATCTGCAAACATTAAAATTAAAATTTTAAAAGGAATAAATACATAGTTTATATTTAGAGTAACCACATTTATGATATTAATCTGATCACGTTCTCCTCCAGATATATGTAACAAATTATGGAAATGGAATGGTAATTTAGTAAAGTTATTTTGAGATCATAAATGTTCAAAAAACAATGTAGTATTGATCCAAACCAACAACGCTTTAATAAAGCCTTGTTGTCCTAAACTAAACTTTCAAGAGAAAAAAAAGGACCCTTGACCGGACTGAACCTCTTCTTCGTCTAAAGCTCTGGATGATGTGAAACAGAAAAGACATTTGTTGAATGTGGAAAAGTGTTGGAAATGAAAACCAGCGAGGACAAATCCCGTGGAGCTGTCCCTCTTCATTAGCACTGTTCACTTGTTTAAGAGTGTCAGCAGTGTTTGAGGCATTTCAAGAGTACTAACATGTGCTCTCCAAGGATCACTTTCATCTGACTGGCTTCTAAGTCTCTCTGGTTTGACAAAGAGGCATCTGTTTGTGGAGGTGGAAAAGGCGCCAGCTAACCTACAGAAACAAGGTCTGGAAGCAGTAATTCTACAGCAGGCAGCTAAAACCTCTGAGGGGGATATCTGTGTTGACACAGCTAAATGCTACAGCGGGGATAAGCACACCAACTATAAAGTGAAAAGTTTCTGTAAATGATTTTAAAAGCTTGTCTTACTCAGGACAGAGTGAGGCAAGAGTTCATGGGTCATGTGACATGAATAGAGAGGAGGTTAACAGAAATCCAATCAGTTCCCCTTCTCCTCTGCCTATTTGCATGCAGACTTGAGAGACTGCTACAACTGTGGCCCCTGCAGCCACTGGCTGATAAACGCCAAGAAAATGTGTGAAAGTGAGGCATAAGAATGAGAAGTAGTGCAGGGTCAGAAAACTGGGCGTGCATACTGAAAAGATCCTTCACAAGAAGCGACAAAAACTCCTCAGGATCACTTCCATGGCAGTACACCCCAGCCTAGTCACCCGCTCTATTCGCTGACTTTCTGAGGGGGGGCAAAACTCTGGTATGTGCCTAATAAAAAACAATACAACTTGTCTGGTTTGCTGGTAGACTATAAATGCCACAAACCAAATAATTTAAATTGACTCACTAAAAATGTGAATTGAATGCCGCAGTCAATTCGAATGAAAAAGCCATCAATAGTCTAACTTTGTTTTGCCCGTTAAACACAAATGTACCAGTGAAGACAGGCAGAGGTCATTTATTGCACCTGCAGGCTGTGCTGGTGATTATGCAGACGTGAATGTGTGGGGTAGCATTATGATGCTGTGCAGGTGTGCTCTGAATGTCAGCATGCTTCAACATAATTCAGCAGATGGGAACAGTGTCGACATTTCACAGAATCTGCAGTTGACTTAAAAGAGGCTTGGTGGGGTTTTTTATTTTATTGTTATTTTTTAGCACTTTGCAAATTATTTGCATCTGAAATCACATACTGTCAGAGAGTATGTAGGCCTACTGCATTTAGGGATGGCCAATAATAAAGTATATTCTACAAGTACACGTGTAGAATGTATAAAATGTTCAAAAATGTGACTTACGACACCAGATCATAGGTTTTAATGAATGCTGTTTATTCTGACATATTACGTTTGATGTATTGCTTTTTGCATACTTCATGGGGAAGTAGGCATATTCGGATGTTGGGATTTATTCTAGAGACAGTCATGGATAGTAAGAGCAGTGCAAGTAAACCTCACTCCCCTGGCCCCAAGAGGCGTACTAGCGACTGACGCTAGAGACTTTGTTAGCGCACCTTCCTCCCATGCCGGAGATGCTGGTTCAAATCTCGCTTTTTGCGGTGCAAGTAGAACCAGATGGGTTACAGCTGCATTACATTACCATTCAAAAGTTTGGGGTCAGTAAGATTTTTTGTCTCCACTATGGCTGTATTAAAGGGATAGTTCACCCAAAAATGAAAATTAGCCCATGATTTACTCACCCTCAAGTCATCCTAGGTATATATGACATTCTTCTTTCAGACTAATAAAATCGGAGTTAAATAAAAAAATGTCCTGGCTCTTCCAAGCTTTATAATGGTAGTGAATGGCAGCCCAAAATTTGAAGCCCAAAAAAGTGTATCCATCCATTATAAAAGTAATCCACACGGGGGTTAATAAAGGCCTTCTGAAGCGAATCGATGGGTTTTTGTACAAAAAAATATCCATATTTAACATTATGAAAAAGAAGAATAAAAAAAGGAGAATGTCATATATACCTAGGATGCCTTGAGGGTGAGTAAATTATGGGACAATTTTCATTTTTGAGTGAACTATCCTTTTAATTATTGAAATATTATTATTATTATTATTATTATTATTATTATTATTATTATTCAAAATACCTGTTTTGGTATTTTTAAATGCAATTCATTCTTGTGAAGGTAAAGCTGAATTTTCAGCAGTTATTACTCCAGTCTTCACACGATCCTTCAGAAATCATTCTAATATGCTGATTTGGTACTTAAGAAACATTTATTATTATTATCAATATTAAAAACTGTGCTGCTTTTTTCTGGAAACAGTGATAATTTTTTCATGATTCTAGAGAGTTCAAAAGAACATATAAAATATAAAAATTTAAATTAATTAAGATTAATAAAAAAAAAGAAGCTGACTCAAGCTTTTAAACAGTAGTGTAGTAGAGGGGAAATAGACATTTTCAAATTGGGATTTCTTTTGGAATTAGTCATATTTGATGAGGCTGCATTATATTTATGTTATTTAGTTGACAGTGGCCAAATATTTACTTAACCTTCTATATTAATAGTGGAAAATTTAAACAAATTCTAGTTGGAATAGTTTAAGTACTAGATGATAGATGGAGAGATGAAAACACTAAAAAGGCTACAAAATGCTGGTCAAAACAATGTGTTAGTATCAATTCAAGATGTGATGTGATAAAGAATTGCACATTAAAAGAGATAAGAGGTTAGTCTGTATTGCTGCTTGAGGCACAGCATTTGATCCAAAGACTGGAAAAGAAAAGATGCCAAAAGACAACCAAGCTGGTCCATGACTTGGTAAGTAATGATACCTGTGATGGCTTCAGCAAAGACAGGATCTAAGAGATCACCCTTGTACAGCCCATACAGTGTGACCCTGTAGAAAGTGCTAGGGGAGAGGTCAGTGACAGCCAGGCTCAACTCCTGGCTGGATAGTGTGTGGTTCTGGCCATCAGATAAGCCATCTGGGTCAGAAACTTCAATCAGAAAGCCCTCAACCTCTCCTCTGTCCAGCTCCCAGGACACACTGAAGCTGTTCCAGGACACATCAGAAATGGTGATGTTTCCCACCTGAGGTTTCTGCTCATCTGGATGACAAACAGATCAGAAGATAATTATTTTGGCAGGAAAATATACATTTAAGTGAAGAGCATCATGGGTAATGGTGACTGAAGAGATTTGAACGAATTCTTAAGGCATTCTTCCTTTAAGATGATGGTTGTTTTTGTTGCTTAGAGTCAAATGTATTGAAGTGAAAACAAAAACTACTGAAAGCTTAAAAAAGACAGTGCGCCATGTTTCACATTATTCAAAACAATGCAAAGCATTTTAAGAATTAGAAGGGAAAAATCAATGTTATGTCGAGCAACAATAAACCACTTAATTTGTTACTTCTAACAAATTCATCTCCATCTGTTCCAAACAGAACAGGAACATCTGCCAATGCAGTGAAAACACACACACACACACACACACATGCATGCACGCAGTAAAAAAAAAAAAAAACTTTCAGAAAGTTGTAATGACAAACAAACAAATTTGCAGTCATTTCTCTTACAACCTATTAACATCCAAGCACCAGCTTGCTGAGACAGCTTTGGTATTAATGGCCCTGAGAAAGGCCATTAATTTTTGAAGGTCCTGCCTAGCCTGCCTGAGCAGAGGTACGCTGAACACTTCAAACATGGGAGGCAGCCATGCAGCAACGCGCAGTGCAACCTATAATTGAACATCATTGTGCATTGTCAGCATTCACAGGCAAAGTGGGGGCAGATAGCAAGGAGATGCACGGTGGGCAAACCATTATCCTGTCTATGCACATTCAAGAGGGCAGAAACGTGACGTGCAAATAGGGTGAGAATGGGGATGAAGTGAATGACCTTCCCAGCCATTAGGGCCGCTTGTCGCTTTTGAAACCTGGAAATGAAATAATACAAAGCTGTCAAACAGCAAAACAACTCATTGATCATCTCGCACCATTCATGGGAAGTGAAATTTGGTCAAATTGTTTCATTTTGCACACTTATTCAATCAGTTCTTTCCACTGAAAGCGACCCATGGAAGTCTGAGGAGTGGCCCTCACTGCATGCAGATGGGAATGGGAAGAGGTAGAATAAAAGAATGGCTTTATTGCGGTGAGATCCTCAGGCCACAAACACCTCAAGGGCATTTGGATAAAGCCATTGTTGGAGGCATGCGCAGCCCTTTTTGGCTCTATAGACACCACTGTATGGGCTTTAAGCCATGCATGTTCTTTACACCATAAAGTTGCGATCACATTTGCCATGGACACAAAGCGAAATCCATACAATTAGGTACTTCATGTGAGGGTAAAGATTTTCCAATGCAGATTATGAAAGTATTATGAAAGTGACTTCTGTCTGAGATACATCACTACACATGTTTTTTTAAATTTCGCTTGAAATTCGCTAATGTGACCGCATCTTAACACAACATAGCAATAACTTTGTGCATGCATGCATATGACTGTTTGGTCTCTCTGGTTATGTCCTGGTGTGTTTCCTTTGAGATCTCAGTCATCAGATTTCCACATCTCCATGTTACAAGCTGAAACTCTTCTAATAATGCCAGAGAAGCATTTAGTGAACAGAAGAAAGCCAGACCTAGAGCTCTCCCTGCCCCCACCTTCCCAAATCCTTTGGGTCTGAGAGAAGTGTATGCCCATGTTTGTGTGCCGTGTCTAAGGCCGATAATGGCTGCTGAAATAAATGCATTGGGATTATAGTGCTGGTGATTTCAGAGACAACATTTTAACAGGCGGCTCAGCATGTGTCCTATTTATCAGTCCGCCCCACAGTTCATTGTGGTCAAATCACGCAAATCCAAAAGGGGAGTGGGCTCACTCTGACGATTATCACATGAATGAGCTTTCTGTGCGTGTGTGAGAGTTTGTGTGTGTGTGTATTTGGGATCTTGAGGAACACTATATCTGTTGTCTTGCCTTGGCGACCAAAGCAAACAACTGAGGTTATATTTTGAAGCGCCTTGGTTTTAGTTAATGATTGCTATGTTATACAAGCAAGAACATTTTGGTAACAAAGTTCTGATAGTTAAGTAAGTGGCATCCTGACCACAGTGATTTTGGATTTCATTGGTTTTTCTTAAAAAAATA
This sequence comes from Paracanthobrama guichenoti, assembly GCA_018749465.1. Taxonomy (NCBI): domain Eukaryota; kingdom Metazoa; phylum Chordata; class Actinopteri; order Cypriniformes; family Gobionidae; genus Paracanthobrama; species Paracanthobrama guichenoti. The sequence goes on from CM031947.1 coordinate 17,185,984, forward strand.
AAATAAACCCACATGCCATAAATGAGGGCAGAAAATAGGGATATTAGGCTTAAATTTCCAGTGCATGGTGGCACACTGACAATATGAATATATTGAGATTTTTATAGAAGTCTTCTCAAGATAAGGAGCTACAAAATGTTTCATTCATAGAACAAGGACTTCAGTATCTTCAAACTCCAAAAGAAATATTGACACTTATGGGGGAAAATAGTGAAGATAATAAATTCCCGAGCTGCCTTCAGATCCTCAGTGGCCTGCTGAATAAATGTTTATGTGTGAAAAATTTGATTTAAATCATATTTTTTGAAAGCTGATTTCATGATCCAAACCAATATTGCTTTTGTCACTCTAGAAGCAAGAGAAACTGGATGTGAAGATGCATTCTAAATATATAAGTGAAAATGTAATGATGCATACTAACCTGTGGATGCTGACAGGGTGGCTGGCGCACTCATCTTTCTTCCTCTCTTGGCAGTCAGGCTGATGGTGTACAGCATGCCAGGGTTCAGATCACTCAGAATGTAGGTATTGGCAGCACCAGGTACCTCCAATTCAGTTCTCTTGCCATCCGCAGATACAAACACTAGCTCATAGGTGTCGATTTTGGCGACCGGCCTCCTCCAAACAAGTCTCAGTGTGGTCTCTGTGGTTTCACTTACTTGAAGGTCTTTGGGAGCATCAAGATCTAAGAGGGCAGTGACATTACATTAAAGGATTAGTTCATAAAAATGGCAATTCTGTCATCATTTACTCACCCTCATTTTGTCCCAAACCTGTACAAGTTTCTTCCATTGAATAAAATAGGAGAAGAAACTGGATTAAAGAAACCGGTTGCTTATTTACATGCAATTACAAGGAATAGGAATTGAAGATTTTAAGCTTCAAGAAGAAAGCAAAAGCACAATAAAACGATGTTATGCTATATTCATAGTCTTCTGAAGCTAAACAATGGGCTGTTAACCATTGCAACCAGATCAGTGAGTCAATGAGTTTAATTAATTCAAACCTGTTTTGTGAACTGGATCGAATGATTCATTAAAAGAATTCAACTAATCATTCACAAATCTGTCATGAACAAACCAAAAAGATACATTTTTAATTAATCACAAGTTACATTTTTGGTCAGTTTGTCACACAAAGGCTTCAGAAAGCACATGGGTCATATGGACCATTTTTATGATACATGAGCACTTTGATATGGTGCTTTTTTGTCATTTTGGTACTTGACAAACCCAGTCCTCCTTTTACTTTTGACACAAGAGTGAGTAAATCGTTTTTCCTGAACTATTCCTTTCAGAACGATATATCTTACAACTGAGCTTTATTAAGACTAAGAGTAGATCTCACATGCACTTTCAACTCAGCTTCACTCATGCTGTTGCATATTATAAGAGAAGAAAAGGGAAAAGGCAAGCACATTGAACAAAGTTATAAATGCACATAAAAAACATGCAAGTTAATCACTATTCTGTTAAGTCTTACCAGTCACAGAATTGGTCGTTGCAGGCAAACTCTCACGCTCTTCCTTAATGGACGTCACTCCCATTCCATACTCGGTCCCGGGCCTAAGGCCTAAGAGAAAACCCCCAAAAAATAATTTCTCTCAAATCATTAGACAAAACAAAACCATTAATCTCTCACACTGGTTTGTTTTTGGAACCTCCATGGTAGGCAATTGTTTTCGTACTAGCGTTTCAATTTCATCTGCGCGGCATATCAATCTAATGTCTTTCAGCGACCGCATCAAAGAGCTTCTCAACATGCCAGAAACAATATTTACCATCATACAAGAGATTCTCAGATCCCCACAGCCCTCATTCATAAGAGCCCTTAGCCCAAACCCCACACTTTACCCCTCTTAATGCCTGTATTGGCTCCTGCAGAGGTCACTGTGCAGGAGTCCTCCAGCATGAAATTACGCCTAATGCAGAGGAAGCTCATTATCAATAAAATCACAGGCGTGACGGCAATTACAGATAATAACTGTGTGAAAGAGACAACTAGTGAGATGTGTGTGTGTGAGAGAGAGAGGCTCTGCGTTATTAGCCAAACAGATCGTCCGCCTTATTTACAGGGAACAGGCCTCCCAAGGACAAAGGAGCAAACCAGACAAAGAATCTATTATCCATTTTGAATATATTTTTTCTCCCAGCCATGATAATCCCTGCTTGCGGTAACACATGGTTGTAGAGAATAAGAATTAGCACAGGAGATTGCCTCAAAGCACAAGTGTATAATAGAAATGCTGCTGCGACGAAGAAAGCCTCCACTTTCCCTTTTTGACTGGGATTTTCACATTGAAGCACCAGTGTTACTTCATTTAAGGCATGAATAAGGCATTATCAACAAAAAGGGTAGCATCTCATTCCACTTTAGCTGTGTAAACATTTTACGGCACTAAAACAAAGGCACTCATTTGGAAATAAGTGGTAAATAGTATAATAAATAGTAAATAGTTATTTAATTATGAAACTTAAAATTTAGGAAAACTTTAAATGAGCCTATTTCTATTCAGACCTACAATAGCTTTCCAATTGTTTTAAATCCGCTTTTTAGATATTGCTTTTCCAGCACTTCAATGCCTGAGAACTAAATTTCTAATATCATGAGGATATGCGGATGGGTATTTTTCAAGTAATTAAATTAAAATGGGTTTACTGAAAACTACTCCAGTGTCTCGTGCACACTGTAGCCGAGCCTCATTTTTTCCCCTCTTTTTGTTTTCATACATAGTTTTTAATCTCTATGATCTGTTTGTAATTGATGTGGTTTGTAATCTCTAGAGAGGAATTATTATGTAATTCAAACTGGCCTCTCACCAGTGATTTTAGCCTGAGTGGTGTCTTGCGGGCCACTGGGGAAGACCAGTTCTCCGTGCTCCCCTCCAGAAAGCGGGCCGTATTTAACACGGTAATTGAGGACGTTGGCTCTGCTGTTTTTCCACTCCAGAGTTATACTCTCATCTGTCTGCTCAACTGCCTTGAGGTGCTTTGGGGCATCAAGTTCTGAAACACGTCAACATGTGGATGAAAAAAAATGCTTCTTTTAAACGTACAGTTATCCTCCAGGGCATGACGAGCAAAATTGTTTCAATGCAGGTCTAAGTACACCACAGTTATCAGTAGACTTGCTAAAGCAGACTGAATTTTCACTTTATAATGTTCTGAAAGGATTCCTAGTTGTTGAAAGGAGTTTGTACCTGTGGTGAAGGTCTCATAGACGGGAAAGCTGGTCATCTCTCCCCTGCGGGCCATGAGAGAGACCTCATACTCAGTGTCCGGATACAGCTCAACCAGATGATACTGGGTTTCTATGGAGGAAAGATCGACTGTGTTCCTGTCTGAGGAATCTGTATTTGGGCCATAGGACACAGAGATCCCATCCACCTGAGCGACAGGCTGAAACCAGGTGATGAGGGCTGTAGTGTCCGTCACATCACGCACATCCACCTGGCTGGGAGCATCAATCACTGCGGATGAGAGGAGACGTGTGTGACAGTTCGGAAAAAAAGCTACAGAATGGGAACATTTACGCAAACAGATGATCCAAAACAGCTGCTATACACGTTTTGATATCAAGCACATCCAAATATGATGATCGTCCACATAAAATGCAATGACAGCTAAACATTCTTATTCAAAAAGACCAATTTATATTATGTAAGATTAATTGTGTCATTAATCATTTAATAGTAATAAGGTGTTTTTTTGTGTGTTTTTTTTACATTGTCACAGTGCTTAAACAAAAATGTATTTACATTTCATTATTTACAATGAAATGTAAATAATATCTGCAAATATTACAAAAATAAATAGTTTTTCATTTAAATCAAGTAAAGTGCCTAAGGAAAGTAAACATACATATTTGGTAAATGTTAGGTTTTTTCTCCTAAAATAAAACCACAACCCCAGGGGGTCCCCAGGACCCCAGTTCGGAATCAAAAACCCCACTATTTGCTATTATACAGATGCATTCATATCTATATTCTGACAGTAAGATGGGTATTTTACCTGTACACCTTCTCCAAGACTAAAAAAAGGAAAGTAAAACAACTATTTATGTGTTTATTTTCATGGTAAAATCAGTTTGTCACATTAGCATGTGCACTGGGAGCAGATACTTATGTGAACGTAAGATAATATAGAGGAACTGCATGCAGCTTAGAGCAGATTTGTGCATGCGAGATGCTCCAATGCGCCGGTTATCTCACGGGAGGACAGCCTCTCATGTTGCTGAGTGGTGCCTCCCACACACTGAGAGTGAGGGAGAGAACTCACTTTGAGCAATTAGTCCTCCTTTAATGCAAATCCTATGTGGCACAAGTCGAAGAAATGGAGTAGATGGAGCGTTAGAGGCATACTGGGAGATTTTTTTAGACATTTGTAAGACAGCAAAATCAGCTTGTTGTGAAAGGGAGACTCTGGTTACTTGCACTAACAGCATAAGAGGCCAATGTTATAACGGCACATATTTTCCCAATAGGGCTATAATCTGTAGGGTTTTCTAAAAGAAGCTGTTGATGTTTGGGAAATGTCAAAATGATAATATGTAGTACACCATTCAAGAGTGAACCCTTATCCTACAATCATTTAAAAGCAAATCATCTACAGTTAAAGAGGATGAAAAAGCTTGTAATGTCCCTTTCTGTGGTACTCAAAAATGTGGTGCAATACAAAAATGTTAATATTATTTAGAATGATATTTTAGTTTCATACTGATATAGGAAGATGACAAAATATATAATAAAAGCTATAAATAAAATGATCAAATAAAAATATATTTTCAATATCATTACTAAGACCTTAAATTGTATAAAGCTGATACTGTAACTTAATTTGTTTAAGTCTGTTCCAAATCTCAGATGTAAAATCTGGACAAAAATGGTTGTGCTGCTTAATATTTTTGTGGAAAATGTGATACAAAGTTTTTTGATGAATAGAAAGATGAAAAGAACAGAAATGATCTGAAAGAGAAATCTTAACTGTCACTTTTGATCAATTTAATGCATCCTTGCTGAATAAAAGAAGGAATTTCTTTCAAAACAAACAAATAAAAATCTTACTGACCCCAAACTTTAAAATGGTAGTGTATATATTGTAGTTGATCCGGTGTAGTAGTAATACACATAAGTAGAAAAGGGCAAGCACTAACATCTTGCAAAATAAGGTCTTAAGGGACTAGCACTACCCCCAACCCCCACCCCAAACAAATTGCCATTTTCAGCAACACCCTGCACTGCAAATAACTGCCAATTAACATAAAATGCTGACTGTTCTTTCTAATTTCAGGTAAGTCTCTTCAAAATAATAATAATAATAATAATAAAAAAAATGCCTGAAAAAGAGCAGACTGGTCATGGCCGCCTGTTAATTACTGTCGACAGCTGCTTACTTGTGACAACGTTCTTGCTGGCTGGGGGTCCGCGGGTGTTGTTCTTTATGACCTCAAGCTTAACTTCATACTCTTGTCCAGGTCCAAGACCAGACTGCTCAAAGGTGGTCTCAGGAGGGTTGAGAGAGTTCAAAATCTCTCCATCTTCTTCTTTCTGCCATTCAAAAACAGATTTTTTGGTGAACTGAATTAGTGAATATATTAAATCAGATCACTGGTCAAAGGTTCTGTTGGTTAATAAAAGAACACCACAAATCATCAAAGAAGCAACCTCAGGAAAGCAAAGTCAAGCTCCTATGAGCTACCGAGTAATGAGAGGGTGTCCTGAGAGTAAACACTTTGGTCTTTTAGCTGATTCTACTTGGATGAGTGTTTCACTTCACAGTGAGAGTTATTTTGGCATTGACATCTCTAAACTTGATGTGTGAATGAGACTGCCAAGCTGTGTTTTGAAAAAGAGATGTAGGGGAGGTTTGCATGTTCTAATGGTGCTGTTTTTTAGAGTTTGCTTAAGCCCTTGAGAAAGAAAAAAAAAGCATTACAGAGACAATAACAGTTCTGTGGCACATGGTCACACATGCTGTTGCCAGGAGCTTCTTAGAGGGTTTTGTCTTGCAAAACTGCAGACTTCTCAACAGTAGCTTTTTGCTTAGTGGCACCACTCAGCTATTTTCCATTGGACACCTTTGGAGCTTCTCATTTTAAACTATACTTGCAAACAGAACAGTGCTTTTATATTACAATTTATGAGGGAAATATAAGAAAATACGAGGGCAATGATACACTTTTGGATCATAGCCCTATGGATGATGCCAGGACACTCACTGTGTTTCTGAAGATGAGGTTCCAGCTATCAAACGGAATGTTCAGGGGGTCCCACTCAACCTCTACTGTAGTCTCTTTAACCGATTTGAATTTCAGACCCTCGGGTTCAGGGAGATCTGATTGTAAGATAGAGCATCTTAGCAGAATATACTCAGGACAAAATATCAAGAAATTTTCCCAAGCATTAGATGATGTGTGACTTACGTGTGGCTATTCTGGCACTGACAGGGACACTCATCTTGCTGTTCAAGACAGCAAAGACACTGATTAGGTACTCTATGCCAGGCTCGAGCTCCCTAATAGTGGCTGTCTTCTTTTCACCAGAGACTCTCATTTCCATCTCTAAACCACCAGGAGCCGTAGGCACATATGTGATAAGATACTCCGTCACAAGCATCTCATTGACCCAGGCAAGGTCCACTGTTTCTGGGTCGACTTCAGTCACTGTAAGATCTCTGGGTGGGGAGACTGTGGATTGAAACACATCAAATTATTGACTTCATCTTAGTCAAGAGCCTCTTGAGTCAAAAGACAACATGCAGAACTTGGAAAACAAGATCTCATTGATATTGTGCCAGTTTGTGGGAAAGAGAATTGTTAAGATAAAGGCTTTATCCAATGGCAGCTTAATGTGCAGAGACAATTAAGTAAGCCAATCATAGGTTGATTTCCTCAAATGTGCAAACATTGCCTAATGCCTAACCAACTGGCTTAACCAATTATGTCAGTTTGGGGCGGAACTATGGGTTTGTCTGACCAATGACAGACGTTGAGGAGTGTTCAGGAAATCTGTTTGAAAACCGTTATTTTTGCTAATTTTATATGGTGATGCTGCATGCTACTTTTGTGACTCTCTGAAGATGAACTGTCATATAATTGTAAATAACAGTATAACATTTCTCTCATTAATTACTCACCCTCATGTCGTTTCAAACCCGCAAGACCTTTGTTCATCTTCGGAACACAAATTAAGATATTTTTGATGAAATCCGAGAGCTTTCTGACCCCACATAGACAGCAACACAATGACCACTTTCAAGGCCCAGAAAGGTAGTAAAGACATTGTAAAATAGTCTGTGACTCCAGTGGTTCAACCTTAATTTTATGAAGCGACGAGAATACTTTCTGTGCGCAAAAAACAAATGGACAATTTCAACAATACTTTACTACCTTTCTGGGCCTTGAAAGTGGTTGTTGTGTTGCTGTCTATGTGGGGAGTCAGAAAGCTCTCAGATTTCATCAAAAATATCTTAATTTGTGTTCCAAAGATGAACAAAGATCTTATGGGTTTGGAACAACATGAGGGTGAGTAATTAATGACAGAAATTACATTTTGGGTTGAACTAACCCTTTAATACACATACATTTATATTTTCCCCTGCTTCATCTTTGAGAAAGTATACTAATAGCCAAAACTGTAAGTATAAGCTATACATGTGCATATATTTGGTGTGAACTATAGTAACTTACTTTCAGAGCAGTCGTCGCCAGTGAAGCCTAAATCACATATGCAAATTCCATTCAGGCATTGGCCTTGGTCATTGCAGTTTGCTGGGCAGGTCAGAGCAGAGCAGTCCACACCAGTGTAGCCTTCAAAGCAGACACACTTCCCATCTTCACAGTAGCCACGGTCCAAACAGTTGTTGGGACACGTCTTTGTACCACAGTCCTCCCCAGTGAACCCACTGTTACACACGCACTGGCCATTTACACAATGTCCATGGTTATGGCAGTCACTGGGGCAAGTCAGCTCGCTGCAGTCATGGCCTGTAAAACCAGTGTGGCAAACACACTTGCCATCTACACACTGTCCACGGTCATGGCAGTCATTGGGGCAGGTCTTGATACTGCAGTCTTGGCCAGCAAAACCAACATGGCAAACACACTTGCCGTCCACACACTGTCCACGGTCATGGCAGTCATTGGGGCAGGTCTTGATGCTGCAGTCTTGTCCAGCAAAACCATCATGGCAAACACACTTGCCGTCCACACACTGTCCACGGTCATGGCAGTCATCGGGGCAGGTCTTGATGCTGCAGTCTTGTCCAGCAAAACCAACATGGCAAACACACTTGCCGTCCACACACTGTCCACGGTCATGGCAGTCATTGGGGCAGGTCTTGATGCTGCAGTCTTGTCCAGCAAAACCATCATGGCAAACACACTTGCCGTCCACACACTGTCCACGGTCATGGCAGTCATCGGGCAGGTCTTGATGCTGCAGTCTTGTCCAGCAAAACCAACATGGCAAACACACTTGCCGTCCACACACTGTCCACGGTCATGGCAGTCATTGGCGCAGGTCTTGATGCTGCAGTCTTGTCCAGCAAAACCATCATGGCAAATACACTTGCCATCTACACACTGTCCACGTCCATGGCAGTGATTGGGACAAGTTTTGATGCTGCAGTCTTCTCCAGCAAAGCCATTGTGACAAACACACTTGCCATCCACACACTGTCCACGCCCATGGCAGTGATGGGGGCAGGTCTTGACACCGCAATGTTCTCCAGCAAAGCCATCATGGCAAATGCACTTGCCGTCTACACACTTTCCATGTCCATGGCAGTCATTGGGGCAGGTCTTGATGCTGCAGTCTTCCCCAGCAAAGCCTAATTTGCATATGCACTTCCCGTTGACGCATCGGCCACGATCGTGACAATTATTGGGGCAGGAAAGCTCTGAGCAGTCGTCACCTTCATACCCAGCATCACAAATACACTCACCATTGACGCACTGTCCTCGGTCATTGCAGTTGTCGGGGCAGGAAAGAATACTGCAGTCCTCGCCCTCGAACCCGGGGTCACATATGCACTTTCCATTGAAGCAGTGACCTCTCTGATTGCAATCATTGAGACAGGTGAGCTTGGAGCAGTCGTCTCCGCTGTAGCCAATATTGCAGACACACTGTCCATTGACACACCTGCCACGGTGGTTGCAGTTTTTGGGGCAAGTAAGCTCCCCACAGTCCTCCCCAGTAAAGCCTTCATCACAATAGCAGGTTCCATTGTCACAGCGGCCACGGTCAAAGCAGTCGTTAGGACAGATGAGCTCGGAGCAGTCAAACCCCGTCCAAGGCTCGTCGCATACACATTCGTCATCCACACAGCGCCCTCTGCCAAGGCAGTTGTTTAGGCAGTTAGTTAAACTGCAGTCTTCACCGATGAAGCCCTCCTCGCAGAGGCAAGTCCCATCGATGCACTCTCCATTCTCACCGCAATCTACAGGACACAGCTCGATACTGCAGTCCTCCCCGCCAAAGCCCTCGAAGCAGACACACTTGCCATCCTCACAACGGCCTTGATCCTGGCAGAAGTTTGGGCACTCTGGCTCAGAGCAGTTGACTCCCTTCCAACCGGGCTCACACAAACAGCTGCAGGTCTCAGTGCTGTAGTTGCCACGGCCACTGCAGTAGGGTTTGGTTGTGACTTCACCTGAGAAAGAGAGTTTTAGTCATTTTTGGCTTCTGATGAAAAACACGTTCATGCTGGATCAGGTAAGGATGGAATTGTACAGTGTATACTGATTGAGCTTCATGTTTTTGATTCACTAAAAATAACTGGTTTATTATGGTTTGAAAACATTTTCTATATGAAACCACTTCTATCAATTTTTACAGGTTTGCTTTGGGGCCATGATAAAAGACAAAGTAATGGCCTGAGTCGCTTGTGAGGATGAAATTAATTAAAATATCTATATATACCGTCAAAGAAGGATTTTTGGAGAGGTTGATATGTGAATTAATCTTGTTCAAACCAATAATAGATTGCAGCATGTTTGAATTGTATATGTTTAATAACATAATAAATAAAAATAAAAAAATAAATAAAAATTAATAACGCTCACGTATATAAACTACAAAGGATATACCCTTAATATTTTTAATAAGTTTTGATAATTAATCAATACGGCCATCATTCAGTCTCATGTTTTGTGATCCTTAATTAATTTGTATTTCATCTACATTTTGGCTACATTTTCTCTTCACCACAAGCAGACTAATGTGATACCTCTGACAATTATTGGTTATGTATGCAGAATTCTGTAAATTTCATTTAGCTTGTGCCTTTCTCTTTTTTCATTTGGATATTTATTCTAGCTAGTCAGTTTAGCAATAAGTGGAACATTTTGCTGCAAGCCTCTTCTAACATTCATATAGTGATTAAAACTCGTTTGGGCTACCACATATGAATATTTTTTTTATATTATAGGCATCTGTGTTATGCATGTTATTGGATACAGTTATTAAAACAAAAGTTAAATGTATAGTTCACTAAAAAAATCATTTACATACCCTCATGTTTTTCCAAACCTGTTTGACTGACTTTTTTCTGTGGAGCGTAAACAAAGATATACTGAAAAATGCCTCAGTGTTTTGTTCTCCCCATTATACTGTACAATGAAAGTCAAATGTCACCCAAATGTTTGATTACCTACTTTCTTTAAACTATCTTTTGTGTTCTGTAGAAGAATGAAACGTATATATTTTTGGAACAACATGAGGGTGAACAAATTTTTAATTTGGGGTGAGGTATCACTTTAAGTTAATCAGCTTTGTTATGTTTCTTTTGAATACATTTGTAATGAGACTCAGCCTCCCAATGGACTGCCAAAGCATCTGTTATATTTGGCCTCACCTGTAACCTGAGCACCACAGCAGCTTGTTCCACTGGTACACTGCTCCCTTAGACTGGATACCTCTGCTTCCAGCATTTCCAGCCTGTTCAGAAGATCCTTCAGGTCAGGCATGTGGTTATCACAACCGCAAGCTTGCTTGGGAATGTTAATCCTATGTGTAAAAACAATCTGATTCTCCCCATCCATGGTGTGTTCTATGTGCTGGTCAGATTGTTCCGATTTTGGCTTCATTTCGGTTGTTCCTGGTGAATCCAAGTCCACTGAGCACATGGATCCAGAGGGAACATTGATGTTGTACACATGATTGAAAACCACAGGCTGATCAGGACTTGGGAGGGTCAAGTTCTCAGTGGTTGGTGACAGTGATTCTCTTCTGTGTCTAATTACTCTTTTAACCAGGCCAGCACTAGAGAGATGAACTAAAACGGCTACTGCCACAGAGGCTAGTAGCAGACCTCGCATTCCCATTGTGATTTGATCTCACTGGACTCTTCTTACTGGTGTGAATGTTCAAATTATTTCAAGGTACTGGATGTGGTTTTTATCCTGAAAAATAAATAAATAATAATAATTAAAACAGTCACTTAGATTACATGTAGACATTTCACTCCACTGCATTTCCAGTGTGAACAGATAGAGATCTGATTGCACTTACCCTAGCAAAATGGAAAATTACATCAATGATGAACAATTCTGTCATTTAATGAATTTTTAAAAAATGGGCGAATCATTCAAAATGCTTTAAATGCAATATTTCTAAAGCATAATTCTACATACAATAAATGTTTAATGTAATTTACAAATTAAATGTAAATCAATATTAATAAAATAATATAAATAAGAATAAAATAAGCAATTTCTTTTAATTAAAGATAAAGAACAATTCAATTCAATTCAATTCATAATACATATCATTTCAAAGCAGCAGTAGAGTGGAAGAGAGGGGGTACGGAGAAGGATAGTAAGGAGGTATTCCACTTTAACCACTGATCATACTAATATCATACTAATGGACATCAGTGGTAACCAGTGATGTAGAGTAATCTGTTATCTGAGGTGACTGTGAACAAGTAATGTCCATATTCCAAAATGTTCAGTTATTAGATCATACAAATCATGCAGTTAGCTAACATCATGTATTCATCTAGGCAGAAACGATGAAAAGCATTTATTACAAGCTGTGATCACAACTTTGCCAAAAAAATGTATTAGTGTGATTGACTTCTCACAGCAACTGATGCTAATAGACAACAGAAATAAAGAAAAGGGAAATTAGATGTTTTAACTCTTGACTTGTACACCCTTTCCAACTACAATGAATCATATTTAAAGCAAACCATATCACAGCAGGCAGTGTTCATATTCAGAATAACATTTCTGGAAAAAAATCCAAAACAATTAAGCACACATGGCAGTCAGCAACACTGCAGGGAAGATAGACACTAAGCATAACTCAGGTTTTGGTTGCCTTGGCTTCCACAAAGACCAACTCTGGCCAATAAAAGCAAGGCATACTTCAGCTCAGGAGCGAGGCTCCAGCAGCGTTTCCTATGACAGGCTGCCATGACACACAGCAGGCAACACCTGAATCTGAGGAGCGTACTCTCCTCTCTGACGCTCTGCCCACAGCCCATGCTGACAGATTAATACTCGCGTGGAGGAGACCATCTGCAGCGCTTCCGCTAGCGTGGGTGTTCAGAGTTCACGCTTCTCATAAAAGTTAGGTTTCTTTGACCATTCTCCAGACAGCAGCAGAGTTTCGCATTAAAACACAATACTTTTCTCATTAAAAGGAGTTAAAAGTATAGTTTTTGCAGGGCTCAGGAGGCTTGTCACTTACTAAGTGCATTGGTCTGTTAAAAATTTAATTAAAGTAAAATGGAAACAGCTCTAAAACCCTTTCAAGCAAGTTACTGTGCTGTAGGAGACTGAGGATGTCTGTGTTTAAAGAGTCCTGATATGCATGTCATATGGTCACATACTTGCCAATTACAGGATTGCAGATTCAGTTTTCCATACAGTTGTTTTCCTGAATGTTATGAAAACCAAATGGGATCCATTTAAGATGGAAATAACTGCCTTCCAAAAGTGCTGACATACTGACTTTTTCAATACCATAAAACACCCAATATTTATGTCAAATTTGGAACATTTATGTGTGTATTTTCCAGCTTGCACCTTATCTAGCCGTTTTTAACATGCAGTCCCGATTGACCCTGTAACTGAATAATTTTCATTTGATTTGTAAAATGTTCTTTATTTTTTAAAGCATCAAATTAGAATTTTTTTTTACAACATTAAAGAGATTCAATTCTGAAAATTCGCTCATAATTTCAAACATATGTGGATAAATGTTTTTGTCCATAAAAAGAAAGTCAATCGGTCAATGAAATTCTTTTCATTTAAAAAAATCATATTTCACTGAAGACAGTGGAAAGTCTTGCAGGTTTGGAACAACATAAGTGGGAGTAAAGGATGACAGAATTTATTTTTATTGTTTTTGGGTAAACTATCTCTTTAAGGCACGCACAGTCCTTCAGAAACATTAAAGCAATACAAAGTATATACACAGATCAAAATTTTGTCAAGGCTGCAGGGGGCTGACCCAAAGCTACATTTTGCAAGGTCAATAGCAGGTAATATCTTGCCAGGATCTGTTTAGTGAGTGGAGAGCTCGCTTTGACATGTGATTAGCGGGACTGACAGATGAGCTCCAGCGAGAGGGATCCCACGGCTGCCGCCCATCCGTGATTAGACAGACAGGGATGAACGCTTCTGTGATGGAGAGCTTAAGGGAGGCTCGATGATGGGAGACTCCCGATCTGGACCCTTGGGGGCGACGGTACCTACCTCGCTTCTTGTTCCTCACATCTAAACCCTGGGATTAAATCAGCAAAATAGGCAGAAAATTGCTTTGAGTCGCTTTGCGGTTTTAGTTCTGGATGGGTAGCTGGCTTTTTCACTTTGAAGCCTGGCTTGTTGCCACAAGGATCGAAGAAAGAAAATTACTCTGAAGGACCAAGCTGGTCTTTGTGTAAGAATTTGCCCTTAACCCCTGGCGAAGGGTGGACTGTAAATGAATGATTTTTTTTATTATTATTTAAATATGTAATTTAATGATGACAGTTTGGCTTCATGGCAGCAATGATGGATATGCTTGAGTAAGAAAGAATGAGCAGTTATTGTCATTAGATTGGAAATGATTTATTTATTTTTTACATTTTGAACAACGGGAAATAGACAAAGCCAGTCTCTTTTATTAAAGCTCCATCAATACAGTGCTGAGCTCAGAGCCGTATGCTAATGCTGCTGCTTACTGGCACTTTCAGATAAACCAGACACAATGTGACTGATGCTTTCTCATGCCAGGTCTAGTTTTTATACTTTGTTACTTTCTCAGACTCTGGCTGGGCCAGTTGGCTTCCATGTGTCTAATGTGAGAAGAATTTCAATGGGGAGTGAACCTGCTGGCACACATTTTTAGTGCCAGTGATCTAAATTGGTCCTGCGTTGTGCTAAGTGCTGAATGCTGACTAGAGCATTTGAAAGGAAGAATACCTCACACAGAGACCAGATGAATACTTTTGTAAGTCATAAATTATATAGTGACAGTTAAAACGATTCTTCCACCACACCAATGTGCCACAAACAAATGAGCTTACTTGCTATTTGTTAAATTAGAAGTTTGTAGCTGTTTACATAATTGAGCAATTAGCATGTTAGTGGTTTGGGAATGAGGCACATTTGGCTGCAATTAAATGTATACTACAAAGGCATAAAACATAAAAGGAATATGCCAAAAAAACTGATTACAAAGTACAAAACATATTATTATTATTCTAAACTGGATGGGAATTAGTAACACATTAAATTTAGACAACTGTTGATGGGGCAGAATTAGTTTATATTGTAAAAATCTAATAAATAAAATCATACAATTAAATAGAATAATAAAATAAAAATCAAATTAAATAAAATAATTCAGGTCAAATCTAGGCGTTTCTTCTTGTCTTTAGAGGGCCGATGATGACTCGTTAATGGAAAATGATCTGTTAAATAGCATTTATCTGACTTCAGCATACAGCGGGTTATTGAACTGTAAAAGATGCTGTGGTGACTTTTACAGTTCATCGTTCAGTTTCATATTCAATGATTAGAGATGACATTTATCCACAGTCTGTTGAACAGAGGGGAACCACAACTCTTCCTCAGTTTATTCCTATGAAATCATCAAGCAGACTTAGTTTTGTAGGTCACCCATGACAGAATGCACTTGCCTTCACTGGGACGCAGCCTTAATATGGGTCGCCCGCTGTGGTGAATGAATTGGTATTGTCTCGTCTCTATTCACCTTAATAGATGCCATAAAAAATGCCCTGACAGTTTGTTTAATACTGGGAAGGAGTCAATGATGAAGAAATATCTCTCCCAGAGGTATGCTGTATACACACTGCATCATTTATCCACTGGTGTGTGTCAAACTTCATTAAAAATCAATATGATGAAGTTGAGAAAATACTTCTTAATCCAGTCAGAGAAGTAGTAAACTTAGTGGATAGGGGCTCAAATGTGTCTGGTCTGGGTTGAAGACCAAAAAAAAGCTGATAAATCATAATTAAAAACATTATAAATATGAGTACACTATGAAACTCATTGAGAAGTGTAAGAATTCTTATTGATTGCATGGTTTTCAAGGTCATAATCAGACAGGGCTGCTGAAACCAGCACCATGAAGCAGCTCATAATCATCCAACACGGAGATGGATTTCCAGACTAGCTCATAACGCCGCTCAATGGTGTGTGCTCGGATCGATGGCAAAGTATACAGCCACTGTTATTGTTTCATAAATGGATTTGGAAGTCATTGCCTTCTTGAGCAATGCTCATTTAGGAGGAGTGGCTCAGTTGACCATTACACTTTCCATTTGATTCTGTATTTTTTTCTATAGTTCTGCAGTTCTTCTTCTCTCTTACTGATATTTTTCCTCTCTCTGACATCCTGTTACTTTTTATACTGTGAACTTGGAATGCAGAATGTCCATTGTGACTGTCCACTGGCCTCAAATGAGCTGATGAGTGTCTATGCCTCACTACTCTATTTTGCTTGGCATGTCTGTGCTTCAAAAGGAAGTCAGTCACGGCTAGCACTGGGTTCACCTAGCAGATTCAAACAAATGAATATGTCTGGCAATCATAAACACGCAGACGTGCTGTCTCACTGCTGTATGTGCAATGTGAGCTTAAAGGTCTCTCAAATGCCACATAATGTGATCTCTCACCTAACGCATTCTCTTGGCATTTTTCCCATCAGTGGATTGACAGTGAGGTGTGAAACCAGAACCTAAGAACATACGGCACTGTATATTATATTACCAACAGCATCATTCTCATAATAATGAGATTAAGTAATTATTAATCTTGCATCTGATTTCATTGCCAGAGTTTAAAGGTATTTCTTCTTTAATTCAATTTTAACCCCAAATGGCATAATTTTCTGCTTTTATTACAGAACATTACATTTCTGTGAGCTATTTTCTCTCTATATAGTAGAGGCATAAGATTACATGCAGACTGATAAGTGAAAGGCAATGCAGGTTGTTTTCATGATAAAAAAAAAGCTGGATTTCATGACAGTCGAGGCCCATTTACAGAGCTCTAATGATGCTGGGAGATCTGATTGCACGATAGGAGATTTGTGTGTGTGTAGAGAGCGATAAGCTGGTCTGGTGTATGGGCAGAGATAGAGGTGTTTGCACTGTGCTGATGGACCTGCGGTTCGCTGACATTGCTGCACTTTCACCAAAGCAGCATTCAAACCGAACACGATAGAGCTTTGGTGACATTGTCAGAGGTGAACTCTATCATGCTGATTAAGGAGAAATGGAAAGTTTAGGACATGTCAGTCAACATTTGAGACCAGAGACACTGGAGAAGTCTACTGGGAATGAAGTTGAATAATTCCTGACTTCAGCTTCCATGTGTGCTTTCTCTTAAAGTCCAGATGGAAGGAATGAAGGAGGAACATTTGTTACTTGCTGTCTCATTTTACATTTCCAGCACAGGTGACCCCTTGTTTATTAGCTTAACCTCTGTTACAGCCAGAAAAGCAGCCTCATATGTTCAGACCTTAAAAGCTCAAACTTCTGAGCTTTCCATTTGTTGCAGCAATATTCAAACACTATTCCTGTACCATGCAGACAGTCCCTTTCACATCTTGATCATAGCAAAAATAAATTTGCTTTAGATTTTTTTCTTGAGGATATTGTGGTCTGGCAGGAGCGGCAAATAACAGAAGTCCATATTTTAATCCAAAAGTCAATTTGCTACTGAGTAAAAAAACTTATTTGAACACAGCAGTGATTTTTTTTTTTTCTTTCTTTTTTTACAAGCACAAAGCAACTTTCCCCTGCCCAAATGGCAAGCTATTGATCATTCTTTCCTATTCTAGAAATAATAAAAGCTACCATGTGTCTTGTTTGCGTATAACGGGAAATTGCTTTTTCTCTACCAACAAGAAATTGTGTGTTTCCTCTTGCTGACTGAGGAAAGATAAGCCATGATCAAGAGTGTATATTTAAAATGGATGTTCTCTAAAAAAGCCCCATAAAATGCACCC
Organism: Paracanthobrama guichenoti; assembly: GCA_018749465.1. NCBI lineage: Eukaryota > Metazoa > Chordata > Actinopteri > Cypriniformes > Gobionidae > Paracanthobrama > Paracanthobrama guichenoti. Next base: position 17,203,454 of record CM031947.1, read on the forward strand.
TACCAGATCCAATGACTTACTCTACATACCTATAGTAATTAGCTTCATCACAATATGATCTTTTGGGATTGAGCAACAAACTCTTTCAATTTATTGACCCTAGTGAATTTTTTCATCCTTCTGCAAAGTAAAATCAGTTTCCCACACTGAAATGCAAGAATATTGACTGGGAGATTAAGAGATCTATTTTCCCTGTTCAAATTGGAGGCAGAAATGTCATCAACTGAGATAATCTGAGCTTTGTAGATTTCCCTTTTACAACTTCCCAATTTAAACCTTCTGCTAACCTAAAATTAGACAAGGCATATAATGACAAATGCATTCTAGCATGCCGGGTCACTGACAACTAACCAGAGTTCCTCACTTCTGTGGAAGACACGTGCGCTCATCTCTTGGCTGGCACCGGTAGGGACACTGTCTGTGCTCTGAGCCCATGGCTTCCCTAGCCATGTTACATTAGCATCAGACAGCCATTAAAACCATCTGGGGCCGCAACACTTTAACACACTGAGGTCTACTGAGGAAATCTTTGTTCACTGATGCCAACAAATCATTCTGAATGCCTCTGTGGCCAATTTGGAGTGTGGAGGAAAAGAACCCCCTTTTTTACAGTGCATATTTCAAAGACAGACAGACAGACAAACAGATAGATAGATAGCTAGATAGATAGAGATAGATAGATAGATAGATGGATAGATGGATAGATAGATAGATAGATAGATAGATAGATAGATAGATAGATAGATAGATAGATAGATAGATAGATAGATAGATAGATAGATAGATAGATAGATAGATAGATAGATAGATGGACAGACATACAGACAGATAGCCACAGGAGAACACAGAGGGTACAATATCTGTTTCAAGTGCATTGCCAGGCCAGGAGCAGAGCTGACAGCTGTTCAAACAAAGGCTAGTTTCCCACTCAGCTTTGTTCTGAGTGGCACTGTCAATGAATACACTGCACATAGCATCATAAAACATTTAAACACCCCGTCTAGGCAACAACCATGTGTGGTTGGCACTACTGATGTCCTCAAGATAATGATGGCAAAATAGCTGAGGAGGTATTAACAACCCAGGAGGCATTTACATTATCACACAACAAATCAATATATTATAGCTATTATGAAATATTTAATGCGTTTATTCACATTAATGCAATCATTAGCTTTGCCCTTTATAGCTAACAACTAAGTTTCCTTCATTCGAAGCAGAACCTCCCTCCTATTTAGCACCCTTGGATCCAGGGGGTCTCTGTCATTGACCCCTCCCCCCAATATATACATACTCATAAGGCTTCTCTCAGCCCCTGCGTTCCCAGGCTAGACCCCTCCCTCTACCACCACACACACGCAAATCTTCTCATCACCTCAGTTTCTCCATTCTCCTAAACGGATACAACCCATCAGTAAGGACAGCGTACTGATTCACCCGCGAACCATTCACCCCTCCTTCACCGTGGATGAGGCTAGAGAAAAGAGCTGGCAGCTGACAGCGGAGCTACACGAGGAGCACCAGACTAAAGAGAGAAGCGCTAACACAAACCAGCTGCTGCTCTCCCTGGCTGGAGAGAGGACAGAGATCCTGGGAGGGATGACACCGTCTGCCAGGTAATGGACACGGCTGATCTAAAGCTGCAGACAAGCCCACCACGTGTAGAGTTACGCCAAACTATCAAAGTGCACGCTACTGTATTCCCCCTCAAGCGGAGCTGAAATAATTGCTGAGCTTAAAACAAATGTGGATCACTTCCCCTATAAACCATAATGAGCAGCCTACAGCAAGTTAATGCATCACTAGTAGCCTTAAAAGTCCCTGGCTAACATTTACACTGTCAGAAAAAATATATACCTTTAGGGGTACAACAGCTTGTCACTGCAATCCCCTTAAAAGGACAACTTTGTACCTTATCTACCCCATAAAATGTGCATATTAGCACCTAAGAGTAGTAATATGTACCTTTAAGGTACTACTTATAAACCTTTTAAAGGTAAATAAGGTACAAAGATTTCCCTATGAGGCAAACTGTTGTACAACTAAAGGTAAAATATTTGCACATTTGTCTAAGTGTACAGTCTGACTTATAAACAGTCTGCTTTTTTACAACAGCATTACAAAGTGGCAAGGCATTCTTCAGATTTAGCATTAAAACACATCCAACACAGACATGCTGAAAAAGAGTACAGAGTCATTTAACTCGCAAATCTGTCAGATTAACAGGTAGATGGACTGGGAGCATCACAGCTTACCTTAGAGACCAGTCCTCCTCTACAGGCGTAGAGACGTGCCTATGTCTAGGAACTGTGATGTGACGCCAAACGAAAGGTTGAAACCATCAGGAACTCTTGAAGTGCTTTTTAATTTTCTTTAGACAGATGACAGTCCTGTCATTCCCTCCTGTCTCTCTGCTCTCAGTGAGAGTGCGCCATCCAGCCTGTGTGCGCCTGCTGATGCTGAGAGAGGGAATGAGTGAAAGAGAGAGAGAGGGAGGGAGGGAGAAGTCCCTTTCTTTTAAACAGTAGACACTTTGCGGTCAGACCCCACTCCCACCTACCACTCTTATATGCACCCCCTCCCCTTTCTCCCTCTGACTGGAAGCTGAGGAGCTGAAATGGGATGCCTCAAGGCTGAGTCGCAAACTCACACACACACATTGGGAAGAGAGGAGGAGAAAGAGTCAGAGAGAGAAAGAGAGAGACCATTTACTATAAACTGGAGCAGCCAATGATTGGATGAAAGGGATATATCCCAAGCTGCATTAACATACATTTCAGATTAGAATTAACAGGGAGGATAAAGGAGGAAGGACCTTGTGTGTTTGATGACGAGCATGACACGGCGGATGATGGGATTATGTACGGTGATCAGCATAATCAACCTTTAATCCCCAAAATCCAACCTTACTATGGAAAAAAATTCAAAAAGACTTGTTTTAGTCAAGGTTGGTTCTCCCTTTTTTGAAACCTTAAATGTCTCTTCGAAGTGGAACCATCTCTGTGCTGCAACCTCCGGCTTTTCGTGCTCCCCTGCGCTTCTGTAAATACTCTTCCCTTTCAGAGTGTCAGGTTATTCACCTTTCCATCTGCACTACCCACAAGCACCTCCCCCACGTGCACTGCAGGTAGAAGAACATCCAACCAAGCCAGCTGCAATTACCGGACTACACGGTATCCAGCATTTTGTGCAAACAGGATCTTTTCTTCAAACAAACAAACATGGAACAAAGAGCCAGCAGTTTGGATTTTTTTTTTTGGGATGCGTTTCATCTCAAACGAGCAGTGAAGCTCTTCAAAACATATTTCATTAGAGATGAGATGATGTCAAAAACTGACCTTTAGTTCTCTTGGGGGGCAACAAGGAGGCACCCGTGGAGACGGGGAGCTCGAACCCCCAGAGAGGAATCAAGAATGCTTTTTTTCTGATGAGAGAAAATCAACCCCCATCAGCCTGTGCTCAATAAGTCATGAATCTGTGATGATATGCCTGGTCGACATGGGATTTTAATCTAGGTCTCATTTCAGAGCGAGAATCACTACATTTCAAATCAGGCCCAGCCACTGATCAGATTCAAACGCGTGGTTTATTTTATTTTTTTCGTCACAAATTATATCAATTTCAGGTTTGCCGTGAATGGAAAAGTACAATGTGAAGAACAGGAGATGAACATAGGCATAGGATATTTCCCAAGGTGAACTCCACAGAGAGATGCTCTTGGTAATGGTGTGCGTGTTTGTGTTTTTCTACAAATGTATATATGTGGTGGGTGGTGGTGAAGGGAAATGCAGCCAGAATGAGATGTGAACTCCCAAACCTTTATAAGAGACTTTATGGAAGTGCATTAATATAACACCCACCATAATGTCATATATCCAGCCAGTATGTCTATCTATTTATGTCCGATGATATGCACAGAACATAATACAACTGAAGTGCATGAAAATCAGTGAGTGATTCTGTGTGTGTGTGTGTGTGTGTGTGTGTGTGTGTGTGTGTGTGTGTGTGTGTGTGTGTGTGTGTGTGTGTGTGTGTGTGTGTGTGTGTGTGTACATATCTCTTTCTCAGGGTCTCTATCTTCCTGAGAACACATATCACCCTTCTCCATCTGTTCGTACTCTCACCTTTCTCTCACACTTTTCCCTTCACCGAATCACAGCGCTTCACAGGGAATAGCAGTGGGAGCGGGAGCATTCCGGGTTCATCAGGCGTCCCCGTGCTGTTGACATCCATGCATCCACCAGCTGATTTCCCAGATGACAGCAGTGTGCGCATCCCCAAAAGCCATTTTCTTCTAGCCGTAACCAGACACAAGCTACAGGAAGCGAGCTTTAGACTCATAATAGTATTTAAAAAGAGGCTGGTTGTTATAGTTATAGTTACAAGCTTTTTAAAGTAGTTAAACTATTGTCAAGCTATACCTACATGCAGATCACTGAACGAGCAGCAACAGTGTGAACATATATAGATACAGACTTCTCTATTATGCACATATTCAATGAACATGATTTTCAATAAACAGATTTTCATTATACAATTATAAACATATATGCACAAACACAACACTTAAAAGTAACAAAGTAGTTAGCTATACTACAAGCAACTAACAAAAAGCTAAATAAATTGAAGCTATAACGTTCTTTTCCTGTGAAAAAAAAAAATGTATTCATGCCTTAAAATAGCTTGAATGTAACTCTACACCCTTGCTTCATTTAGTATACGAGGATTCATGAATATGCAAATGAGCCCCGCCTCCACTCACTCATACAGGCTTGTCTACAAGTCGATCTATCAGAATGGTAAACAACGTCAGTGGAGAAAGGCATATAGTTCATCATAACATCGCAATATACATCATATACATAATTCACCTGATATATTGCTAAATGTACATGATTTTTCATATCAACAGAAAAATATACCGGGATAATCTGGCTTCTCGAGACTTGCCTGCTTCTCAGCACAGTTAATAATATGCTAAAACCTACCTGCACGTTGATGTGATTGGTTACAAGGTTTAAGAAACAACTGCGATTTTAAACCGTATTTTTAAGACCTTTTTTCACTGCAGTTTTAAGGTGAAAATACTCAGCAATGGTATTGACTTATGAATTTGCACATAGTTTGTCTTAAAGCATATTAAAAACATCACATAGACATTAAGAAGTCAAAAAGATTAGTTATTTCAGTTAAGTCAGTTATTGCAGTGTAAATATATTCACTGCAATATATTGCAGTGTAAATATATATATGATTACATAATTTACAACCTGACCAGAGTTGTATTTTTCTGGCACAAAAAAAAGTGTTTATGAAGGAATGAACAAACAGCATCAAACTTCAACCGACGAACTTTAGATAATATATATATTATCTTTGTATATTTAATGTAATACACTATATTGCCAAAAGTATTGGGACACCCCTCCAAATCATTGAATTCAGGTGATCCAATCACTTCCATGGCCACAGGTGTGTAAAATTAAGCACCTAGGCATGCAGACTGCTTCTACAAACATTTGTGAAAGAATAGGTCACTCTCAGGAGCTCAGTGAATTGGTACCCTGATAGGTTGACATCTGTGCAATAAGTCCATTTGTGAAATTTTCTCACTACTAAATATTCCATGGTCAACTGTTAGTGGTATTATAACCAAGTGGAAGCAATTGGGAACAACAGCAACTCAGCCACGAAGTGGTAGGCCACGTAAAATCACAGAGCGGGGTCAGTGCATGCTGAGGCGCACAGTGCGCAGAAGTCACCAACTTTCTGCAGAGACAATAGATACAGTCCTCCAAACTTTGTGTGGCCTTCAGATTAGCTCAAGAACAGTGCGTAGAGAACTTCATGGAATGGGTTTTCATGGCAGAGCAGCTGCATCCAAGCCTTACTTCACCAAGTGCAATGCAAAGCGTTGATGCAGTGGTGTAAAGCACGCCATCACTGGACTCTAGAGCAGTGGAGATGTGTTCTCTGGAGTGACGAATCATGCTTCTCTGTCTGGAAATCCGATGGAAGAGTCTGGATTTGGAGGTTGCCAGGAGAATGGTACTTGCCTGACTGCATTGTGCCAAGTGTAAAGTTTGGTGGAGGGGGGATTATGGTGTGGGGTTGTTTTTCAGGTGTTGGGCTTGGCCCCTTAGTTCCAGTGAAAGGAACTCTTAATGCTTCAGCATAACAAGACATTTTGGGGATAGACTCTTCCTGTTCCAACATGAGACATGGATGAGCGAGTTTGGTGTGGAGGAACTTGACTGGACAGAGTCCTGACCTCAACCCGATAGAACACCTTTGGGATGAATTAGAGCAGAGACTGCGAGCCAGACCTTCTCATCCAACATCAGTGCCTGACCTCACAAATGCGCTTCTAGAAGAATAAAAATTCCCATAAACACACTCCTAAACCTTGTGGAAAACCTTCCCAGAAGAGTTGAAGCTGTTCTGCAAAGGGTGGGCCGACTTCATATTAAACCCAACGAATTAAGAATGGGATGTCATTAAGTTCATGTGCATGTAAAGGGAGGCGTCCCAAAATTTTTGCCAATATAGTGTATTTCACTATAACTAAAAACACACAAAATGTGCAAAGGGACTCAAATAAGTGTTTTTATTTTTTATCGGTTCATTCAAATATATACTGACAGAATGAACTGATTCACTAGAATTAATTTGACTTTTTGTTTAGAAGTGCATGCTTGGTTATTATCTCAGCTCATTCAATATGCCATAAAAACAATGTAGAATTTGGTCTCATTACATTGCTACTTGTTGGAAAAATAGACTTGTTACTGGAAAAAAAAAAACAATATTATTTTAAAACAGAAAAACTACTGCCAATCTACAGAAATATTTAGCTCCCCAACTGTCCTGTTCCTAATATCTTTAAAAAAACAGCCTTATCAACCAGTTCTTAAAGGCCCACTGAAGTGCATTGAAACAATGTGTTGACAATTTCCACTGAAACAAGAAGACAGGGATAAACCTATTTAATTTACTGATTCATTCCCTATCATCTATATAGTGCACTTTGTGCCATTCACCATGTAGAAAATGCTAAATGTGTGAACAAGTGACTGATTTCAGATGCAGCTTTAGACTGGACATTTGACTGGACAGAAAATCTGATGAGAAGCTGAAGCTGAAGTCATCAAAATCATTGATCCATATTGGCAGAAGTGAGAGACTAAGTTTTGAATGCTTATATCTTCTAAATGTGAATTTTGTCATTGTTTTGGAGCACACTAGCTTATAGATACCAGTAAGGCTAACATATTCATTCTAAAATCGAAAAAACTTAAATTTTTATTTCAAGGGGACTTTAAACACAAAGCAACAGGGGCTTGCACTAAACATGTAATTCTTAACATATATATATATATATATTTTTTTTCTCTCTTACAATGTTTCAGTACATATTTTTCCACATTACTCCACATTTGCTGGTTATAACTGAATCTACCCAAAGGTACCGGCTCTACAAATTAAAGAAAAGGTTGCTGAGAGCACAGCTCGCATTCAGTTCATTTACCCACGTAATTGGTGGCAGTCTATTCGAAGAAGGAGCGAGGGCTTGACGGCTAGCAGGGCACTTTCTATCAGCGCATGTGAGATCTAATTATGAGCAGAGAAGCCCTGCCTGCGGCTGGGTAAAGTGTCAAAGGAGAAGGGAGCGATGATGAGACAGGAGGACTCACAACTCACAGTCACCATCATGACCCGAACAGACCTGTTTACCTCATTAAAAATGAATTCACAGGTAATATTGGCTTGTGTCTCCTCCCAAGTCTTAGTGTTATCTATTATGCAGGAGGGAGGCTGTGCAGGACGGGTTAACTCAGGGAAGGTCATTTGGACAGCTCGTGGAAGTAACTCTTGGAGTGTTGCAACCCCGGCTTTGCCACCAGGGATGGGAAATTAAAACACTAATGGCCTGTGTGAGTGTAAAAAGCATAGATTAAGTGGAAAGAGAAACTGGCCATCAGTGAAATGGGCTTGCAGTCATAATTGGGCTTGATTCATAATTTATAAAGCAAAGATAGGGATTGGCATGAATAAAGAGTGGCACAGGAAGAGGTGAAAGGCTATTTTCTGCCCTCCGCATTTATGCATTAATCCAGCATAGGCGATGTGGTGAATTATGGTCATTAGGCTTTGGGAAATGAAAAACAGCCATTACATCCCCTCAAGGGTAGCTTTTTTACATAATATAGAGACCAAAACAAGAGAGGGGATGAAAGAATTGTTGCAGACACATGTGATTTGGTGATATAGTCAGAGAGAGAGAGAGAGTAATGTTTCAGACCACACACAGGTCAGCATCGCTGTGCACGTACATAAAGAGCCTGTAAATTTCTGAGGACAAAGACAGCAGATTAGGCTTTTCAGTGACCCCAGTGACCTCTGAGGGGTTCAGATCTCAGGAGCCACCAAAACTGTGTCTGACTTTGCGTCTGCTTTTGTTAGCTAATGGTAGATGATCATCTCTCTTGCACAGAGGTATGTGACGATCCATAAAAACAAAAGATCAACATGCTCTCTGAGAAACTGCACTACAAATACCACATAAAATCACACTACAGGTACTACACACTATAGGTATTTTTATCCATTTTGATGATGTGATGGAAAAAAAGGAGGTGCAGCTCTAAAGAACATTTACTCGTTCAGGGTAATTTAGAAAGCAGAATCTGCATCTTTCATTCTTCCTCGGTTCTGTATGTTTTTACAAAGACATGATATTTTTTTTTATTCAGCAGGGCAATAGAAATGCCTACACATTCCTTTATCACCGACAGCGCTGAACAAATTATAGAAAAACAAATAAACGGTATCCTTCAGAGCAACTCACGACATTGTGAGTCTAGTGAAAGCAGTGGGTTGGGGGTTGACAGAGATATCATTGCTCAAAAAGGTCTCTATAGAGTGAATAAGAGATGGACGAATGCTCGCTTCCCATAGCTCCTGAGACGCACAGGCAGCACAAACACTCATACATCATTAACATTTATGCAAATATCAGCTACATTTGCAGGCTTCTGTATGATGCAGGTTTAATGTTTATATTCATACATATATTCTTGCAAATAATTAATTATGACTGTCTCAATAGAATTAAAATAAAGAAGACACAATATTATCGAGAACATGCCTTCTTAATTTTTTTGTATTTGTTGTCTGATTCTGTGGAAAAAATAAATCTGTGGAATGTATGTAAACATGTCAAATGTGTTAAATAGAACTGAGTACTAGACTCTTATCGACAGCTGAAAACATGATCAAATTAGCCAAACTATTTCATTTAAAAAAAAAAAAGGTAAGATGTGGAACTTTAAATGACAGTAATTTCTATGCTGTGGAAATCTGCAGAACACGCTTAACTTAAAGGACTAGTTAATTTAGTTAGTAAAATGAAAATTACCCCATGATTTACTCACCCTCAAGCCATCCTAGGTGTATATTACTTTCTTCTTTCTGATGAACACAATCAGATTATTAAATTATATTAATAAATATCCTGGCTCTTCCAAGCTTTATAAATGGGAGTGAACGGGGCCATCGAGTTTGAAGAAATAAAGTGTAACGCCTCTCGCAGTTCAAAATGCTTATGCTACGTCTGACTTCATATCTCCTAAATGTGAACACACCAGTTTATTCATAACCTTAAGGCTAACATATTCATATTAATTGAATATGAATAATCATATTCATATGCCCCGGAGCCACGTGGAGTACGTTTATGAAGGATGGATGCACTTTTTTGAGCTTGTTGGCCCCCGTTCAATACCATTATAAAGCTTGGAAGCATCAGGATATTTATTAATATAACTCTGATTGTTTTTATCAGAAAGAAGAAAGTCATATACACCTAGGATGGCATGAGGGTGAGTAAATCATGAGATAATTTTCATTTTAAAATGAACTAATCCTTTAACACCTTAAGGCCCGGTTTCACAGACAGTGTTTAGATTAGGCAAGGATTAAGCCTTAGTTCAATTAGGACATTTAAGTGTCTTTTATGAATGTGTCTTAGAAAAAAAACATTACTGGTGTGCATCTTGAGACAAAACAATGGCAAGTATATTTTAAGATATGTCAGTGCAAGTTGCCTTCAGTTAGAACAGCTCAAACATGCATTTTAGTCTGGGACTAGGCTTAAGCCTTGTCTGTGAAACAGGGGGAAATCTTTTATTCCCATCAACTGCTCTTAACTGCCGCTTTAAAAATCTAATGACACTGAACATACCAGCAATGTGTAGGTCTTATTTAATGAATCCTATCAATAGATGAGAGGACTACAGAGATGGGTTGGTATGCCAGCTGTATTTAATGCAGGAGAGTTCATATTAAAGTGTTGAGGACAGAAAGTGTTATTTTAATAATAATTTTACTAGTATTTAATATAGTAATATATAAAATTATATTTAAAGTGTCCAGGGCTGAAATGGTGTTTATAGTGGACAGGAGTCATTACTGGAATGCCAGAGCAACAGATGAATGATCAGCAGTGATGCAATATTATAGAAACCTTTAACATGTTCATTTAGGGCCAATTTACCTGCTTTTCAGGAAATCAGTTAGGACTGTCATCTAATTAATATTCATGAGCTAGCTGAATAGTTTATAATGTGATTATTTATTTATTTTTTGCTAAATGACTTTCTACACCCTTACTTGCTCTAGTCTACTTTATTAAAATGTTCTTTAAACACCTTTTGTGTCATGCACCACAATTTTACAAGATACAAGATATAGTGGAGAGACACTTTAAGACATAATGAATCTGATTCAGACCTCTTCTCTGACAGGCTTTGGTGATTGATGTCCAACTCTCCCTGCATGTCTGATATTTCACTCCTCTCGTCATTTCCCCTTCTTTTCTTTCAAGACACCCCATCCCTCCCTCCGTCCTCCTCCATCTGCCTTTCCGCAAACAGCTCTGATGACATTGTACAATGTCCCACAGATACCATGTAATCCCCAACCCACAATCACGTGCAACTCTGAGGAAAAAGTGTTTACGTCCTTTGACTTTCACCAGTTGTGACAAAAGACAACACTCTTATCCAGTGTCCCCTGTCTCTCCTTCCCTTCACAAAATAAATGGGGTAATACATCAGTTAAGGCATGTTGTGGCACTTTTATCACAAATGTGCAGTCTTTCTCTTCACCCTATCGACTCAGGAAATATTGAGCTCAATATGAGCGTCTATCCGGGCCCGCAGAGTATAAAGCCATATCTCCGGCAGTGCTGGGAATGAGGTGCCGCTTCCAGTGCTGAGTAGAGAGACAGACCGCAGTTTGGATGGATGATTTATTCATACGAACCAGGTATAGGCACAAAACTGTGTGTCAGGGTGTATTTCTGCAGAGATTAAGATGTCCTAGAGGTTTATGTCTCTGGTTCTCCAAGCTTGGAGTGCAATAACACATGTTGACTGCATGCCACAGACAAGACTAAGCCTTGGTACACCCAGCAAAGCTTTACAAAGTTGTCTTTTCACAAGCACAGCTACACACTCCACAACTCCTGTAGTTTAGGAAACTCTTTCATCTGTAGGTTTTTTTTTTTTTTTTTTTTTTTTTTTTACTTAATCCTATATGGCATATTTGCATATATATGCCTATGTTTATATATGTTGTAAAGAGCATGGATTGAGCATGCTCATTTTTTTTTTCTCTGAAAATATACAATTTTAATTGAAACCATCTAATGCCAAACTATATTACAAAATGTTCATCAAGGGGCACAAAACTCTTAAAATACATTTGAGGTAAGTGAAAATTTATTTTTAAATATATTTTGGACAATTTAAATATATTTAGGTACAAATTAAAATGTAAAATGAATTGTTTTAATTAAATAATATACATATATATATATATATATATATATATATATATATATATATATATATATATATATATATATATATATATATATATATATATATATATATATGTTAACTAAATTAACAAAAACGTATGAAAAATACATTTATGTACATATATTTTAAAATCTATCTATACTCATTTATTTATTTATTATATTTCTGAAAATATATGTTTTTGCCGTATGGGATAGTGAGGATATTAGACGCTGAATGGATTGGGAGAGGGTGTGGGGCTCTTGCATGGCAAGCATGACAAGAGATTTCCTGGATAGTTTCTTTTAAGACCCAGGCTTTGTGATCAGTCTGAACTGTGGATCGTCTTCACTCTCACTGGCTCTTTGTCTCCTTTCTGCCATGCATCTCTGCTTAGATGAATGAGAGGGCGGAGAAGGAACAAAGAGCAGGATAAGGGCATTTTACTGGGCAGATGAGTTGAGTTGAGGTTATGGCAGCCATCTCTATGGAGAGCTGCTGGGAATGCTCCCGATGGAAGGTGCCTTACTGACCCTGATCTTAAACCAGCTCCATTCTACCAAACTATATACAGTACAATACCCATTATGAGAGAGAGAGACAGGAGCAGATCTCAGATCAGTCTGAAAATGTCTTCTGTCAGCACTGCACAGTCAACTCAGTTATACATACAGAGTCAGCCTCAGCAAAGTCTGTGTGCAGTCTATACACACACCTCATTTGTATCTGTCTTTCTACACCTTCTCCCTTAATGCTGAGGAGGCTGTTTTTGTTTTACTAGTAAAAATTTATTAAATAAATAAATAAATAATATATTTATATAAATATGCATGAAGAAGAGTTCAGTGGGAAAAAATATATAAAAAAAAATGGTAACACTTTACAATAAGGTTGTATTAGTTAACATTAGTTAATGCATTAGTTAATATGAACTAACCATGAACAACACCTCTGTTTAGCATTAGTTAATCTTTGTTAACTTTAGTTAATAAAAATCCAGCTGTTTATGGTTTGTTCATGTTAGTTCACAGTGCTTCGATTGCTCCTGTCTACCCTGTTTGCTGTTGCTGCTGTGCTCGCATGTGCTCTGCTCTGCTCTGCTCTTTTGGGATTTTTATTTGATATAATTCTCTGTTGTTTAAACTGCTAATTATAACTTACTCATCTTCATATATTGTCTAACATTGCCTACCACATTAAATCTGACATCACTAGCTTTTAATCTAAATCACTATCACAAGTTAGCTTTTTGCTAGCCTGTTAGCTTGCCATCTCTGCACCTGGGTTTCCTGTTTTCTGAAACAACTGTGGTGAGTTGGATTAGTAAATAGACTCCATCAAACAACTTTGGTAAATTGGATTAATCAACAAATACGGTAAGCCATGTCTTCTTCTCCAGTCATTGTCACTTGCACCGCATGTTTCATGTTTAGTGTATCTGTCTCTGTTGGCGAGCAGGGCTTCACATGTGATAAATGTAAGGAGATAGTCAGGCTGACAGAGAACATTTCAGAATTAGAGACACGCATCCAGACTTTATTTGAGAGTAGTGAGAATGTAGGAGAGGAAGAATTGGCTAAACTCGTTAAATCATCTAAATCAACAACATGTATGCTCGACCCTATACCGACTAGGCTATTAAAAGAGACGCTACCAGAGGTCATAGATCCTCTTCTTAATATCATTAACTCATCTTTGTCATTAGGATATGTACCGAAAACTTTTAAGTTGGCTATTATCAAATCACTTATTAAAAAACCTCAACTTGATCCTACAGAATTAGTCAATTACAGGCTGATATCAAATCTACCCTTTCTGTCAAAAATACTGGAAAAGGCAGTGTCTTCACAATTATGTTCCTTTTTAGAAAGAAATGGTATCTGTGAGGATTTCCAGTCAGGATTTAGACCGTATCATAGTACTGAGAATGCTCTCATTAGAGTTACAAATGATTTACTCTTATCATCCGATCGTGGTTGTATCTCTCTATTAGTGTTACTCGATCTTAGAGCTGCATTCGATACTATCGACCACAACATTCTTTTGAATAGACTCGAAAATTATGTTGGCATTAGTGGAACTGCATTGGCATGGTTTAAATCATACTTATCTGACCGTTTGTAGCAGTAAATGAAGAGATGTCACACCGATCCCGCAAGGCTCAGTGCTAGGACCATTGCTTTTCACCCTGTACATACTACCACTGGGAGATATCATTAGGAAGCATGGCATTAGTTTTCATTGTTATGCTGACGATACTCAGCTCTATATTTCTTCACGCCCTGATGAAACTTACCAATTCACAAGATTAACGGAATGCATAGCTGATATAAAACATAGGATGTCTAGTAATTTCCTGCAACTTAATTCAGAAAAAAAAATATTTTTAATTATTGGACAAAAAAACTCTGCAAGTAGTAACCTAGAATACTGTCTAACACTTGATGGCTGCTCTGTCAAGTCCTCGTCGTCAGTTAGGAACCTGGGTGTGCTCTTTGATACCAATCTTTCATTTGAAAGCCACGTTTCTAACATCTGTAAAACTGCATTCTACCATCTTAAAAATATATCAAAATTACGGCGCATCCTTTCAATGCAAAATGCTGAACAGTTAATTCATGCGTTTATGACCTCAAGGCAAGATTATTGTAATGCTTCACTGGGTGGTTGCCCTGCTCGCTTAATAAACAAACTCCAGCTGGTCCAAAACGCAGCAGCTCGAGCTCTTACTAGAACAAGGAAGTATGATTATATTAGCCCGGTTCTGTCAACACTGCACTGGCTCCCTATTAAACATCGTATACATTTTAAAATCTTGCTTATTACTTACAAAGCACTAAATGGTTTAGCTCCCCAGTACTTGAGCAAACTCTTAACGCATTATACTCCATCATGTCTATTGCGGTCTCAAAACCCTGGCCAGTTGATAGTACCTAGAATATCAAAATCAACTGCAGGCGGTCAATCATTTTCCTATTTAGTGCCTAAACTCTGGAACAGTCTTCCTAGCATTGTTCGGGAAGCAGACACACTCTGTCAGTTTAAATCTAGACTAAAAATGCATCTCTTTACTATGGCTTACACATAAAACATTATCAATTTCTATTATTCAAATCAGTAAATGATTGTTCGGCTGCATTAACTAGGTCAGCCGGAACCAGGAACACTTCCCATAACACCTGATGTACTTGTTACATCATAAGAAGAATGGCATCTACGCTAATGTTAGTCTCTCTGTTTATCCTGAGGTTTACTGCAGTCAGCCGGATCCGGGCCGTATCCAGATCAGATGGTGGACCTGCGCCTGGACATGACCAACGCATCCCTGAAATGTCTGCAGAGAGCGTGTCAAATAAACTCCCCCCGTAAATGTTGCATCGACACGACATCTTCATTAAACCCGTCTCCACCGTGGCGACTTCAATCTTTCAAACAATCTTACGAATATCTATTTACCTAATATGACTTAAGACCTTCAATGTTGCCAGAATTATAATCATACACTGTTTGTTCGTCGACCAGAGGAGAACTGGCACCCCGACTGAGCCTGGTTTCTCCCAAGGTTTTTTTCTCCATTCTGACCCTGAAGGAGTTTTGGTTCCTTGCCACCGTTGCCTTTGGCTTTTGGCTTGCTCAGTTGGGGACAACTAAATTTAATCTCTATTACCGATCTGCCCGCATTGACACTATATGATACTTGAAATTAGCTGGATAACATCACCGTTTCACCAGAACGGCTGTACAAATTCTGTTGCATTATTTTCCTGTTAACAATGT
Source organism: Paracanthobrama guichenoti (assembly GCA_018749465.1). Classification (NCBI taxonomy): domain Eukaryota; kingdom Metazoa; phylum Chordata; class Actinopteri; order Cypriniformes; family Gobionidae; genus Paracanthobrama; species Paracanthobrama guichenoti. Next base: position 17,219,095 of record CM031947.1, read on the forward strand.
GAAGCTGCTTTGAAACAACTGGACTTGTTAAAAGCGCTATATAAATAAAAGTGACTTGACTTGACATTAACTAATGTTAACAAGATTTTGATAATGCATTAGTAAATGTTGAAATTAACATGAACAAAGATAAATAAATGCTTTATAAGTGCAGTTCATTATTAGTTATAACTACTAATGTAGTTAACTGATGTTAACTAATGAACCTTATTGTAAAGTGTTAAAAAAAAAAAAAAAAAAATGTATTGACTGTTGAACTGTTGAACACATCTATTAATTTCCCAAATATAAATGACAGATTTTTCATTTTTGGGTGAACTATCCCTTTTTACGGGGTTTCATAAAGTTTAGAAGGCTGTTGTCTATAGGCAGTAGGCAGTGAGGTAGCTCACTAGATCGTGGAAAAGCTATGAAATACTGCATACAAATATGTTCTTCTCAGAAAGATATATGCACTTCTGTGTCATCTAGACTGACTTTAAAATGTCACATTCTCACTGTGATAGCCTGCCATTTATATATCTGCTTTTCCTGTGAGTTCTTTCTCTCAAGACCTCTGAAATATCATTCCCTGGCAAAGCCACTACTTCATACCACCTTCACACGATGTCTGCCTTCAACTACACCCTGTCCTTCACTCCTGCTCTCTCTTTCTCTATACTTCTTATCACCACGTTCTGTCATATTCATATCCACACCCCTTGTGTTAGTAATCCCGCAGGATGCTAAATAGAGGACAAGTCACGTCTCAGCACGTCAGCCGCTTCTGTCAACTCCTCAGAACAAACTCTCCTTCTCTCTCTCACTCACTCACACACACACACATACTAACACACAAATACACATCCATACATTTTCCAGTGCGCTTACATTTGTACATATGCAGCACATAGTACCAGTGTTGGGGAAAATTACTTTTAAACGTAATGCATTACAATATTGTGTTACTCCTTAAAAAAGTAACTAATTGCATTACTTAGTTACATTTTATGGAAAGTAATGTGTTACATTACCTTTGCGTTACTTTTTCTCATCTGTGCTGGGCTTGCTAACAAAACATAAATGAAATAACAATAACACTCTTACCTCAGCAATAAGACAAAAACAAAAGTGATGTCATTTTCCCTTATTCGTATGGTTGAATTGGATCATCAAAGGTTAGCATTAAAGACACTGTTTAACAAAGTGAGATTAAGTGTTATTTAACATTTAATTATTCTGAGTTTGCATTTCACTGTTTTGTTCTAGAAATACTGAATCTGTTTTGAGCAAGTGAGACGAGTAAATGCATGCTTACATTTACTCTGTAACTACAAAAACCATCATGCTTACACAGTGCACACACACAACACCTCTCAACAAGAGCGGTGTCAGTCAGTAAATGGAAAAGTAACTTTCATACTTTTTGAAAAAGTAACTCACATATTTTGATGTAAATTTAAAAATAATATGTTACTTTACTAGTTAATTGAAAAAGTAATCTGATTACGTAACTCAAGTTACTTGTAATCAGTTACCCCCAAAACTGCATAGTACACACTACAAATGTTACGCACATTCCACCTGAAACCTGCTTATGTTTGACTAATGAAATGTGTTCAACAATAACCTCTGACTGTATTGATTACATGTAAGACAATGATATAATGGTTTAAAGAAAGACAGTTATTCAATTACTCAATAGAAAAACTACCAATAAAATAATTAACTGGGACCATCATTTATAATTTATAAGGGGCATCATTAAAGAGAATGAAAATTGTGTCATCATTTACTTTCATGCTGTCCCAACCTGTATGACTTTCTTTCTTCGGTAAAACACTTTAAAGAATGTTTTGTACATACAATGAAAGTAAATGGGGTCCAAAACAACAAATTGGGACCCCACTGATTTAATGTATGGGCAATTTTCAAAAATATCTCCTTTTGTTTTCCATAGAAGAAAGGAAGACATACAGATTTGGAACAACGTGAGGGTGAGTAAGTGATGACTGACTTTTAATTTTGGTTTGAACTACCCCTTTGGAGTGCAGATCCTATATTATGAAGATGCATTGAATATTGTGTAAAAAGTTTGCTAAAAGTACACTAGGCCTATACACTATAACATTATATGAGAGTTAGAACATTTTATTCACCTTTCAGCTTTAGCTGTGATGAAGAAAGAAAATTAGCTGCCAGTGTTCATCTATTCAGTGAGGAATTCCTATTATAAATTTTCTTTCAAACTATGATTAGAGTATTTGAATCAGCAATTTTTCTTATTCTCTCATGATAATGCAACACCACAATATAAGAGTTATAAAATTCAGAAGTATTCACTATATTACTAGATATAACTAGATTGCTGTCAGATTGTTTCATCTCAGGTCTCGATATCTGTCCAAAAAATGTATACATTTGTTCTGCTTCAGTAGTTTAATATCAAAAATAACTCCATCTGACCATGTCCCAGCAGACAGCTCTGTGTTCACAGGTCATTGGGCCGGTGGGGTGAGCGTGATAGGAGACCCAGCGCGTGGCCTCTCACCCTGGGTTGGACCTTAGACACCTCACCCAAGCTCTTTTTGACCCTCAGCTGAGCTCTTTTTGACACTCACAGCAGCAAACATAAGGACACTCAGAGCTGCACTGAGGGCAGAGGAAGCGCTGGCAAGCGATTATGTGTGTTATTGAACAGTGTCCACAAGCCATAATAAACCAGGGATCAAGTGTGAAAGCTCATTTCTTTGAGGCTTTGAACAAACATCTTAAGTTTTCCATGTCGAGATCTGAGAGTAACAGATAAAGCTGTGATTTTTAAAGGATTGTGGAATGAGACGGGTTCCATGAAAAGCCTGTGCATTAGATCAGTGCCAGAAGAGGTCTAGTGTAATGTGGTTTCTTTTCTTTTTTTTGAGCACATGACATTTCAAGTTTGACTTTAAATGTAAATGTAAATGACTTTTTAAAACCAAATGCCAAGATGGATGTTTCTAAGAAATCGCCTTGTTCTCTCAGGCATCCAAGTTTGACATATAATACTTAAAAGAAGAGCTCACTGAATAAGGAAAAAGCCTTTTTTTTTTTCTTTCAAAGCTCACAAATGACTTGAAAATATGAAAATATGTCATAAAAGTATGGATGTGGTCTATACTTGTGTGCTCTATTACCAGTTTCCTGAAGCAATACAATAGATTTTAGTCATTTTTCACTGAAAGCATCCTGGCTCTCTATGGTGGGTTCATGAGGTTCTCAAGTTCCACTTCTGATACATTGATCAAAATTTGGTTGTACACCTATCATATGGCTACTAATAGAGCTTCTTTCACCTATCATGGCTTCTAATAGAGCACTTTTATCATATTTAATTATAGCTTTTGGTGTTTTTTTCTTCCTTTTTTAAGCTTGCAAAGCTCCAATCACCATTCATTGTAATGCATGGAACAGAACGACAAGCACAATATTCAAATTCACAATATTCATACAGTTTGGACCAGCCTGAGGGTGAGTAAATTATTTGAATTTTTGGGTGAACTATCTCTTTAAACATTTTATGCCCAGAACTGAGAAAACACTTAAATGCAAAAATAGCAGAAAGTTACTGGGTACAACAGAATAATTCCTCCCAGGTGTTACAATGCACCTAAATACTTTAAACCTGTCACATTTTGTGGACTGTCATCAAAACCATATTTGCTGCCACAAGAAAATATAAAGATGCGCTTGGGTAAGTCCAGATGTCTCACATATATTGTCCCTTCAGCTGTCCACACCATTTTACCAAAAATACTACTTTTTTATCGTTTTCTTTAGTTTCTCTGAACAGAAAAACATCTCAGGTCACCTTCAGGCACCAATCACACCTATTGTTTGTGTTTAAGTTCTCCCCAAGGATAAAGCAAGTGCAATTACAGCTTGAAAAAATTCCAACAGCAACGCTCCACAAATCTCCATGGGCTCTCAGGGGACCCAGGTGTTCTAAAATAACACGGAGAAATCTGCACTGCATACACGTTTGCATGGCTCTCTCGTTTTTACGAAAGTCTGTTAAGTCCTTAACAGAAATGTGCATTTAATAACTTTCTCCCTTCACCACGTTAAATGACTATTTCTCCTATTTTTACTGGGGGAGCGGGTGGTTGGAATCCTTCTAGTGTTCCCTTACAATAAACTACCAGTTCACATTTCTAAGAGGCCCCACAACCTCCCGGAGTGGTACTGTTAGGTTTATTCCTTATTTTCATACCCAACATTTGCCCCTTTAAAACCATTATGAAAGCATGTTTTGAATTGAATACATTCAATGCAGATTTGCTAGTTCTTTTAAAACACAGATCATGTTCAACATTTATCCAGAGACAAACTACAAAAACAAAAACAAATGGAACCACAAGAACACAAAGTACCAGCACTTCATCTATCAAATGCTTTAATGTCACTACTCACAGAAGACACAAAACTGAAAATTCACTCTCATGTTCCAAACCCATGACTTGCAAAATGATTTGCTGTGTTAATTTTTAGGGACTACAGTTGTTTTGTACACCACTGACTTTCTATTTAAGCACAAAAAAAGTTGAAACATTCAAATAATCTTCTTAAAGAAAGACCCTGTTAGGAACGACATAAGGGTGAGAAAATGAGAATGAAAATTTTTGGGTGAACTATACATTTAAATGAAATATTGCTGTTAACTTAATATAGTGTTTTATTGCATACAACTCCTCAGAATCGTTTAATTGCTACATTTAGAAAAACATCACTCGTCACTAGTATATTTATAATACATATCCTGATTCATATACCTATAAATGAGATGTAATGAATTCATTACATTTGTGATTGGAGGTTAGGATTTTTGCAAGTATATCTTGATATATACTTAATAGCGGCCACATCTGCCACAGTTATCTCACAAACATACTAGATAATAATTACAAATTGTTCCCTTTTTATATTTCATACCTGAGAGTTCTGATCATGTACGAAATGTAGGTTTAAGTTTCATGCATTTGTTTTAATGTGTCTTAATGTGTTTCTTTCTTTCATGTTTCTATGTTTGTGGAACAGGCAATGTTTGTAATATATTGCTCAGAGATTCAGTCTGTAATTATAGCACTGACTTCTGTTCAATAATGGCGAGTCAAGGCAATTTCCTTCTGAAGTCTCCAACACTTCCACTATGTATTTAAATGCACAGACAGGAACTTTGACAAATCTGGGCCAAGAATCAAATCCCTTTCCTGCTCCCCTCGCCAGGTATTAACAGATTAAACACAAAGAATTTTATATATTCCAGTGCTTTCAACAGGAGAACAGGTTCTTTGTTTTCTTGATTGCTGCTATAATGCTGTCTTCATGTAAAAAATATGCACAGATGGGTTGTAAAACATTGTTCATCTCTAAAGCATTTTCGGTCTCTCTTGCAGAACAAAGCAGATCAGTATCATTGAATCTCATTTTTCAAAGACTGCATCTCTATGAATCATTGGATACATGGTCTCTCTATAATACACTACACCCATCTCTTATAGATATGCAGTAGTCTTCATGTAAAAAAAATATTATGTACAGATGGGTTGTGGAAACATTGTCTATCTCTAGCATTTTCGGTCTCTCTTGCAGAATGTTGTTGGCAAAAGGTCACATCATTGTCATCATAAACTTGACAATTTATGACATTTGAAAGGTAATATATAGCCACCTCCTGTGGCCTCTAGAAGTTCACTCGCCAAATTTCAAGCCCTGCATAAAAGAAACAAAGAAAAACTGCTGGCCAAAAGGGGGGAAATCTGCCACATATTTCTCATTGATGTGTTCATGGTGCATGATGTCATCCGTTAAGCTGGTTTAAGCTGTGAAGTCACATGCACAAACATCTTTCTGTATCATAATGTCATTCATCTGATGTGCTCTGATAGTTAAAGACACTTTTAAAACATCATCAAATAGAGGGAAATATAGAGGGAAACTGTATGGTTTTGTTTTTAATTTATTGAATCAATACATTTTAATGTATAATTTAAGTTTCCAGCTGAGTTCTATTTAGAAAAAGACATTTATATGTAGATGAAGTCATTTTTCTTGCTTTATATACATAGAAAGAAAAAAAAATCAGCAATGACCAATTTTTGACCAGGAAATAACTATTCTCAAATGTTCCAATCTGTATCCCAATGTAATACAATACAAAGCAAATGTGTGTAATATGTGGTTCCTTTTTCCTACTGTATATAATTTAATGTTAAATTCTACTTCCCATTTGCACAATTTAATTTTCTACCCCTCCAGGCAAATTGTTAATGAAAATATATTGAGAAAATACCACCTGGTTTTCTGAGGAAAATTCTTATGTATTTCCAAAGCAATCACCGAGAGATATATCACCTACCATAGTTACCATGACAACATATTACTTTTGTGTTTTGATTATTCAGGGCAACCAGTTCAACTCTAGATCTACAAACCATGACAGATCTACTCTACCATAACAACATCATCCTTTTTCACAAATATAACTTTCAGTTTGATATTTTGTTTCATGGAAGATTTTGCTGTACAAAGGGTTTAATGTGTAGTGCAGGGATTAAAGATACACATGGACTGCTGGGCTCAAAAACTGCTATTAGGTGTAATTGGAGATGCACATTCGCTGGAGGCCATGACCTTCGTTGTGTATTCGGAGAGCTACGAAATTACAATGGGCCCAAGCAGCCTTTCCCTCGATCTATCATCCTATAGGCACAGTCATAACTGCACCCAGGTGAGTCTGAATCCTTAAGTTGATGGATCTCTGAGTAATCGCATAAGCCCATAGAGATGTTCACCACAGCGTTTCATAGCAACAAGCTGACACAGGGCAAAATCTCTGTCCTTAAAACAACCAGCCCTTAAAACTCCAGTAATTTAATGCCTAACTTCAAAAGCTGAGGTTTGGTTAGTGAAGATGGAGACATAGTGGTGGCCAGAAACCATAAGACATAGTTGAATGATTGAGTTTTCTTCATCTTGCCACACTGCCATATTCCCATGGACCTCCACAACCTACAGTAGGAGGAAACACTAGAGAGATGTAAGTGACTGAAGTCGCTTCACTCAAAAACTCATCAAATGAGACTGAGCTATTCAAACATGGGTTAAATCAGCAGTTCTCATTGACTTACTGCCAGTTCAAACATTCAAAGATATGCAGAGAACCAGAACATGGCCACATCCGTGAGTGCAAGTGATGGATAAAACAGAGTGTCTTTCATAAAGAACTGTATAAATATACCAGGGTTGTGCAAAATTTTGAATTGAAGAATTTTCTCCTTTTCATTCATGAGTGTGAATATGAATTCAATGAATTCAAGTGGCCACGCCCCACAGGAAGTAGAATTTGAATTCAAATGAAAGGAAAATGAATTTGCTGAATAGAGTGCATCTGTGCTCACCCACTTTTTGTGCTCATATATTTTTCACAGCAGCCTTGTGAATTTTTTTCCCATTAATTTTTTCCATAGAGATTTTTAAAAAAGTCTTTGTTTAAGAGTTATAAACCAAACCGACCTGTTATGAGATAAATCAGAAAATTACAAACTTGAAGCATAAAAGTATTTTAAGCAAAAAAATTATTAAAAATATAAGACAAAACAAATGTACAGTTTTATTAAAGGCGTCATGAACTGGCTTTGTTTTTTTTTTTATACTGTTGTCTGAGGTCAATTTAAGACGTTCGCGTGGTTTTTACATTCAAAAACATCATAATGAATAAGTAATAGGCTATTTTCTACCCTGGTTTTGAGGCTCTCTCCTGGAACGCTCGGTTTTTCTGGGTGTGCCGCACTGAAGACTTGGAAGTAAACGCCCACGTCTAGGATTGGATAAGATTTGCATGAGCTTCAGCTCCCCTGTCAGTACATGTGGGAATTGTTTTGAAAGTGTGTGGGAAAACAGCAACCGGAATGAATCGCCCATAGGGCTTGCAGAATGTCTTTATCAAACAAACACAATGATTTATCTCTCATCCACCCGCGATTGATTGGAATGTTTTTTTTTATTACTTGGCCCCTGCGATTGGTGGATATAACCGTGAACTGTACACACACAGTAGCCCGTCTGGAAATCACATAGCCCCAGGATGTTGGGCTTTGTGAGCCCTGGCCCATTCATACCCGAGTCTGATCCCGAATCGCAATGAACCAACAACACCACAAATAATGAATTCCTTAGCCTTTGACAGCATGCTAAGGTGTGTTCAGTTAGACACGTCCACACAATCAATAGATATCAAACAATCTGTAACAATGCAATACTATCACATATAAAAAACATTTTTTACTCACATAAGATTTATTCATTCATGTAATCTCATCCTGTCTGCAAATCCAGTCTCTTGTTTACATACGAATCCGTGATCAGAAATGAAGGAACAAACATGCAATGTCTTCCCCATGTGAGCTGGAAATTCATTAAAAATAAAGTTCATCCATGCATTCATAATATTGAAATCCGAATGAAGCTTATGCGGCATGTTTATTGCTTAGAAGTTCAATCCGGTTTAGCTCTATGTAGGCCTATGTTATGTCAGGCACGAGTCGGTGGGTGGGGCTACAGAATAAGGCGTTCTTCTTCTTCTGTTGAGGCCGCGTTTCACCACACAATGACGTCAAGATGTGGCATATTCTGAGATCTCTCGTTTGCTCGGCCCGGTGTCAATAAAAGCTTTTCTTTGACTAACAAGGAAGTTTTCAGCTCTGAAACTTACAGGATATTCTTTTATTACCGTGACCTTTTATATATCAAAAGCTCAAGGGAAATTTGATTTCTCAATTCAGGACCCCTTTAACTGCTTTAATGGGGGAAAGAACTACAGTCCATTGAAGCATTGTGAATGACGTTAATGTTAATATTATATATATGTATAGAAACAAAATATCTTATTTTCATTGCAAAACATGTACATATTTAAGTAATTCGAGAGCATAGGAAAACTGTTTGACAAACTGTCTATGTTTTTCATAGCGCTTTATGGAATTAACAACCTCATAGCTCACAGTAACAATTTTATACAATTGTTATTGTATAAAAGTTATTGTTCAAAATCAATTCACCTATGGAGAAAATTTATCTATAGCCTATACATCTTCAAAATAAGGATAAAACTTTTTCCAAAACTTGGAAAGTTTTTTCCAAACAAGCGATTTTTTGCTTTTCTGTTTTAAAATGTGTTATGGGAGATTGCATTTGAATTTTCTTTGAAGTTCAATTCATTTTATTTCTACTTCCATACAAATTTTAATTGGAATTTTGTGTCCTGTTTTCTACTTCAATTTTAAACTGGTAAAGAAATTGACTTTGAATTGAAAAAGCATTCTCAATTAAATTCTGAATTATGCACAACCTTGGAATTTACACAGGATTCAATTTAGATGCATTAACATATATCAGATGCATGCTCAGATATATTTAACCCAAGTTATGAAATGAACATGGAAACTCACAAAACCTCACCATTTGTACTTGGCTCACCCATGTCTTACAAGCAGTGCAAAAAACAGGGCCAAAAACACTTTTCTTGAAGCCAGCGAAACCATCTAACACCTGTAGATTACTCGTTCTCAATGAGACAGATATTCGAGGAACAAAGTGAATCTCTCTGAAGGGCATTAAAACGGGAGCCAAGAATGTGAAAGAAGCCTCAGACAGTGAGAAAAAGGAGATCAGAGAGGAAAAGATTTTATGATGAAGTGAAAAGATGTACGAGTGAGAGAGCGTGACTGACTTTAGAGAGCACCGAGGCAGCTCGGCTCTCACCTCGGCTGTCATCAGCCGTCCCCTCAGACGGGTCTAAGACCTCAACACCACTCCGATCCTAAATTACTCTCCCTCTTTCCTCCGGTTCCCTCATTTCTCTTTCCGCCTGTCAGTCAGCATGTGTTTCCGACTGTCGTTTTAAAGCATGGTCTAAGGAAGACACTGAGGAAAAAGTTCAATCAGAACATCCTCAGAGGAGATTAACAGAGTTGAAAAATGTAAAAGTTCAACTATCTTCCTGACAACCCTGTGGCAATGTCTGGACTATTTTTTCCTTAAAAACACACCAAGCCGAGTTGTATAATGGAACTCTGTATTCACTGCTGATTTTAACCCCCCACCCAGCCCATCTAATGACTGGTGCATCCATTTATCTCAATATTCACTCCGTGACATAAAGGAAGACTGAAGGGGCTAGGCTTACAGGGTTCATTCATGTGTGACTGACGTGCACAGCAGACCCCGATTCCATTGTGGGCTGGGCTGCAGACGCCTGCAAAGTCCATTAGAGAAAGGGGTGTGCATTGAAATGCTGGGAGAGTATCTCGGAAGGATGAATGGACATGGTGGCCCTCTTGTTTTTGTTTCCGTAACTTCAACTGTGTGTGCCACTAGGCAGTGTTTAAGACAAAGAACACACTGTTTCAGTCTCTAGGTGCAAAAAAGAGGAAGACGACGACACAGCAGCACGTACACATTCTTCTGCGACTGCTTAAAAAGTCTTATTACTTCCAGCTCAATCCTGGAAAACCTGCAATTATTAGTATGTAATCGTATAGGTAAGTGCAGCTTAATGGTAATATTTAATATGCAGAAGCATCATGACCATGCATAAAAATGGTGAGGGGAGTGTTTGGATATGTATTTTATATATACATATATATATATATATATATATATATATATGAATGTATAAAATAAAAAAGCTATTTCATATAGAAATCAAACTCATGAGAAAAAAGAATAATAATTCAATGGACACAACATATCGAAACAAAATAAAGATTATAAATATTATTGCAAATATAATTTTTTAAAATATAATATGTAATACATTTCAATATCAAGAAGCATTATGACCATTCAAAATAAGAAAAGCATGGATAATACACTCACCTAAAGAATTATTAGGAACACCTGTTCAATTTCTCATTAATGCAATTATCTAATCAACCAATCACATGGCAGTTGCTTCAATGCATTTAGGGGTGTTGTCCTGGTCAAGACAATCTCCTGAACTCCAAACTGAATGTCAGAATGGGAAAGAAAGCAATTTTGAGCGTGGCATGGTTGTTGGTGCCAGACGGGCCGGTCTGAGTATTTCACAATCTGCTCAGTTACTGGGATTTTCACGCACAACCATTTTAGGGTTTACAAAGAATGGTGTGAAAAGGGATAAACATCCAGTATGCGGCAGTCCTGTGGCCGAAAATGCCTTGTTGATGCTAGAGGTCAGAGGAGAATGGGCCAACTGATTCAAGCTGATAGAAGAGCAAATTTGACTGAAATAACCACTCGTTACAACCGAGGTATGCAGCAAAGCATTTGTGAAGCCACAACATGCACAACCTTGAGGCGGATGGGCTACAACAGCAGAAGATCCCACCGGGTACCACTCATCTCAACTACAAATAGGAAAAAGAGGCTACAATTTGCACAAGCTCACCAAAATTGGGCAGTTGAAGATTGGAAAAATTTTGCCTGGTCTGATGAGTCTCGATTTCTGTTGAGGCATTCAGATGGTAGAGTCAGAATTTGGCGTAAACAGAATGAGAACATGGATCCATCATGCCTTGTTACCACTGTGCAGGCTGGTGGTGGTGGTGTAATGGTGTGGGGGATGTTTTCTTGGCACACTTTAGGCCCCTTAGTGCCAATTGGGCATCATTTAAACCCTTTCTCTGATGGCTACTTCCAGCAGGATAATGCACCATGTCACAAAGCTTGAATCATTTCAAATTGGTTTCTTGAACATGACAATGAGTTCACTGTACTAAAATGGCCCCCACAGTCACCAGATCTCAACCCAATAGAGCATCTTTGGGATGTGGTGGAACGGGAGCTTCGTGCCCTGGATGTGCATCCCACAAATCTCCATCAACTGCAAGATGCTATCCTATCAATATGGGCCAACATTTCTAAAGAATGCGTTCAGCACCTTGTTGAATCAATGCCACGTAGAATTAAGGCAGTTTTGAAGGCGAAAGGGGGTCAAACACAGTATTAGTATGGTGTTCCTAATGATCCTTTAGGTGAGTGTATATTTATAATATAGGCTATTTAATATGGAATACATACAAGCATACACACACACATAAACAAACAAACAAATAAATAAACAATTTCACTATTTTCACATCTCTTCTAGGCCGCAAAGTGAGCCAGGGCTACCTCTATTGCACCCTAAAAATACATATGGTGCATGATGGTTGCAGTGTTAATATACAACGATCAGGCATAACATTATGGCCACCTTCCTATATTGTGTTGGTCCCCCTTTTGCTGCCCAAACAGCCCTGACCCATGGAGGCATGGACTCCACTAGACCCCTGAAGGTGTGCTGTGGTATCTGGCACCAAGATGCTAGCAGCAGATCCTTTAAGTCCTGTAAGTTGCGAGGTGAGGTTTCACCCCACAAGAGCTGCAGTTTTGGAGATGCTCTGATCCAGTCGTCTAGCCATCACAATTTAGCCTTTGTCAAACTCGCTCAAATCCTTACGCTTACCTATCTTTCCTGCTACATCAACTTTGAGGACAAAATGTTCACTTGCTGCCTAATATATCCCACCCACTAACAGGTGCTGTGATGAAGAGATAATCAGTGTTTTTATTCACTTCACTGTTATGCCTGATCTGTGTATCACCTGCACATTCATTTTACAGATTATCTGAATCAAAACCTGGACATTTATTTATTTTTTGTCTAAAACAGTAAATCCCACCATGCAGGAATAAACTGAACATCTACTGGTCTGCATGACCTCACATCGGTTAGCACTACAAAATCAAAACCCTCCACAAAACATCAATGAGTCATCTGTATCCAACAATAAAAGGTAAGTCATGGATATTCATAGTGCTGCCTTTCACAGTCAGTCTCATGTAGTGTCTCAAACAGCAGGTTTCAGTCCTAGCCCTATGCTCTGATCGTGCCCTGAGAGTATTAGAGCATAGTCTGATTGAGAGACTCTGGGATGTCTAAATGGGCTCATCCATATAGTATGACATGCAATATGGATCAGACAGAGATCGCTCAATGTCTTTCTGTGTCCAATAATTTCATGCCTGCACTCAGTTTTCCCCTAAAAACAATTGCCTGCATTATGAAAGTATTTATACTAGCAAAAAATTTGCAATGAATCGTTAAATCCTGAAATATTATCCACCACATCGACCAGAGACCCCTCCACTCCTCTTGTTACCTTTTCCCTCTATCACCTTCATTGAGAGACTGTCTCTACCCACTGTCCCCCTCTCTCCACAGCCCTGTTCGAGACAATTTTATCACGATCCCTCCTCTTGAGACTGGCATATGGTAGCACCATACTGGCCGTCTGTGATGTGCCCTGCTATTGACACACAGAGTTATTATTGCCTCCTGGGAGCTCTTAAAGCAGTGGCAGTAAACACATCTCCGCTCTATTAATCTGCTGGTATGATTGCTTGTGTTTGTGCAAAAACCAGAATGCACATAAACACCAAACGTGCATGCAACTATAGCAATGCAGATTTACATTAAGATGATTAGGAGAGCACAAACTATTTTTTTTTTTTTTTCTTTATTTTTTAGGGTCATTTTAATGATATACTGTTCTGTATCCACTCCAGTTGTTGCGCTACAGTATCTCCCACAAGAATGCGATTGCGTTTTTTATTTACATTGGACATTTAGACCTTGAGAAATGAAAACATAATTTTATGTTGGTGAAAGGTAAACATGCTCCCATTTATCCTCATCCAAAGGATTAAAGCGTAACAGAGACATTCCAAGCCTGTGCGTGAACCTGCATATATATAAGATGCCCCCCTTAAGAACAATGTGGATTTACATTTAAATTGTAACATATTTAGATATAAGTTTAACGTATGCAGGATGATAATGATAATGTATCAGCCAATGTGTTATTTTAGGAAATAAACAGAAGCAATTGCTAATTTAATTGCTATAACACAAAATGTCAAATTGTTGGGATACCTGGGATAAGAAGGGTGTGGAGGGTCATCTTACCCCAAGGGTCTAATTTTATCTTTTACTTTAAAAATCTAAAACATGAATGTGTCCACAAATCCCTCATTAAAGAACAGACACACAAAAATCTTTGATATTCAACATAATACGATGCCAAAGATCACTAATTTTCAGAGACACAAAATTAGATCAGCTAGCCTCAAAACTAACTGATGGCTGATTCAATCTCACAAATGTTGATATTCAGATGAAATGACAAAATTAGAAATAGCATAGCCATTCCTTAAAAGTGCTGAAATTAGATTTTGTGGCATTTATTGTAAGGAGAAAAAAAGAAATTAAGGTTTATATATATTGTTCAGTAAGGATGTATAAAATGTATACATTGACCAAAAGTGAGAGTAAAGACATTTATGATGTCACAAAATATACAATAAATAAAAATAAATGCTGTTCTAAAATTGCTAATAATAAGAAATTCAGCTTTACTACCACTGGTATACGTTTTAAAATGTATTAAAACAAAAGAAGTGATTTTAAATGGTAAGACTATTACACAATATTACAGTTTTGTTGTATTTTTGATCATATGCAGCCTTTGTGAGCAGAAGAGATTTCTTTCAAAAACACTATGGGTGATTAAATGTGTGCCAACGTACTCATTGAAGTGTTGTCTAATTAAGATGCACACATACACACAAGTGCTACTTTTCACCAAGATATTCATAGAAGCAATTTCCTCAGAAGTTAGACCAGTAGGTTCTTCTGTCAGATACCATGGTACAGTATCTTAAAGCACATAAGTAGATTTGACACTTCTTGTCATTTTAATTCATTAACACCTCTTTCCTACACAAATTTGAAACTGTCAAATGGCTTCTGCAGCCACTTATTTTTAACTTCAGAGAGAAACCACTCAGATATGGGGGATGAGCATAGTCATATTATTAGACAAAAGAGTTGGCTTAATCTTCTCTGAATTTGAATCCTATCTCACTGAATCTGTTTGATGTAGTTCAGGAGCATGATCATATAAGCATATGTTGACACACTCCCGACCCTGGATGTATCACCTTTTCCAAGACTTCCAAGTGTAATCTCTGTGGAGAAAGGGCTATTTGTCCAGCCCATTAACAGACCATCTGTAACACTAAGCTACCTCATCCTGTAGGCATGAGTCACCGCATTCCCATTCTCTTTATAAATCAGGAATTCTTTCAATGGAGCTAAACACTTTAATGATTGATTTGCAGCCGTTGCAACTTTCATGTCTGGTCAGTTCTAACCATCAGATGAAGGATACCTTTTCAGGAGACACTTGGAAAATGACCTCACTGTTTCAGTCTGCTAGATGAAAGCTGAGGAGTTTGTGCTCTTTTTGTCATTGGGAAAAGGGCAATAATCCAAGCCATGCAAAATCCTATTTGTCCTCTGTAGACAGGCTTCTCTGATTACTACCGGACCAGGCCAGTGTCTGGCCATTTTGCACAGTTGAATGGTGGATTGGAAAGAAAGCCTTGGATGAGGCAACACAGATACTAAACACTAAAGCCACAGAGACAAGAACATGCTTGAGTTCTTTTGGTACTTTTGGCACCAACATGTATCTTTAAGGTACTAATATGCAATCTTTAGGTACTAAGATGCAGCTTTTGAAAGGGTACCACCTCTGTGACAGTAAATGAATCATGGCAAATTTCAAATAGAGCATTTTCTACAAATGAATAGCAACCTTTGCGTAAAATGCTGCAAAGTGTCAGCATAAATCCATATAAATCAGTGCAAAAAAATTTAAGAAAATAAATGAAAAACAGGCTCATTGGAAAAACATTATATTATGTTGCTTCTTGTACATTTCATGGCACTTTCAAAGTGAAATGTCTGAGTGGCACTTTAATTCAAAACAGATATCTGGCCATGCTTTATGTTGGTTGTTGTACATATCGAACCAGTTAGGAAAATTTTCAGTGAGTGGTGCTAAAAGGTTTATGCTTTATTGTGTTTAAATATAACATACCACTTACAGTAAACCCTACCCTAAACCTAACTGATAGAGTTAGCAAAAGCAGACGTGAGATAAAAACACATTTCCTGAAGCAACTTTTAGCTTGCTTCTACAAGTCTTTGAACAGTTTTATTCAATATTTTTACTGTTTCATGGGACTTGTACTGGGTATAAGCTGTCGAGAAAGCTTACTATTGTATGGCAGACATACGGAGCTAGTTACGATACAGACATAAACATGTATTCGTTTACAAACTGTGCACTATGGTAAAAGTGTTTTGCGGTATTGTGTAAGGAACTGCAGAAAAATAAATCCATAGATGATAATCTGCCCGGTAATCATATTTTGTGTGAAAAGGAACAAAAGTTTTTGGTGTTTTACTGCCACTAGTGTTCATTTCAGCTGGACACTGCAGTGAATTGTATGTTTTTTTAAGTTTTAATAAAATTTTGAGGCACATATAGTAGAGGGACATACTGTATTTCCAATGAGCCTATGTTGAAAAGAAAAAAAAATACTGAGTGCTCATTGAACACTATTCTGATCTTAAAGTTACAGTATCACATGATCGTTCGGAATATTTCGCAAGAATCAGGAGTTCACCTGTTTCCCATGGACAGTTCTCCTCTTCAGCAGAAGTTCCTTCTGTCTTGTTTGTGAAGTGACAGAATGGTCATCTGCTACTCAAGAGCGTCTGAGAGAGTATGATGTCAGAATGCTTAACCAAGGTCCCATGGATCTGGAGTGCTGAGTGTCGTTGAGCATCGATGAGCCTGTTTTTAGCAACACAGCAGACTAAATAATGCCATTGGTTGTTGTGAAGAATGAAAAGGAGCTGGCACTGATGCTCTTCATCTGGCACTGGATCCTATGGCAGAATGTTTCGCTCTCTCAGAGAGAAGAAAAGGTCTTCAAGAGACCCTAGCTTTAAATAACACTCAATCACTCCAATTCAAAACTCAATGTCTTCACATTTTAGTGAAAGAAAAGCAATTTTATTGAGCTTGGAGGAGCTGGATGCATTACCTGTCTATTTTGATGGCTAATCTTCCTTTCGTCTAAGGAAACAGCCACAGCAAAAAGTGCAGTAGAAGGTGTTTTTTCCCTCATCCTTTTGTCATTAATTGGGTGCCAAGAGCACTTGACTGTGGAAAGATGAAGCTCTCTCTCCATGGACACTGTGTTCAATTCAGGGGAGCTGAGGCCAAATGAGTTTTGTTTGTGCCAGAGCCCAGTGGGGAGCAGCAGGACAGCTGGGTAGTGTGTATTCTGTGTGTTTTCAGTTGCTGTAGTTGGCCGTTATGTGTCACGCAAGCTCAGCTCACAACCCTTTTTAGGATCCATTTCAGGAGCCAAGATTGGCATGTCATCAAAGAATGGACATTTCATTGTGGAAGTTTAGTCTCATACAGTATCTTACAAGGAAGCCAAGAGTGTTCATAGAGACAGAAACAAAACAAAACAAACAGCCTGAGAATGGTCAAGATATTTGAAAAGCGCAAAAGGTTTCCATATTAGTTTTTAGGGAGGGATTATTTACATATCAAGCAAACTTGAGTTTAACTTAAGACCTTAACCTCTCTGATTCTTTTTGAAAACTATGCCTGCTATGGACTGCTGTCTATATACCTGACAAGTGCTGACTTAGCAGTGCTACATTTAAACTCAAACTTATTTGCTTATTTCTACAAAGAATCCTCTGTCCAAACAGGCTCCTGTCAATTTTCGGCTTTTAAGGGCAATTATGTTCTTGATCCTGGCAACTATGACCATCCCATTAGGGTCAGTTTACAGAAAGAAGCTTTTGGCAGTCAGGGAAGAAGTCTGGACAGTTATAAACAGGGAGTCATGGAGCCAAAACATTAACTTAACACACTACAAAAGACTATCCTTCAAATCAAAGGATGCTATTAAGGCTGCTCGAATGCTCTAGGGATGTTCAAGCAATTGAATATTGAATATAACCCTAAACCCTGAATATTGTGGTCTGTAAACTTTCAAAAGGTTCTTCTGTCTCAACATCTCAGTTACAAAACTACATACTCTGCATTTCCAATCTTGCCTTTTCTGGTTCAGCAAAACCTATTATTATTACATTCCTCACTCACTGAAGAACTTTTGTCTAATGTATCACTTGACAAAAAGGTATAAAGATAGCAATTTCTCATACCTGCACCATATAAGCAGTATAGGGGAAGAAGCAGAGGGGCGATGAAAGGTGCAATATCCATAATTAGCAAGTTGATATCATCTATAATTAATTTTAAAGCCTGTTATTCTGGCTTATATAAGTGTGTGGTAATTTAGGCTGGTGAATCAGGTAACATGCCGCAGAAAGAATTAAAGAAACAGTTTGCATTAAAAGATGATGTACATTGTTCATAGTCATCAGTGGCTATCAAGTTCTAAAAAGGGGAAAAAATCCCTAAAAGTGTCATATGATAGTTTTGTGTGAGGAAAAGACCAACATTTTGTTTGTCGTTTTAGAGTCTTATGAACTGCTTTTATCGTGTTTTTTGGTCCTTTTCGGAGCTTGACAGATGTGGGCACTATAAATTGTCCTTGCAGATTTGGAACAACATGAGTGTGAATTTATGTGTGTACTGGCCCTTTAAGAAGCTTAATTTTCCTCACAATGCTTGAGGTTGATTGTGTGCAGAAATGCAGACTAATTATCTTTCATTTAAAATACAATAAACCTAATGCTCAACATGCTCAGAGAAATAATAAAAGAAGAAGAAGAAAAGCCATTAACACAACAGCAGGGAAATGTATTGCTTGCAAACACAGTGACTGCTGCAAACATGATAGCATAATGATACCCACTACTCTCCTGGCATGAATTCTTCTCCCTGTCTACAGAGTGTAACCTGTATTCTTGCCAAGGTAATTCAGGAGCAATTCTGCAATCAAATACCTCAGAAAGCCGCTCTTGGCAAGCCACTATCCACAGTGCCTCTATCTCTCTCAGCGGATTGTTTTGCTTGTTATCTTTGGACAACCATGATGCTCATGGGTTTCCTTGGTGAGTTTTAGCCACCGTCTCATCTCAT
The DNA here is from genome assembly GCA_018749465.1 of Paracanthobrama guichenoti. Taxonomy (NCBI): domain Eukaryota; kingdom Metazoa; phylum Chordata; class Actinopteri; order Cypriniformes; family Gobionidae; genus Paracanthobrama; species Paracanthobrama guichenoti. Next base: position 17,238,120 of record CM031947.1, read on the forward strand.
ATATTCTCGTTAAGCTGGGTAAATACTAACAGGAGGACAAAATTTCCATCATATCTGGTGGCACTGAGAATGGATGCTGATTAGCCTTTAAATCACACTTTCTTTTCTTAGAACACTCATCCTTAACAGCTTTCTTTGGTTTGCATATAAAAGTTTACTTTTCAGAGGCGGTACGAGGACACACTCGCACATGTAGATCATTGTTTGTGACAGCTCAGAGGCTTATTCAATATTTGCCTGGCTATTCGCTCTCTTCCCTATACATCACAGCTAAATGAATGCATGTATGCAATGTCCTAGCCTTCCGTTCCTATTGGTAACTGAAATGGGTGCACTCTTATAAATACGAAAGTATATCTTGTTGAGGGTTTGCTATTTCTGAAACAAGTTCTAACTCATACTTTAACAAGGTATAAGGTACTCCATATAAATCATGCCGATATAATTTAACTTACCAAGGTACAAAGTCTTTTTGATAAGGTGAAACCAAGTGTGTTGTATATATTTTAGATATCAGTGCTTTTTTGCACCACATAATTTACCACTTCATTTACAAAATATTAATCTCTAACACACGTTCATGCAACAACGTCTGCTCTAGCGTCTACACAACACACATGCGACCTGCTCTCCTGAACGCGTGTTGGAGATTAATATTTCGAAAATAAACTCATACCTTTCTGGGGCTTGAAAGTGGTAGTTGCGTAGGCTATCAATGGAGGGACAGAAAGCTCTCAGATTTCATTATAAAGATGTTCGTTTGTGTTCTGAAGATGAACGAAAGTTTTATGGGTTTGGAACGACATGAGGGTGAGTAATTAATGACAAAAGTTTCATTTTTGGGTGAACTAACCCTTTTAGGTTGCAGTGACTCATAATGATTAAGCATGTAGCTCTGAATTTAGGCTTGTGAACTTCACATTTGAATGGAAAGCTACTAGCCTTTCCACTCCTGGACCTGAACATCACCACATCCTTCATGATGTCATACACAAATCAGCAACGTGAGCACAATAAATTATGCTGAACTTCAAAGTAGGTGTGTTCTGGTTTGTGGTTGGAAGTATCTCCAACACAGCTGTCTGAAAGCCTAATGAAATATATCAGACCATACCCTTGAAGCTTTGAGTGTCGAGCAGATCTGAAATCAATCCAACACAAAGGAAGCCACAAAATTATTACCACTTGTTGGTTTGTTAGAATAGTTTAAACCATGTATCCATAGAAATCACACAGCAACACTCTATTCATAACACAAACTCTGTAGTGTAAAGGCAACTTTGAGCATGATTCAACAAGTAACAACACCACTAATACAAGGGTTGGTAATCACAACCAGTCCATCTTTGCGTGCAAAGTCCTTGAAGATTTTTAGCTGTCTAAAAAGCTTCATGTCCCTCGTCACCCCTTAATCCCACGTCCAGACAGACTGATTCTAGCTCAGAAAAAGGCACAGTCTTTGCTCATCCTCACACTGCAGCATCATGGGATCCACTGTAATGGATAAAGTGTGCAGTGAGAATATCTAACCAATGAAAACCAAGCATCTGTAAATGTGCATGTGGCATGTACAGAATCATGTCTTTCGACTAATGATGAGCATAAAAATTAGAATCATTGAAAATCAACATGAATTTTAGAATTTCTTTGGATGTGAGACTCTTTCTTAGAACAGTATTATTATTGTTAACAAAAACTAAAATAAATATATAAATAAAAATAATTGGGAAACATTTAATTAATTAAATTTGAATGACTGAAAAACTAAATTAAAATACAATTTTGATACATAGTAAAAAGAAAAATGATAAAAAATTACAGCCTGCTTGCATTAAACATGAAAATGCTACTATATAGAAATACAAACATTGTGATGATTTGTTTTATTTAAAACTAAAGTAACAACTAAATAAACTAAAACAACCAATGATAAAACTAACAAAAACTAAACTAAACTAATTGAAAAGTAAAAGTAAATTGAAAGTTACTTATAAACAAAAACTAAATTAAACATGACAACTATAATAACCCTGTCTTTTAATTCTTATTTAAAATTCATTTTATGCATATAAATTCTAAAACATTGCTTATTTACTTATTTTACTTAGACTTTTGGACCTCGCTTTATAAAAATAAAATATCCTCACTAAATCTACAGTACACCACTGAAGTCATTAATATATCTGTGGTGCTGTTTTCATTTTAAACTACATCTAGACAAGGTGCAGTCTTACTGACCTTTACTGCAAAGCCTTCTCTATAACACCGAATGCCACTTCACTGTTTAAACAGAATACCAAAGAATCTGATTCTCTACCCTGTCATTTGGTTTCTCGCTCTCTCTTGCCTTCCTCCAAGACCAGATAAAAGTGATAAGAGCAGCAGTGTCTTTGTTTGCAGTAGATTTTTATTTACACGACATGCATAAGACCAGGATTCAATATCAGTCCTGAGCATGCCTGGAATCCTTATGAGAGCTCAAGCCATCTCCCTTCTGTCATCTCTTTCCTCATCTATCCTCACTTCCCACTATGCGCCATTCCTTGAGAGATTGACCCACATCTTCACAGTGCCACTGTGTAATCACCATGGAGTGAGTGTCAGTCTTCCTGTGATTTACAGTCAGCATTATACACCAAATACATTCAGAGCTTTCAAAATATTCCCTCAGAGATGTTGCATGCATTACTGATCAGAGGGCTTTTTAATCTAATTATCCAGGTCAAGAGGGGGGAGAAATGAGCAGAATCCTGACCAAATCCAACAAGAACACTAGAAATGTATGAAGACAGAGTGCTGCTTTTTAGATGGGTATAGATCAATACTTCACATGGGTGTGTATAGGCTTTTGGGATTTTTTTTCTGTCAGATAAAATTTCACAAGAAAATGGGTAAATGAAAACTAAATAAATATTTGATGAAGCATCTTATTGCTTTGTTGTGAAAACGATATAAACAGCGATATCTCAGGAGGTTAAAAATCTATTCATTTCTGGATTATCAAAAAGCTTGAAAACTGAACACACTATTTACTGAAAATTTGGTGAATGCATTTAATTGGGGAGGGGGTGGCTGAAATCTAACCCCATCTTCTTCACCCAAAATTCAATTCAATTCAAAATTTCCCAAAATTTTCCACAAAGAAACCTAGTATAGTAATAAAATTTACCTTTTTAGATGTGAATAAAGTTCATCATTGCTTGTCTTCTATTGTCAGATGGTTGCTGCTGATCTGCTGGTGGTTCCTCTGAGAAGTGAGACAGATGACAGTGGGGACACCTGCTTGAGTATAAGTCCCCAGTCCCCTCAACAGCTTTAGGCCCACAGGATCAGACGCCTGCCACAAAATAGAGCTCAAACCCATCTGCAAAATGGGACAAAATATTTGTCAAACATCTTTGTTTACTATCTTTATGTATCTCTATGAAATGCTTAATGCAATTTCAAAATGAGAAAATGATCGCTTTGTATTCTTACACAGCAGAAGTAATGTAATCAATCAGAAAATCCTGAAAACCTTGAGGCGAGAATCAATCAGAATGGTTAATGCACAAGATTAAGAACCAGCAGTAAATTGTGGTGAATTCTGCATTAGTCTGGATGAGGAGTTTAAACAAATCCAAGGGGCTTACTGTATCTTACCAATGGTTTATTTTCGGGGTTTGTGGGGGGTGGGTGAGGAAGCTTCATTCTCAAGACACCAAGCCATCTGTTTGCTTGTTTCCTGGTGGGTCCATATCTAGACCAGAGTGATTGATTGACAGCTCTGCAATACAAACCCTCTTTTTCCACTTGTGAGGTCCACATATAAACCTGTACATTTCATGAAGATAAAGTATCTTATACAAGCATATCTCAACAATTTATGAAAATGACTGGCAGCACATGCACATTTTAGGGCATATGGATACAAGAATGTAAAGTGTATTGGACTGCCTTCTTCTCATTAGCTCTTTATGAAGATGTACTGCATTGATGTATTTTCACACCATGATAACCTATAAGAGTTACACAGATAACATGGTGTGCCCTATATATTTTCATTCAATGGCACATTCTCACTGGTGACATTTTAGTAATGATTGTGCAGTAGGGGACACATTAAATGTATCCATTTCAGTTTTCAGCAATTTAATTTTAATGAAAATTGTCCTCGTTGAGCTCTCCTCTAAGAACTTTATGGAAGTATATGCTCTATCTCTCTCTCTTTCTCTCTTCCTGTCTGTTCAGGTCATCAACAGATTGGTGTTGTATTGCATGACAAACGATGGCCAGGTTAATCCTGGGAGGCATCCTATTGAAAGGAACCATTATGAATTACACTCGGAAAAAGCATCTGGTTGATGTAGTAGCAACTTGGCTATCATAAAACATATGCTTACTGTAACTGAGTTTTAATAGACAATATGACAACAGATAAAAATTTAAATGTCTATGCAAATAATATGTAGGTCAATAAGTTATTCTGGAAAGTTTTTAAGCCCCAGTGCGCTGTTCTTTGGGGTTGTATCCTGATCTGGATTCAGATCATATTTAGAGGGCAGCCATTTTGCAATCTGCCACGACAGATGGCAGTTTGTAAAAATAAATAACCTGTCCCCTTCCCTACACATGTTTCTAGACAGATCCAAGAGGAACCAGCCAAATCAATGTCTTGCACAATTTATGATGTCCCCCTAAAGGCGAGTGACAATTTAACATGGAGGACTTATATACCCTTTCTGACATTTTTGTCTAAGATAATCAGACAGTCACCCTCTCTTATTATACACAGAAGAATCATACAGAGATTACTTAAATTAAAAAAAAGTAAAGGAATGATCATTGGCTTGTATGTTCCTATAGCTCAACTGGTAAAGCATGGAGCGAACAACAACGTCATCTTGGGTATGATCCCCCCAAAAAAAGAGTAAAATCTATAATGTATAAAAAAATAAATAAAAAAAACCTTCAGATTTTCAATCATCTCACCAAACTTTACCAACAGATACATCACTACCGGTGTAGGAGGAAATATCTATTACACCAGTTTTCAAAGCTTCTCAGTTTCCCCAAGCTATACCCTTGATGTGGGGTAAGAGGCTTTGGTTTATGCTTTGAGTAAACTATCCCAATTTTTTCTGTTATCCTTTTTGAAACAAATGTCTATCAGAAGATCAAAGCTTTCCATGAGCAATGGCAACAATGTTTACCATTAGTCAAATAAATTCAAAGCCTTTATGGATCATGTTCCTTGTTTTATCTTACTACCGAATGGAATATCATCCGTGAAACCTTTTTAAAATGAAAAGATTTTCTTTTCAAAGCCAAATTTTAGCCATGGGCAAAGGTAACCTATTCTTTATTCTTTCATGCTTCCATTACCAGCAATTACATGATGGTAACATTCCATTATGTATTTGTTTTCCAATCTCCTGTATCAGCTCTAAAATCATGTCTATCTTGTCTGTCTTTTCTCAAAGCCTTGCCAGCCTACCTCGACTCTGAGGAGTAACACGGAATTCTAATAAACTGCTATCACTGAACCACAGGGGAAGGTTCTTATCTGAAGGGGCCCAGCTTGTATTACCGTCAAGGGTTATTTTTTCCAACCTGTGAAAAAGGACCAGATTTCTGTCTTTGTTCAAATGCACCCATCCAAAACTCATAAACCATCTCTCCTTTAGCCAGTGCATGCCATTTTTTCTTATCCTTTCTGAGATTTTATATTTGGTTGCCAAGGGAACAGAGGACACAAGCTCTAGAGAGGTTATAAACGTCTGTAGGATATGAGGTTAAAGCAGGCAAATGCACATGTGCCCACAGTCCTTCAGCTTATTTATGGCAATAAGACCAGATTTTGCACCTGTATAGACGCATGAAGCCCCATGCTCTATAATGTTGGACATAGTGTCAGCGCAATATGGAAAAATCAGGAGTGACAGCTGCAAAGAGCGAGACCTATCTCTGAAACTCATGAAAATAAATGAGCTACTGAAATGTGTTTATCTGGAGACTAGGGTACGACTAAACTGATTGAGGATCATTAAGGTCTGAGAGCAGATAGACAGGAGGAGATTCACATAGTCCACTGGGAATCATATTCACGGCTTCTCTCACCCTTGATTGTCCCATTGTAATCATAGAATGAAGGGAAATTCAATCCTGTTCAATTTCAGCTTTTCATTGAGAAATGTCATTAAATGAATGTGTAACAGAGAGCAGGCAGGTCTAATTCAAAATTAGACTGTAACATTTTGTCTCACTGAATTGTTTTCATTGTTTCAGATTTAGGTCACTGCTTCTTTTTCTGAATCATGCTAAGTCAGTTAGGTCCCCCTTTTATGGAGGTGTATTAGATTATTGGCATTCTATTGTTCATGTCACTCAGAGTTTTTAATCACTTTTTCTGCTAAGGTCATATTTCATTTAGACATCTCTAAATTGTGTTAACATATTTATGGGAGAATGTTATTGAATACAGCCCACTAACAAGTTTATAATCACTGGATTTGGGTATATTACAGTTAATTCCTTATGATACTGATACAGACTGATAATATTTATGAACATATCCATCCGTCTGTCCGTCCATCCATCCGAAATATGATTACATTTTAAAAACAATGGTTTCTATTTTAATATATTTTAAATCTTTTTTTTTTTCCTGTGACGGTAAAGCTGCTTATAGTTTTCAGTGTGAGGATTCTTTGATGAAAATAAAGTTAAAAAGAACAGCATTTACTTAAAATAGAAATCTTTCGTAACATTCTTTACTGTTACTTTTGATCAATGCAATGCATTATCAGAAGATCTTTAAAGTCCTGTGGGTTCTGAGGTGGGGCCTCCATGGATCGGATCTACTGGTTCAGCACATCTCACAGATGCTCAATAGGAATGAGATCTGTGGAATTCGGAGGCCAAGGCAACACCTTGAACTCTTTGTCATGTTCCTCAACAATTTTTGCAGTTTGGCAGTGTGCTTTTTCCTGCTGAAAGAGACCACTGCCATCAGGGAACACCAATGCCATGAAGGGGTGTATGTGGTACGTGTCAAAGTACACATAAATCCACATAAATCCACATCCAAGTAAATGCCAGGACCCAGGGTTTTCCAGCAGAACATTTCCAGAGCATAACAATGCCTCTGCCAGCTTGCCTTCTTCCCATAGTGCATCCTGCTGCCATCTCTTCCCCAGGTAATGACGCATATGCACCCAGCCATCCACCTGATCTAAAAGAAAATGTGATTCATCAGACCAAACAACCTTCTTCCATTGCTCCATGGTCCAGTTCTAACACTCAAGTTCCCATTGTAGGTACTTTCAACTGTGGAAAGGCATCATCACAGTCTGTGTCTACGCAGACGCAGCAAACTGTGATGCACTGTGTATCCTGGACTCCTTTGTATCACGTTCTTTCAGCATTTTGAGCTACAGTAGCTCTTCTGTGCGATCGGACCCATGTGCATCAATAAGCCTTGTAAGTCAATGAGTAAGGGTAACCGGTGACACCATTCACCGGTTACCCTTACTTGCACCAATTTTGGTAGGTACTAACCACTGCATACCGGGAACAGCTCACAAGATTGGCGTTTGAGATGCTCTGACCCTGTCATCTAGCCATCACTATTTGGCCCTTGTCAAAGTCGCTTTCCCATTTGTCTTGCTTCCCATACTTGAAATTCAAGAACTGACATATCCCTCCTCTTGACAGGTGCCATTGTAACAATATAATCAATGGTATTGTAAGGTCCATCCGTTAGCCCAAGGATGGAATCTAACGGCCTGGTCGAAGGACTTCTGCGTGTCTGCCTTTTCAGAACTTCTGTTGGATTCACTTAATTTATGACCATCGAATTTTAAATCTGACTCCATGAATAATTTGATCTGACTCCAATTCTTTGTAACTTTGTTACATTTGTTACATTTGTAACTTAACAGCTGATCATAAGTTTAGTTGTGATTTAATTTAGATCGTTGATTTCTCTTAGTATCTCTTAATTTCAAATACTCGTTCCTCCATGGGACCCGGAGTCGCTCAGAGGATAATGCTCGCGATTATAATTACATTACCTCACGGACGCAAATTAGTCAGTTCTGATATTACAGAGGATTACAGAGTGAACTATTTTACCTTTAAGTGAGTCGCACATGCTTACTCATAACAGAAAGTGTAATTTTAGCAATAGTCACGAGAGATGCAACTTGTTAATAACAGTGACAGTCAGAAATCAGATTGCCCCTCATGCTTAGCGCCATGCTCCGGTCATGGGGTCCTCGGTATCAATCTGTCCTGACAGAAATATTTACAGAAACTCCTACAAACTCCTCATGCGACACTACTAGAAATAAATAATTCAAAAAGATACAGAATAAATCAAGATTAACATTCATGCTGCGTACAATTAATGGTATAAGTTTTCACCATCTCATACATTTATTTTGTAACTATTTTAAGTGTAACCATAACTAGATTTTGTCATTAAATTCTTTCAATTACAAATGATGTGCTAACTAGTTTTGATTTGGTATTGACTTTGAAGTGTTACCTATTGCAATACAATATAGCCACATTATAGCAACGCTCTCCCACATGTTTAGCTATTGTAACTGCGCTTATTTCTGTCGTTGGTATAAGCTGCAGTGGGTGGTAAAGACGAGAAATGTACAGTTTTCTATCATCTTGCTGATAACGTTTCATTCGGCAACCCTGCAGTCAGAACCACTGTAGGCGATCCACCCTTACAGTATTCACTTCACCTGTCAGTGGTTTTTATTGTTGTGTCTGATATCTCTGTGTGTGTGTGTGTGTGTGTGTGTGTGTGTGTGTGTGTGTGTGTGTGTGTGTATATATATACACCGATCAGGCATAACATTATGACCACTGACAAGTGAAGTGAATCACACTGATTGTCTCTTCATCACGGCACCTGTTAGTGGGTGGGACATATTAGGCAACAAGTGAACATATTGTCCTCAAAGTTGATGTGTTAGAAGCAGGAAAAATGGGCAAGCGTAAGGATTTGAGCGAGTTTGACAAGGGCCAAATTGTGATGGCTAGACGACTGGGTCAGAGCATCTCCAAAACTGCAGCTCTTGTGGGGTGTTCCCAGTTGATGCACATGGGGAGCCACAGACCAGTCAGGGTGCCCATGCTGACCCTTGTCCACCATGCCAGCAGTGTGAACACGAGCATCAGAACTGGACCAAGGGGCAATGGAAGAAGGTGGCCTGGTCTGATGAATAACGTTTTCTTTTACATCACATGGATGGCCGGGTGTGTGTGCGTTGCTTACCTGGGGAACACATGACACCAGGATACACTATGGGGAGAAGGAAAGACAGTGGAGACAGTGTGATGCTTTGGGGAATGTTCTGCTGGGAAACCTTGCGTCCTGCCATCCATGTGGATGTTAATTTGACACATACCACCTACTTAAGCATTGTTGCAGACCATGTACACCCTTTCATGGAAACGCCCTGCCACAAAGCAAAAATGATTCAGGAATGGTTTGAGGAGCACAACAATGACTTTGAGGTGTTGACTTGGCCTCCAAATTCCCCAGATCTCAAGCCAATCGAGCATCTGTGGGATATGCTGAACAAGTCCGATCCATGGAGGCCCCACCTCACAATGTACAGGACTTAAAGGATCTGCTGCTAACATATTGGTGCCAGATACCACAGCACACCTTAAGGGGTCTAGTGGAGTCCATGGACCCTCGACGGGTCAGGGCTGCTTAAAAGTATATGATTGGCTATATTGGTCATATGTTTGGCAACACTTATTCTAGCCCTAATTGATTAATAGCTTTTAATTTCTTACACAACCATGAAGGCACATCATGGCCATATTCCAGGATGACAATGTCAAGATTCATCAGGATAAACTGTGAAATAATGGTTGGGAGGGAGCATGAAGAATAATTTTCACACATGAATTGGCACCTCTGAGTCCCGACCTTAAATTCATTGAATTTTCCATTAAGAGGTGCATCAATTTTTGGTCAAGATTTTGTATTAACAATGCAAGAGTCAAGCACTCTGTAAAGTCTACTCCAGCACATCCCAAAGACATTCAATTAATTCACACACACATAGGTTCGTAAACTCATAAACGTGGTTTATGAGGACATTTCATATGTTTTGAATGTTCACAATGTTTTATTAAAAATGTAAAAATGCAGAATGTTTCCTGTGATGGGTAGGTTTAGGGGTAGGGGCAGTGTAGGGGGATAGAATATATGGTTTTGTACAGTATAAAAACCATTATGTCTAAGGAGAGTCCTCATAATGATAGGTGCACGCACGCGCACACACACACACACACACACACACACACACACACACACACACACACACACACACACACACACACACACACACACACTAAACCTACCCATCACAGAAAACTTTCTGCATTTTTACATTTTCATTAAATAAATAAATAAACTCATTCTGTATGATTTATAAGCTTGTTTCATGGGAGTCCCCATGAGTCAGTGTGCATTCAGGTTGAATTCCCCAATGGGACAGAATAACAAACACACATACAGTGGAGTGATAGGAATTTGCTTTAAATTTAAATACTGAGGGATATTTTTGTCTTTCAGTCTATTTCTTTGTTGCTATGACATCCACCCTGCCACAACAATTCCATCTGTGTATTTTTCCTCCTCTCTTTCAGCAAGGGTACAGTTTTTGGCTACTATAATTAATATTCACCTTTTTGAACCATTTAATTCACGTACACACTTCAACATATAATGTCAAGCAAATTCATTAAGATGCAACTGTGAGAAACTAATTATGTCTGAGTGAGTAAGTTGTTTACTTTGTAATTATTCCGTCCATTTCCACCAGTTTGACCCATTCAGGTTGATTTTCGCACATATCCCCTTCACATTCACTGCATGATTAGAATCTCAATGAGCTCAAAGGTTGTGGTATTTTTAGAATTATGCATCTTCATCAATTGTTTTGAGGAAGCATTGACTCCCTTGCCTCCTCAGAAAAAAAAACCTTGGTATGACTGCCAGATCCACATGGATGTGATGACATGAACTAGACAAAATCAATGGTTTGGAACATACAGTAAATGTCACAAAACCATCTTTTGCTCACAGTTCTTACCAACAGCATCTGTGAACTCTCACAAAGCAGTAGACTTCACCATAATTCAAGGGCCACCATCTGTTGGCTACAAGGAAAGATATTGTGTACTTGGGCAATACTGACTATGATGTCCAAAAATAAGAAATAGTTTCCACGGCACTGATAAATGTCTGTTCTGACCAACATTATGTCTACAACCAGTATCCAACATTTATATATCCATTATACATCTTATTTATAGGTATATCTGCCAATTTGATGGCTAAATGACTGAATGAAGATGCAGTTTAAGCAATTGTATTTGATTTCTTTCACTTAGGGGAGTATCTATAAAATGAGAAATGAATAATCCATTGATTTCTTACTCCCCCATTCTTCTAGCACTACATTTTTGAGGTAATCTGGTTTCCTCATCAGCAGACAAGCACTGCTGTCAAGTACACACTACAAGAACATCCCTCAGTGAACTCTGCAGACCTGCAGGAAGTATCCTCTCCCTAGGGAGACCTCCTGAAATTTCCTTTTAGAGATCAATCTGAATAAAACTCCCTCTCGCTCCCATGCTTAAAGAAAATCCTAAAGCGTTTCCCATATTTGCTTTGTGGATGCACAAATAAGTGGTCCGTCTCAGTAGAAAAACATTTCACACTACTAGGTCCACTTAGGAGCTCTATTTGGTGGTATTATGTAACAAACTGATTTGAAACATTTACATTTCAGTGTTCATGTTATTGTATAATTGCTGATTAACTTAAGTACAGTTATTGATTTACACTATGACCAACAATTTGTAATTATTTACTGAAAATTATTTTTAAATGTACTCTATCATTCAAAAGTTTGGGGCCAGTATGATTGTTTAGAGAATAAATTAATACTTTTATTCAGCAAGGATATAATTTGATTTAAAAATAGCAGTAAAGACATTTATAATATTACAAAAATAATTCTATTTCAAATAAATGTTTATTTGAACTTTCTGTTCATCAAAGAATTCTGAATGCGGTCACGTTTCAATAAAAATATATCACAACTGTTTTCAACATTAATAATAATAAGAAATGTTTATTGAGCAGAACATCATCATATTGGAATGATTTCTGAAGGATCATGTGGCACTGCAGACTGGTGTAATGATGCTGAAAATTCAGCTTTGCCATTACTGGAATAAATTACTTTTCAAAATATATTCAAATTCAAAAGAATTATTTTCAACTGTAATAATATTTCACAATATGAAATGTTTTTGCAGTATTTTTTGATCAAATAAATGGAGCCTTGGTGAGCATAAAACACAACATTTTACAGACCCCCAAATGTAATATGAACATTGTAAGGTAAAGTGTTACCAAACTATTGTCATCTGATGTACAGCATTTGAATAAAACTCTCTTTCTCACTTTTCAGAATAGCTCTAAGAATGAAAATGTGAAGTGATTTTTAAGAAAAAATGGGTTCTTTGAAACCACTAAATAATCTGTCCAAAGGGAGAGCTTTGAACAGACATTCAAACCACTTTTTTCTGAGGCATTACTTTCACTCTAGCCTATAATTCCCAGTCAAACTTTTTCTATAAATTTCAAACCCTAAAAATGTCCAACTAAGCTGAACACACTCGAAATAATCATTTTCTTTGATGAAACACTGCAATCCATCTTGCTTTAGTGTTTTGCTGCTTCGAAGACAGCTTGTAGTGCTTTGGAGGATAGTTGGGCTCAATAGAGGCACTGTGTACACGTGGAAATTGGAGCTCCGGAGAGATCAGCCCCTCCACTTTCAGCATCTGATTGCCCTGTAAGACCCTCAGGAGAGTGCGGCTAACCTCACGCCTCACAGTCCATACAGATTTTTATCATCCTCTGACTGTGGACCCCAGTCAGTCCCCTCAGAGAGGCAGTGCCACTTCACAATGGGCTATCAATTACCATGAACACCTCTGAACTCAGGATGTCAGTCATATGTCAGCTATCTTACAGTAATTAATGCTGGGACTCATTTCCAGCTCTCAGTCACAATTCTTTCAGTTTAGCCATTTATAATCTCAAAACAATTTGTATGTAAAATATCCAATACTAAAAGTCTAAAATCTTTCAGCTGTGTTTTGTCATGTTTACCCAAATGTCTAAGGACTAAATCTATAAGATGTTGTCAAAAACGTGGAAATGCATAATAAGTTTACAGTGGAAGTAGGGATGTCAATTTTCAGAAATATTAATAACCGATAGATAATAACCGATACTCCACATGATAGCAATGGCTGCAGTGGTACACACATCATTACTGAACTGAATGGATACAGGGCTTTCTGTCACATATGACACAAATGATTTCATATCTTGGCATGACTAGTTACAACATTTTTTGGGGAGAAACAGTGGGGTAGATGGAGGTTTTGCTGCGCTTTATTTTCTCCACTTCTCAAAGACATATCTATCTATCTACATATCAACATATTGAATGATTACATACAGTGGTGGTCAGAATTATTGGCACCCTTGGTAAATAATCTTTAGTTATTTTCTCCACTTCTTGGGCGGTACCAAAAGAAATTCAGAGAACATAGACGGATGTTGGGTCACATTTCGTTGCGTCAATTTTCTGTTTCTCATACGGTACAAAAAAAGTCCATTTTTTTGGGAGAAACATAAATATTGGGGTAGACGGGTGGGCGTCACTTTTTGTTATTTTCTCTGCTTAAATTATTAACGCGATTAAGTTAATCATCTATTTATCACTAATATCCCTAAATGGAAGGCTATCAGACAAGTTTGCTTAAAAGGCTAAATATCTTCAATAAAAAAAAAGTTCATTACTTGAGCTGTAAATCTAAATCAAGTAGAACTGTTTTTTAGGAGGAGTCACATCTGTGTGCTGCTGTTGTAATTCCTGAGTTTGCAGAACATCTACAAAAGCTTGTTGCAGATACAGCTACGTAATGCTCTTTCTATGTTCCTTACTGGTATCTGTGTAAATACAAAGAAAATTGGGTAAGCAATAATAACACACTAGTCTCATGCTCAACACATGTAAATGTTACAATTTCAAAACGATGTGATAACCACATATTTTTAATGTTAATACACAGTGCTAGATCTACTTAATGTCTAACATTCAACAGCATGCCACAGATGTGTAATGATAAATAATAAAAAGAATATATTCTCTTTAAATCACTTTAAAAAGACAGGCTTAACACATAAGCTTGACTCAGACTGCAGTTCAGACTGATATGGAAAAAAAAAAAACAGTTAAACCGATTAATGCAGATTGGCTCTAAAAAATTTAAATCAGCCATCTACCTCTATATTAACATATTTAAATGAACAAACTTACATTTCAAGAGTTCACATAATGTATCAAACAGATGTGAAAAACTATAGAAAGCTTCAGCTTGCTATCCATAATGGAGGGGCTCAAACATCTGACAGAAGTCAAGCTCACTTCCTCTTCCATCAAGACACGGGACTGCCGAGGTGAATGAGGATGCTGTAAGAATTGGCAATATGAATGAGGAAAGCAGCTGTTCATATACCATCATCTTTACTGATCTGTGAGATTATCTGTCTGAACATTTGAAGGGATGTCTTTTAGAATTTCTAGTTTTTGGGTATTCTGGAAATCTCCTTCACCGGATCTTAGACATCGATACTTTTATGACAAAACTTGTGATTCACATAACGAGAGATCAAAATAAACTGATTATTGGATAGACCAGAAATGTTCATTAAAACATTTACTAGGCAGCAACCCAGTCAGTGTTGATAAGGGGTTCATTCAGAGGGAGGTACCTTAATTATTGGAAGAAAGCTATTTTTGATGTTCTTGAGTAAAAGTACTCATCCGATAAACCGATACACATGTTCATCCCGCAGAATGTACTCTTGTGTAATCTGATGGGCTTTTAAGTTTACTTTTAGTAGAGATAACATTTAAACTAGGTAAAGTACAGACACGAAAACTCTCTCAAATTGGTTTTCTTACTCTGCAGGGGCTGTTTTTACATAATGGTCAATAAAGATAATTAAGCCTAGAGCCACATCTGCTTCAGATAAATGTTTGCAGCTTCTGCTATCAACGGCCTTACTGTGCATGGGAGAGATTTTTAATCATTGGAAGATGTTATGGCTCTTGTACTGTCATGGCTCTTGTTAGACGATGGAAAAGGAAGTGAGTTTAAGAGCTTAAATCCTCAAAGATGTGTGCTTCCAAAACAGATCAAAGGTCAAAGGATACACAAACCAGATGGCGTTTTTCATACTTCCCAGGTAGAGGAATCATAGCTGCCTGTCATAAGGTACATTGGAGTCCTTATGTGCCAGTGGCTCAAATAGCAATAGTATGTTTTGCCTCAAAAAGCATATTGTTACAAATACTATAACAAAATGCTGACCATTATTTAACTAAATTAAAATATTCTAAATATTAACCTGTTCCATGCTGGTTTATAAAAAATCCAGCAAAACAGCAAGATTTTAGAATTCGGATTATGTATTAGTTTTAATGTATTCATTTAAGTTAAAATAATCGATTTTGAAAATGATAGTGAATATACACTTTTTCAGATTACCAAATTTGGATTACTAGTGCTCTCTACGGAGCACATAAAATTATGAAAAAAAAAAGGGAAAAAAAAAACCTTTTGCATTCTCTCCTGAGAAACTTTGCATTCGCTCTCAAAGAACTTTTGACTGATTAACCTCTTATAATTGTGCCAATGTAGTTTACAAAACAGTGATTAAAAACACTTTAAATTAAATAATATTTTTTATTTGATATTTACAGCTGTTCGAGGATTGTTTTATGGCGCCAAAATCTCTTTTTAACTTTACTGTATAGACTACCAAAAGACTTAATAGGTATAGCCTAAAGTCTACTTCTAATTTATTACTTTAACAGTTAAAAAATCTGTGCGTGTGTATATTACATGATGCAAATGTTGTTGTTTTTATACATTTTTGTTCCTTAACTCCACCCTTCTTCTGGGATCAGCATAATCCTGATTTTTTGGACCAAAGGTATCCATCCCAAGCTTGCTAAAAAGTTTTGAACAACACAAACTGATGATTTGATCCAGATCAAAACCATGATCGGATTTTGTGATTTAATCTGATTTCAGAATCCTTTTTTTCTTTTGAACAACCCTTTTTCAAAATGCTATCCAATCCAAACAACTGGCCCTTAATGTTTCAGCTTGGGTGAATAGAATCCTATGAAATAAGCTGAATATGGCTACACAGAACAGAATTTTTATTTTTATAAATGTCAAATTAGGCAAATAAGTTATATAAGTTAATGTCATATTTATGTGATGTAATTAATCTCATTGAATAGATACATTACAATGAACATATTCATTTCACAAATTCAGTGTTAAAAAGTATCTATAGATTTGTGCAACTCTAAACATGTAATATGTAAAATGCTTTTTTACGTTTTAGATACTGTCGATACATTGACAATGTAAGTTTCAGTGTCTATGCAAATGTAGCATTTAATGCACATGTGCTAGAATTACACTTTATGCAATTTATTGAAATGTAAATCATTCCCCAATGATACAACTTACCCCATAAATTTCAGTTGATAGCAAGCTCTCTGAATCATGTTCGATTAGCATAAGAAATAAAATAAAAAACTGCATCGCACAGTAATTTATTCATTACAATAAAACCTAACCCATGCCATGGCAGAGATAAGGGAACTCCAGAAGTTAATGCAATGAAGCTAAATGGCCCATAATTGGGCAGAGATACTTCAAGTGAAAATCATCCCTGAGCACACGCACAGCTGGACCTCTCCGAAATGTTCTCACTCCAGACATGATTCTTACATGAGTTTACCGCAGAGCCTGTAAGAACAGAGGCTGGATCGAGGCGTATCTGCATAATTATGTATTGAACTAGCCGTGGGGAATGACCCAGTTTCATTGTAATTGCCAGCAACACTCTGCGTGTCCATTTGTGACTTCTCTTCCCTGTCAGCTCACATCTCTAACAGCTCAACAAAGATTCTCTATGATTGTTTGTTCTGGATTGGAGGATTTTTCCAAATATGGAGGCTCATGGTCAAACAAGTTACAACCCAAACACAAGCTAACCAAGCCATGTGCCTAAGGACCATCATGACTGACATCATTAAAGCCCTCCTCCAGTGTAAATGAAACATGCTATTGATTGAGTGAACACTGATTTCAATGAAAGCTGAAGACAGATTAATGATATCAGTGTGCAGAAGAGCCAAACATACAGCACATACAGTGCAGGTTGTAGTGCAGAGCATATGGACACATTCACACTCATGACAATGGATGACAGAGCTTGGGCTAGAAGTGTCAAATCAATCATGTTTTTTTAATCAAAGTCAACTAATCCATTCACGCTGATAACAAAATGTCAGACCTATTGCAAAGACTTAATGAGAAGTAGGCCTATATTCATAGTTTTCACGTGTCATCACACGCCTATAAGAGCGCCCACCTGGAGGGAAAAACAAGTCTTTCCTCCATTGCCCACCAGTCATTTTTACCAGGTTTGTAGTCAGAATTAATGCAGTAAGACAGTGATATTAAAATACCAAAATCAATATACACCTTATTGATGATGCATAATTTGCACAGGAAAGCAGATGAACACAGAATACTAGTGAAACAAAGTTTCTCGTTAAGCATTTTTTATCCATGGAAACCCATTATAAAGAAAACACGATGCATTCATATTCTCGGCTCATCTGCTCGCCTGTATATAGTAAGCATCATCAAAAAGGTGTAAACTGAATATAATCTTTTAATAATCACTAGCGATACAGGTTATAGTACATTACGGCACTTTAAGGGTGGGTTGCACGAATAAGGACTTCAGCCTGTCATCAGCTCACCCTCCGCCTGTGCTGCTTGATCAGCTCTATAACGGTTTTACTGCGTAATTAATCTGTTTAAAGTTAAGTGGTGCAACAACTCGATTTAAAATAAAACCCATATCAACAAATCCTAGATTAGCGTTAAACTTTGCTTAACTGAATCCTTACTGGTGCAACCCACCCTAAAGTGTTTTCAAGTTAAGCGTTTTAAAAACGTCCCACTGTTTTTAGTGATTAAAATACTGTAGCAGGTGCTGTATATGGCTCACAAGTGCCCAAAGCGTGTATCTTGTTCACATATTTTTGTCTAAAGATGGAATTTGACAGGCTTGTGCTGCAGTTCTATGGCTTGGAGGTTTTGCCCTCCAAGGCTCCACGACATTAATTATAATGTTTTTTTTTAATATTATCATGAGTATCTGGAACCCTTCAGCTGTTCAACAGCACTGTACATAATCACTTTAGCATTGAAAATGAACAGTAACGATTCACTAGAAGAATCCTGTTACATACACACTCTGATAATTGGAACCAGGTTTACTTTCCTGTCTGTCTCTATCTTTTGGAATTTGCCATGGCATTCATACTTACAGTAGTATGAAGCACAATGCGATGTTATCAAAGAGCAGAGTTGTAGTCGAGAACAGCTTATTTGAGTCAAGACTAGTATCAGAAGAGGGTCGAGTCCACAACAAGACCAAGGCCATGAAAATATTGTCTTAAAATGATTTAAACCTCTTATGATCTGTCTTGACTCTGACTTGAATAAGCTGGTTTTCAAGATTCAAGATTCAAGAGTTTTATTTGTCACATACACAGTTATATACAGAATATACAACCGGCAGTGAAATGTAAACAGGTCCGCTCCATGGACAGTGCAAATTCACAGTTAAAAACACAAGGAAGAAATTATAATAGAAATAGGATATAAAAAAAAAACTACTATATATATATATATATATATATATATATATATATATATATATATGTCTATATCTGTAGAATTATAAATAATCAAGTCAAGAGAAAAAAAAGGTAACAAATAAGGATAAAGTGGAATCAAATAATTGAAGTAGACTTTGCAGTGAGTAAACTGTAGACTTATAAATATGTGGTTAACAAATGTATAAAGAGTATAATGTGCAAACAGGTTTATAACAGGTTGTTACACAGTAACAACGAGAACAGAAAGTGCAGTGCAATGTCAGTGTATCGATGTTTATCCTGGACGTGAAGTCACGTGATGTTAAGTGACTGAGTTCAGGAGTCTGATGGCCTGGGGAAGAAGCTCCTCCTGAGTCTCTCAGTTTTGGCCATCAGGCTTGGGAAGCGCTTACCAGATGGTAGCAGCGTGAAATGAGGGTTTGCAGGGTGATTAGAGTCCTTGATGATCTTGGTAGCTCTACCTTTGCAGCGTTTGGTGTAGGCGTCCTGCAGAGAGGCGGGAGAGCTGACCCTGAGATACGCTCGGATAAGCGCACTACTCTTTGCAGGGCTTTGCGGTCATGACTGGTGCTGTTCCCATACCACGCTGTGATGCACTGAGTTAAAACACTTTCTATCGCCCCTAAATAGAAAGTTTTCAGGATAGCTGGTGAAACCTGAATTTCCTCAGCTGGCGCAGGTGGTACAGTCTTTGCCTGGCTTTTTCACCTGTGTCTGAATGTGAGCAGTCCAGGTCAGGTCCTCGGAGATGTTTACTCCCAGGTACTTGAAGCTGCTCACTCTCTCTACTGGTGACCCGCTGATCATGAGGGGGAGTATGTCCGTTGCTGTCTCTTCCTGAAGTCCACAATCATTTCTTTGGTCTTGCCAACATTCAGAGAGAGACAGTTGTCCTGGCACCATGATGTTAGATGCTCCACCTCGTCCAAGTATGCCGTCTCATTGTTGTTGGAAATGAGGCCCAGGACAACAGTATCATCAGCAAATTTGATGATAGAGGTGGAGCTGTGTGTGGACAAACAGTCATGCGTGTAGAGAGAGTAGAGCAGGGGGCTCAGGACACAGCCCTGTGGAGCTCCCACACTCAGGGTGATGGAGGTGGAGGTGGACTGGCCTACTCTCACCACCTGAGGCCTGCCAGTGAGGAAGTCCTCAATCCAGTGGCAGAGAGAAGGATTCAGGCCGAGATCCAGGAGTTTGGAGGTTAGCTTGGTGGGAACTATGGTGTTAAAGGCTGAGCTATAGTCAATAAATAGCAGTCTTACGTAGTTCCCACTTTTGCTGTCGATGTGAGTGAGGGAGTTGGAAATGAGACTCCACTCGGTCTTTATAACGGAGTTTTGCGGCTTTAACTGCTCGTCTGAGAGCATAGCAGGACGATCTGTATTCATTCATATTCCCTGAATGGAGACTGGCGTTGTAAGCAGCAGTGCGTGCGTTCACTGCCGCGCGGATTGAATTGTCCACCCACGGTTTCTGATTTGAGAAGGACGTTATTGTTATTGTTTGCGTGGCTTGCTCTGTAAGCGTGTTGATGAAGCAAAGCGCCACGTCTGTGAACTCGCTTACGTCAGCTGAACTCGCTCGGAACATGTCCCAATCCACATCGCCCAGAGCTGCCTGAAGCGCGGTCTCTGAGTGGGGTGACCAACGCTTAACTTCCCGCCTCACCGGGGGTTCCTGGAGGAGCTTTTGTTTGTATTCGGGAGTGAGGAAAATGGCGGCATGATCCGATTTGCCAAACGCTGGAAGTGACCGCGCTTTATAGGCGTTCTTAAACGGAGAGTAGCAGTGATCCAGTGTGTTTGCTCCTCGTGTGGGGCAGGAGACGTGCTGGTGAAAGTTTGGCAGGACTTTCTTTAGGTTTGCTTTGTTAAAATCGCCCGCGACAATGAATGCCGCGTCGGGATGTTGGTTTATGACGCCGCTGGCAACATCATGAAGGCCAGATAAAGCCAGCGCTGTGTCTGCCTGCGGTGGGATGTAAACGGCGGTCGCGACAACCGCAGAAAACTCCCTCGGCAGATAGAATGGGCGGCAGATGATTGTTAAATCGACTACAACATTGCCTAAGGGATAGTTCACCCAAAAATGAAAACCCTGTCATCATATTGCACAAATCCTCATGTTGCAACAAACCCATATGACTCTCATCCTTCCATGGAACACAATAAATGGAGTCTGGTTTGTCATACAAAACTATCTTATGGTTTCACATTGACTATTTTTATGGTGTTTTTGCAGCTTGAACGGTAGTGTCATTCATTGCATTTGCATAAAAAAAGAACGGCCCACAATTTCCAAAACATTTCCATCAAAGGAGAAGAAAAACTGAAAGGTGAATAAAATACAGAGGCAAACTATCCATTTGAACTGTGATAGTAAATTTACAATAAAATGCATACACTAAAGTTCAAATATTTGGAATCGGTAAGATTCTTTTTGAAACAATATGCTTATGCTGAAATACTACATAACTGTTTTCTATTGAATATATTTTAACATATATTTTATTCCTGTTATGGAAAAACTTAATTTTCAGCAGCCATTCCTCCAGTCTTCAGTGTCACATGATCCTTCAGAAATCATTCTGATATGCTGCTCAAGAAATATTTCTTATTATTATCAATGTTGAAAACGGTTGTTCTGCTTAATATTTTTGTTGAAACCATAAAAAAAAAGGTCAGGATTCTTTTATATATAGAAAGTGAAAAACAAAAAACAGCATTTATTTTGCAACAGTGTAAGTCTTTAACATCACCTTTGATCAATTGAATGCATCCTTGCTGAATAAAAATATTTAAAACTATCTTTTTTTTTTTTTTTTTTACAGTATTGTACCTTTTTTTTTTAACCATCCAATAACTACAGTAGATGACTGCCTATTTCCTGCCATCTCTCTCAATTACCAAAGTGATTTTTGGCATGTGTTTCATGACAAAACCTATTTGCAACTATCCAAGAATTAATTTTGAGATTCAGAATATTTCCTTATATCCTGTAAAGCGAGCCTTCGTGTGCATTGCCACGATGCCAAGAGGAGAGACATTCTCTGTCATTGAACCCGAAAGCAAGCTGGCCATGAAGGCTGAGACAAAGTCAGAATGCTTTCCACATTCAAGTATATTCAATCAAGTATTATTGGTTGGGGAAAAAAATACACATGAACGGAACAAAGACTGCATCAGAAGGCTATATGATTTGTTCTCAATGCCTTTTTTGTTCTAATCACATGACCAGAGCATCACTGGAATGTGTCCCAATCACTAGCAACAGAAACTGCTGTGCATGAAACACAACTGTCTCTTCCGTTTTTTTCTCTTTGGATTTTTATGACTTCTGTTGCGCCTTACTCATAGTCTGTTCATTCACTCTCTCATACAGCAAGTTCGAAAGTAAACTGTCTACGGGAAAAGGAGAAGCCAATACCACAGAAAAACTGACTCATCTAAAAAGCACCAACACAATCCAAAGGAAAGCATTGGACACTTGAGAAAATCACGATACAGTGGCGTGTGGACAAAAGTGCTCTGTTCCAGGCGACTGGGCTCCCCTCCTCAGGCTTTGTCTGAGGTCAGGGCTTCCCCAGTGACATCACTGCTCAGCTGATTTTAAGCATCCGTTTTTCATTATTTCAGGGCAGACACAAAGGCTTCCTCACAGGCTCACTATTCACATTTGGCGGACAAACTTGAGACTGAATTTAAGCCCAGGTCACAAAATAACTAAAGAGATGGGAAGTCTGATTCATTTTCTGTGAATGTTTCTGTCATTTTCTGTAAATCACATTCTCTCAAAATTTTTATTCAACATGACATCATGACATTATTAAAAGTGTTTTACTTCATAATTAACCGAAGTCTTAGAGTGAACAAATAAGAAATACTCAAATTGAGCCACTTTTTGCTTTATATTAAACATGAATTATATACAGAGGGCCATGTCCTGTGGCCTATGTACCTATGCTAACATTAAAAGACAGAATTTAGGATTTTTGAAAAATGGGAAGCGCAACAATAACATGACCCAGCTGGAGTGTTCCTGCTCCAGATTTGAGAGCTTTTAAAAGCTCAGGCCTGGAGCCATAGACTGCTTTCAGAAATTAAGAGATAGAAAGAAAAAAGAGAGAAAGAAACAAAAGAGTAGATGTTGTAATGTATAAGAATGTTTCGTTTTGTAGTGAATGAGCACTGTGAAAGTTAATCGATACTACTGGTGTGGACTGCTGCTGAAAACCCAACCTCATAGTAGACTAATGATGTCTGCAGTGGATTCACAGTATTGAACCAAAACATTACTTGAATCAGACAGAATTGGATTCACTATCATAGAAAGTGACATTTGTGCTATTTGATGTAAAAGAAAATGTATTTCCAGCCTGACTCAGATGTATTCGTACTGTATGTAATGTTTACACTTACATTATTGCACGTTTGGATATGCGCTGAAATATGTAATACATATTGGCAGTATCTAAAAATTGACATGCATGTCAATGTATGCATAGCTTTATAAAAAGTACAAGTAAAAATCGTTTTCAACGTTAATAATAATAATCAGGAAATCAGAATATTCAAATAATTTCTGAAGGATCATGTGACACTGGAGTAATGATGCTGAAAATGTAGCTTTACCATCACAGGTATAAATTATATTAAAATAGAAAACATATTAATAATATTTCACAATATAACTTTCTACTGTATTTTTGATTACAGAATTAATGCAGCCTTCAGAGTGTATAGGCAGATAACTGTACAGTGACAATTTGTTACAATATATTACTCCGATTAATGCCGATCAAGCATTACATTATGATATTGATATTGTGATATAATATTATGTTGGTCCCACTTTTGCTACCAAAACAGCTCTGACCAGTTGAGGCATGGACTCCACTAGACCCCTGAAGGTGTGCTGTGGTATCTGGCACCAAGATGTTAGCAGCAGATCCTTTATGTCCTGTAAGTTGGCGAGTTGGGGCCTCCATGGATCGGACTTGTTTGTTCAGTACATCCCACAGATGCTGGATTGGATTGAGATGTGGGGAATTTGGAAGCCAAGTCAACACCTCAAACATATTGCTGTGCTCCTCAAACCATTCCTGAACCATTTTTGCTTTGTGGCAGGGCACATTATCCTGCTGAAAGAGAACACAGCCACCAGGGAATACCGTTTCCATGAAAGGGTGTACATTGTCTGCAACAAAGCAATGCTTATGTAGGTGGTACATGTCAAAGTAACATCCACATGGATGGCAGGACCCAAGGATTCCCAGCAGAACATTGCCCAAAGCGTCACACTGCCTCTGCAAGCTTGATGTAAAAGAAAACATGATTCATCAGACAAGGCCACCTTCTTCCATTCCTCCATGGTCCAGTTCTGATGCTCACGTGCCCATTGTTGTCGCTTTTGGCGGTGGACAAGGGTCAGGATGGGCACCCTGACTGGTCTGCGGCTATGCAGCCCCATACGCAACAAACTGCAATGCACTATGTATTCCAAAACCGTCAAACTCACTCAAATCCTTGCGCTTGCCCATTTTTCCTGCTTCTAACACATCAACTTTGAGGACAAGCTGTTCACTTGCTGCCTAATATATCCCACCCACTAACAGGTGCCATGATGAAGAGACCATCAGTGTTATAGAACCTTTTCACATTTCCGGGTTTCTCAGAGAGGAAGTCATCATAGTTGGGTTAACGTTTATAGTGGTGAATGAGAGAATACATAAAATATATTTTTTGTGTCCCCACTTTCTCAAATAGCAAAAGAAAAACGCAACAATAGTGATTTCACAACTTCCAAAAAGAGGGAAAAAAATAGAGTGAGACTGATAACGGCAGTGAAAAGAGAGAAAGATGTTATTTTTACCATCACTCCCATAGATGCTGTATTAGAAACACCCTCATAGCAGCGGTGTTGTTTTTTGTAATTTGATGTAAAAGTAATATAATACAAACTATTAGTGTTATGAAGGTACATTACATTTTTTAATTCAATTTACTTAAAACAAATTTTTTTGCAGGATTTATGATATTGATGACCGTTAAAACGCGTCATCACAGTCTGTGAAAAAGGTTCATTCACTTCACCTGTCAGTGGTCATAATGTTATGCCTGATCAGTATACATTCTTATATCAAAACGTTTTAATTCCATGAATTCAATATTCTAATAAATGTGTATATTTATTGCTTAAAAGCCTATGTTTTAGATACTGTGAGTATGTTAATAATGTGCATTTCTTCTTTATCCAGTAAATATATGAAAATGTATGTGTGCAAGAACCACAGTTTACATATGAATACCTGCGATTACTAATGAGATCACGTTGATATGCATCTTCTCTGCTTGTGTCCTCTTATAGGGACATTACATCTCTTTGTCTGCATGGATGACAAAGACATATACCATCACAACTGTCATTCTATAGAAAAGAGAAAATAAGCCATTATCCATCATCTTTAAGAGTAAATTCACAAATCACCTTGGATAATTCAAGGAAAATTGGATAATATAAAAAAAAAAAACTACTGTGTGTTGAAATATGTCATTGGCATTCAAGTTTCTGTAGCTCAGGGCTAGAACAGTATAGTGACATCTGGAAATGATCACGTTTCAAGAAGTTAAGGGGTAAATGGACAATAATTTCACAGGCTTAACTTTATCCGGGTGCATTGCAGACAGATGATAAATAATGCAGTTCACCTCCATTTCTCACGTTTTCTGACACAATGTCAACTATGTGATAATGGTGTTGAAACCAGTTATATTACAAACATATTTAGATTTAGTCAGTTCAGTCAGTCAATCTAGGCTATCTGTATTTTAATATTTAGCCAGCAGGTTTACCCAGTAGTCTAACAGTTAAACCTGGCTTGGGAAGCTGTTAACCTGATGCAGAATAGATGTCTTTAGATGAAAAAGGAAGATGAAACACTTCTCTATGCACTTCTCTGCATTCCAAAATGACAGTAGGGGATTGAAACAGAAATGGAGATCTATGACCTTCCTCACTGTTTATCTTTCCTCTTGGGGTCAAACCTAGCTAAAACAGGGGCACTTGCTGCCACAGGTCAGTGCGCACAGCACCAATTAAGAGTTAAACAAGATGTCTACAGACATTAGTATAGGCTTTGCAAATAAGCAAACCAGACATGCCTGAGTTTTAAAACTATGGAGACAAGGCGAGATGAAGGACCTGATTAGCATTAACTTTAAAAGAACATTCCACATTCAATACAAGTTATGCTCAGTCCACACCACTTGTGGCATAATGATTTTAGTGTATGGGGGGAAAGCTGTGTAAAATGATATACAGTTTTATGGCCTCATGCATTTACAACACAATGCCTAAACAACAATACAAATGACTAGAAGAACGTTACAGCTCTTTTTTTTAACATATAAATTTAATGTAAACTTCATATTTTTGGACCCATTTACCCATTGTAAACGCCTCAACGTAACCTCAATTTTTGAAGGTCAATTTTGAAGGTGATTATGCCACAAATGCTGATTGAGACAATTTAAGCTTAATTGAATCTGTATTGAATCCGGAATATTTCTTTAATGCCATATCTGAGTGGAAGCAGAGAAAAAGTGACAAACTTAAACACAAACAGTCTTAAATGAAGGCCATTTCGGAGTGTATACATAGCAAACAGTACATCTTTGTTTTCCCCCTGAGGTCACAACCTCCTTTGGCTTGCCAGAAGGTTTGCAGACATTTCACAGTCTAGGTGAACCCCTGCTACTTTATGTATGTTTATACAAAGCAATTGTGCCATGCTACAGGGTTGTACTGAGACCTTTAGTCATCCATCAACGTCTCCATCCATGACTTCCTCTGTCAGTAGGCCACCATTTCATTCATTACGCACTTGTTTCTCAAACACTTACAAAGACCTATAGTATTAGGTTTTTGAGTAACACTTTACAATAAGGTCCCATTAGTTAATGTTAATCACTGCATCATTTAACATTGAGCAATAGATTTGTTACAGTATTTTATTAGCTTTTGTTAATAGAAAAAAAAGTGAATGTTAGCTCAGGTCAACAAGTATTTATTAGTAAATGTTGAAATTAACAAAGATTAATAAATGCTTTAGAAGTATTTTTCATTGTTCATGTTAACTAATGTTAACAAATGGAACCTTTACCAATTTTTGTTTTATTTCATTTTCTTTTGAGATGATTGATAACATCCCAATGTTTCAGATTCAGGATGATGAAAAACAAATGTTTCAGACAAAAGTGGTTTCTCACACAAGTCCCCCAAGGCTTCAAGACGAAGTGAAATTGACTTGAGCTGTCCTGGATGAAAACCATTTCTTCTCAGAGTAACTGAAACGAAATTTAGTGCCGGAGTGTTCACAGCTTTGGGTCTGTGAAATCCCCAATCTATTACCGCATCCAGCAGAGGGGCAAAATGAGTTCACCATGTTGTAGAGGTGTCTAGGCCTCTACTCAACATCTCTCTCTCTCTCTCTCTGTCTCTCTCTGTCTCTCTCTGTCTCTCTCTCTCTCTCTCTCTCTCTCTCTCTCTACAGAGGGGCCACTTATGCTGTCCTCTCCTTTTCTTATCTTCCTTCTGTTATATAATTCAATGCTACTGTTTAAACACCTCTATTTCAGACCTCCAAACAGAAGTGTAGCCACCAAATAACTGTCATTATCATATAACAACACATCCTACATGCAAACTACAGACATGCTCCAGGTGCCCGTGTAGGTGCATGACCCTGTAAAACTATGTGTGTGACAAGATCAAAGTAGAAGGTTATTTTAAAAGGTGTAACGTTGTCTGTAGGCTATATATCTGGAGAACTAAATAAATAAGTAGAGGTAATCTGTAAAAATTAAGAGAAGGTGTTGAAAGTAATAAGCGGTTTTGGGGAGTAAGTAACTGAAAGTAGCAATGCTGCTGACTTCTCTGAAAAATGGAAAATCTGTCATCATTTACTCACCATGATTTCGTCCCAAATCTGTATACCTTTCTAACTTCTGTGGAACACAAAAGAAGATAACTGAATAAACATCCGGTTGGGTGAATTCACTACAATGGCAGAGCATTGTGATTCACTTTATCACTTTAATAAAGCACACAAGAGTGAAAAAGTGCATGTGGCTGGCCGTTTATTTGCCATGTGTGTTTTGGTGAACAAGAACCTGATATTTAACACAACTTATAGTAAAATCACAGCTGAAATGTGCCTTAGTTTGCCAAAAAGAATGAGGAATTCATCCAACCAGATATTAGTTAAATTATACACACACACACAGTTTGGGTTTCCATATTTTATGGGAGTTTCATAAACAATCATTTTTATACTGTAAAAACTGTATATTCCATCCCCTAACCCCATCACAAAAAACTGCATTTCTGCACTTTTACATTTTAAAAAAATATGTCCATTCATTTAGTATGATTTATAAGATGTTTTCCTCATGGGGACCAAAAAATGTCTCCACAAGGTCAACAATTTTTGGCATTGCCATCCTTGTGGGGAATACATAGGATATATATACAGTAAAAACAGTAATATTGTAAAATATAATAACAATGAAACATTTTATATTTTAATATATCTTAAGTCATTTATTCCCGTGATGGTAAAGCTGAATTGTCAGCAGCCATTACTCCAGCCTTCAATGTCACTTGAATCATTTTAATATTCTGATTTGGTGCTCAAAAACATTTCTTACATTATCTATATTATCAATGTTGCAAAACGATGTGCTGCTGTTTTTGGTTTTTAAGATTTGTTTTTAGGATCATAGGTTTCTATGATAAATAAACAGTTCAAAAGAAAAGGATTTATTTGAAATAGAAAACTTGTAAACAATGTAAAAGTCTTTGTCACTTTTAATCAATTTAATGCATAATTTCTATATCAATGGATATTTTCCTTTAAGTATAGTTAGCTACTTTGTTACTGCAGCTAACAACTAAATGATTTTGAATACTTGTTTCAGAATAGATTCCTCAACACTGCTTAAATGATATCTAAAATGATAGGCTTACCCCTAAAGACAAAAAAAAAAAAAAAAAAAAAAACTTTTAGCTGGCTTTTTAAATATTTGTGGTCTTCAATCATACCATTCGCCTTGTTAGACCATGTCCCCATTCCGTCCATATACCTCCTGAGAGCTGAGAGAAAGGAGGAACACCATCATGTATTCTGTGCTTGCTCTGTATTTATATTCTTGAAATTTCTACCTTTCTTAAAAACAGACATCCTTTTTATTTCCAAATGACCCACTTTTTGAGTTGTGTTTCTCATGTCCCCTTCAATTTCCTCTGTAGATGTTGGAGCTGTGGCACAGTGGGTGGTGCACGTGCTCACAGGAACATAGGTTTGGATCTGACTTGAGCCGTTTCCCGGACCTGTTCCCCCTCTCACTCCCTCCACATTCTGGTCTACTCACTGTCCTGTACAGGAAAGACAAAAGCCAATAATTAAAAAAAAAAAGATTCTCACTAGCTCTGAAGAGTGTATACATGTGTATCATGTATACTCGATAGTTTAACATGAAGATCAAGCTGCTACATTAGTGAACATAGGTGCCCAATATGCAACAAAGTGCTAACATCTGTGAGACTGCCTGCGCCAAGCTGAACATACTGCAGACATGCAATAAACTCCTGCTTATGCACTTCCTAATGAGAGCCATATTGAGTTCCTGCTTCTACGAACAGTTTTTACCCTTTCTCGCAGGCTTTAGCAGATGTGAAGGGAAATTCTTAATTTAGCACCATGCCTCTCCACGTCAGCAACGCTCGATCAGCGAGAACACAAGCCCCTCGAACAAAAACAGTAGCCGTTGACAAGAAAAACATAGCCTTTTCGAGAGGCCCTCCTGTCTCACAGTAGCCATGCTTCTGAAAGGAAAATAAAGCCTGGTGATCCAAGGGGTTGAGAGACAGAGCCTCCTCTACATCTAACCACACAAACCTCCGCTAGGTTATAAAACCGCTGAAGAATGAATTCATTGTTGAGAGCAAGGACATCTCACAAGGAAAATTAGATGAAGACTGAGTCAATTTCCGAGCCTAAAGAGCTACTAAAAGATTCAAGGACAACTAACTTCAACAAACTTTAAATCACCATGAAAGTCTTGTCTTTTTAATTGATTGCAACTTTTGAAATCACATACAATAGGAAATGTGGACTAAATGGCTGTGATTTTCATACAGATCAACTATAATTCTATTCAAATAGAAAAAGACAGTGTTCTTAAGACATTTTTAAATATAACGATGGTCTTGCCTCAAGGAATTCTTCATAAAATTACTTTCACTGTTGTGTTCCAGCTATACATTCCAAGCACTTGGTGTTCCAGAACATTTCAGGTTTTCTTCAATAAATCAGTCTATTGTAAAAGCCAAAACTTAAAAAGTTATACCTAATGCTTACAATGCTGAGCAGCTCTGAAAGACGCTCTGTCTTTTGCCACAAGGTGTGTTACGCATAATTTTAAATGAATAACTTAACCAATTTGTCAGGGTTAAATGCACTGCCGTTTGTAAACTGCTTTAGTTCAAATCTGGTGAAAGCAGAAATGTAACGTACAATGTGTAGATTTATTCCAAAACCTAGTACACAACCTCGTTTTCTACAGCCTACTACATAGTAATTTAAAAATGTTGTAGCATTTACTGATATTCGCCAAACTTGAAATCCAATCATTTCAATAGAAATCCACGCTGTCAGGAATTTTACGTGATCAACATTTTTTGTGCATATTTGCCGCATTGACTAAGATGCTTGGATTGAAAGCTTCTGTGTGATCAGTGCTTCATTCAGCACTGCACTATTGACAATGGACCTTTCTTTATTAAGTTGGCTTGGGAGATGCAACTTACTGAAATCCTATTTAAACTATATAGTTATTATTCTTCTGAGACTAATTTCTGACTGTATCTCCTCCTAGAGCGTTAAAGCCACAACCACCAAACTCGGCTCAGACCTCAAGACTGTTCTGACTCGCATTGCTACTGATCCGACTTACGGTTTTCCTAAAAATGGCGATTTAAGCTCGGAAAAACTCCCATAGACTTACAATGATGGAATGTTCAGATTTTCAAACTGTCCAACTGTCAACATTTTTTATCTAAACTCTGAAGCCCAGACTCAAAACTGACATTCTATGAACTACAAACCCGATTCCAAAAGTTGGGACACTGTACAAATTGTGAATAAAAACAGAATGCAATGATGTGGAAGTTTCAAATTTCAATATTTTATTCAGAATACAACATAGATGACATATCAAATGTTTAAACTGAGAAAATGTTTCATTTTAAGAGGAAAAATAAGTTGATTTTAAATTTCATGGCATCAACACATCTCAAAAAAGTTGGGACAAGGCCATGTTTACCACTGTGTGGCATCCGCTCTTCTTTTTATAACAGTCTGCAAACGTCTGGGGACTGAGGAGACAAGTTGCTCAAGTTTAGGAATAGGAATGTTGTCCCATTCTTGTCTAATACAGGCTTCTAGTTGCTCAACTGTCTTAGGTCTTCTTTGTCGCATCTTCCTCTTTATGATGCACCAAATGTTTTCTATGGGTGAAAGATCTGGACTGCAGGCTGGCCATTTCAGTACCCGGATCCTTCTTCTACGCAGCCATGATGTTGTAATTGATGCAGTATGTGGTCTGGCATTGTCATGTTGGAAAATGCAAGGTCTTCCCTGAAAGAGATGACGTCTGGATGGGAGCATATGTTGTTCTAGAACTTGGATATACCTTTCAGCATTGATGGTGCCTTTCCAGATGTGTAAGCTGCCCATGCCACACGCACTCATGCAACCCCATACCATCAGAGATGCAGGCTTCTGAACTGAGCGCTGATAACAACTTGGGTTGTCCTTGTCCTCTTTAGTCCGGATGACATGGTGTCCCAGTTTTCCAAAAAGAACTTCAAATGTTGATTGGTCTGACCACAGAACAGTTTTCCACTTTGCCACAGTCCATTTTAAATGAGCCTTGGCCCAGAGAAAACGCCTGCGCTTCTGGATCATGTTTAGATATGGCTTCTTTTTTGACCTATAGAGTTTTAGCCGGCAACGGCGAATGGCACAGTGGATTGTGTTCACCGACAATGTTGTGATTTCCATTACAGTAGCATTCCTGTATGTGATGCAGTGCCGTCTAAGGGCCCGAAGATCACGGGCATCCAATATGGTTTTCCATATGGTTTGACCCTTACGCACAGAGATTGTTCCAGATTCTCTGAATCTTTGGATGATATTATGCACTGTAGATGATGATAACTTCAAACTCTTTGCAGTTTTTCCTCTGAGAAACTCTTTTCTGATATTGCTCCACTATTTTTGGACGCAGCATTGGGGGAATTGGTGATCCTCTGCCCATCTTGACTTCTGAGAGACACTGCCACTCTGAGAGGCTCTTTTTATACCCAATCATGTTGCCAATTGACCTAATAAGTTGCAAATTGGTCCTCCAGCTGTTCCTTATATGTACATTTAACTTTTCCGGCCTCTTATTGCTACCTGTCCCAACTTTTTTGGAATGTGTAGCTCTCATGAAATCCAAAATGAGCTAATATTTGGGATGACATTTCAAAATGTCTCACTTTCAACATTTGATATGTTATCTATTTTCTATTGTGAATAAAATATAAATTTATGAGATTTGTAAATTATTGCATTCCTTTTTTACAGTGTCCCAACTTTTTTGGAATCAGGTTTGTACATCTAAGCCATGGAGACTCATTTAAACTAGTCTGTCTGTCTGTCACTCACTCCAACTCACTCCAACGTCTCAACAAACTGTTTTTGTCTAGTTTTACATTATTTTGCTAATGTGACCACACCTTTAAGCAGCATCTTTATCTTTAAGGAACCTCATAAACAAGCAGCAACTTACAGGAAACTCCTTTATTGTTAGCATGTTGCTAAGCTAACAGCACAATACTCCAATAAGCATAAAAATAAGCCCACTACCTTGGATTTATTTGTTTTTTTCACTGAGCTTGTTGCACTATATTTGTAAGCTTAAAATGTGGCTATAAGAAGGTCATATTACTGTAGCATAAATAAGTTGGTTACGTAGTGGAACAGCCTTTGTGTCATCGTGAACATGCACGTGTGCGCCTCAAAATATTTTTTTAAGATTTTGAAATTGACTATTTATAAGCTACTACAGCTGGGTAGATTACTTACAAATTGTAATCGGTTACTCATTTCAAATTATATGACAAAAATTGTAGTTAGTAACTTAATTCATTACATTAAATATTTAAAGTAATATAAGCAGACTACTTTTGGATTACTTTTGACCTAATTTGTTTATCACATTGATTTGAGTAGAATAATCTTGTACCATATTGATATAAAAAAAATACAAAGAGAAAGAAAATATATTTCATTCCTTGTTATCAACAACATGAAGTGCATTAAATATTACATTATGTCAGGGTTTAACTGGGGTTCGTAAAGGAACTGCAGTTGTTTGAGAGTTTAATGAAAAGCTATTTAAGTATTTTAAAATAAGACTGACTTATTGAATAATATTATAATTTTATTATTGACCTAACTTACTAATTAAAATCTCAGGGGTACTTATATAGGTATATAGTAAATATATAGGTCAGAGAAACTTCAGATGACAAAAACTTTAGGGGCCCTGCGTGTAAACGTGAAATTATGTGAATTAGTACATTTTAAAGTGTTTGAAAGACAAAAGCCTTCTAAAGACATGGTTAAATAACCCAAAGAAAATCATTTCTGTAAATCCAGTGATCAAATGCTGGGTGGGTCTCAGTTTTTAGTGATAGGTAGATGACTAGGAAGACTGTCTGAACGTATACAAGCTAGACTTTTTAGAAAGGAAAGGATTTAAAAGATAAAAAAGTAAAAAAAGTAGTTGGGAGAATCAATAAATTATAAATACTTGACTGTAATTGCATGAATAAGAGTATTTTTAAATGTAATATAATGTAATTACAAGTACTTAATTTTTGGAATCTGATTATGTAATCCAGATTACATGTAATCAGTTGCTACCCAGCACTGGCTACAACAAAAGCCTATACAGACTGCTGTGGAATTCAAATTCACTGACAACCTTTAGAAGGAAGGATCTCGATATAAATATCAAAACTCTCAAGCACAAAGACCAGTTTCCATGAGCTCTGTGAGCTGCCCATCCTGAAAGAATGCAATGGATAAACCTATGATACTCTCATAATTCACTCTTTTCTGCCACATAGGCATGCTAGGTTTTCTTGCCATGCTTTTGAGTCTTAAACATGAAAAATGACTCCCTTCCTGTGAGGAATTTCTTTTGATTTGCTGGAGTTTCTGGTGCCTATAGTAAATTTAGGCACAACCAGATGGGGGTAAAAAGTGAGCCGTTTCTCCCACATGTGAAAGAATCGCCATAAATTATCTAAATGTTACTGTTTGACAGCCTTCGGCACGCTCAAGGAATCACTGATTTTATGAAATTCCCTCAACAGAAGATAAATACGGCTTTTAAAAACTCTTAAGAGTGTGTTCATTTCGTGATCTGCATACTATTCCTTGATATTAGAGAAAATGCTGCTCTGCTCTGCTCGGATTTAAATTGCATCATTAGTGGCTTCGGTGAGTTACGTGCATGCTGAAATGCGGTCATGGGAGGAAAACGTACAGATGTTAATGTTTTATATCACTGAAGTGCTCAGTGGAAACATTTTACAGTCATGAACTGCAACACAGTGGCGAGTGCTTTCACCCCCAGCCCTTTCACCTTTCATATGCTTGTGAATTCACACCACTTGTCGCCACCTGTCCAATTAGAATGCAGCAGAGGAAGAAGAGAAATGACCTAGACAACCTTAGGGCCCCTTTTTACTGACATGTACCAATCCAGCATCCTGCTGAGGTGTCATTAGATACTCTCTGCCTCGTGGGAGCAACTGCACTACTCTCAATTTTGGACCATTCTCTGACCTTGAGAGCTGGGGTGTGTACCTTACAGAGGCCAGTTTTGACCTCTGACCTTCTGCTTTTATTAGCCATGCTGAATTAACGAAGTGTAGAGGTGACACTATGAGTTTTAAAGCAGGAGATGAAACCAGGAGAAGCTTAATTCTCATATTGGCTTGTATGTACATACTATAAGTTGTAGCATTGACAATTAAAGTATTCCTCCTCTTAAAAAGCATTTAATAACAGTTATCTCTACACAACTAAAAAGCTCCTAAATGAGATGTTACCAAAGTCTAGTGAGCTACCAACCAAATCAATATTTAATACAGGCATGATTCCAATGCAAAGTCTAGTCCAAAAGGTAAATAGCAACATCAAATTGTTGTCTGAGAGACTTTTATTTTGCCCAATGTTTGTCTGTTTCCAAAGCATTTTTGCAAGGACTTGTGTTGTTAGCTTAGCAACAAGCTAACGTTACACCTTATTTTGAACAGGCTTGGACATTTTTTTGGCAAGGCTGTGTTAGCCACTTCCAGTTATTTTAGTTAGTCTGTAATTCTGCTTGATGTTGCTAACTGGTATTTATCATGTTACTTCAGTTAATTATTATAATTAAACTGGTTATAGTTTTACAGTGTACTGCATTCATTCATTCACTGTATTCTTCTAGTTTGCTTGTAGCAACTAATGAATCTGGAGTCTCGCAAAGTCACAGGAAACGTCATTCTTTTTTGCTTTGAAAAATGAGATTGGGATGAATGTGTCCGTTTATGCTATAAATTGCAGCCTATAGACCACTTAAAAGTTTGTAAACATTGCAACGTTTCATGGTGGGCGGGGCTTAGTTGGAGGCAAAAAAGGCGCTGTACGCAATGTTGACAAATACGTTTTTGGAGGGATTTTTTAAACATGGATGCAGAAGAAGGTTCGGAACTGTCCAAATATGTACAGTCACTGACTCTGCAGGTATTTTTGTAAATTAACTCTCGCGGATGGAAGCAGGCTGCCTGACCCGTATGCACACATTTATCAATTAATTCTGTTGATCACTCAGTTCACTGACCAAACTGGTTAACTGACCGAAATATAATGATGAGTGGATAACATTACAGTAGCCTACTTTTTTTTTTTTTTTTTTTTTTAGCTAAGCCTGGTGTAGTTCTTGTATCTCGTTCTCATTACAAACAGTTTAACCAGGCTTTGGATACTTCCTAGACAACATATGAATTGCTTTCGGGTGGTTTGGGGAATTTTGTCAAGGCTTATTGTCTAATGTAACCTATCGCTGGGCTAACTATGATTAGCAATGTGGATTATTTTTAGAGACCATTCAAAGGATGGCACACACATCCATCGCTGTATGTTTGTTTAACATTTAAGCTAGCTAACGTTAGTGCGCTGAAGGTTGACGACTTTTCACCTATAAAACAGAAACTTGCTGATTTGTACTAGATAAAACCATAGATACATGTGCATAGATTATTTTACCTGATATGAAGTGAGAACTGCAAACACAAGCATTATTTATGATCGTCTCTGTCCAGTCTGTATGCCGGATTGCATTCAACCACAATTGTCTTCTTGATTTCTGTGAAGGAATATATGCCGGGATCCGGTAAAACTTTAGTTTTGAACCAAAAGTGCTGTTCCTTCTATTCTGGCAGCCAAAAACACAAGTTTTTCAAACCTCAAACTTTTAGCGCGCCTGCTATGAGTTCTTCCTTATGTTTTGCCTCCAGCTAGAGTGGTGACATCACAGTGACGTAGGTGATTAAGGGGTCTATATAGTGTTCCAAATTAGCCTTAGAAGATACAGTGCTGAAACATAGTGAGCCGCATGCACTGTAAAAAAATATTGTTGGTTTAACTTAAAAGTAAGTTACCTGGTTGCCTTAAAATGTTGAGTTCATTGAAATTAAAAATTTGAGTTAATACAATGAAGGAAATGGGTTTAATAAATAGAAACTCAAAATATTATTGTATCTGAACCACATAAATAATAAAAAAATGTTTCACTGCATTATAACAAATAAAACACAATTACACGCAATATGCTTACAAAATCTTCTAATATTATTTGAATAAAGGGTGATGTCAATTCTCAAAAATGTATTAACTCAAATTTTTAATTTCTTTGAACTCAAAATTTTTAGGCAACCAGGTAACTTTTTAAATATTTTTTTACAGTTTTCCTAGTGACAATTGATTAGCATCGAATTCTATAAGTTATTTACTACTAAGACTGCCGGACATCAGAATTTTCAGAACTCTGAGAAACAGATTCTTCTATGTGGTATAGGGAAAACTTCCAGTAATTCCAAAATCCATAATCATTACTCATTCTTGTAAAACCAAGAATAATATAGTGGTACAATAGAAACGTTTTTTTTTTTTTTTTTTTAAGCAAATTATACGTTTTATTTCCAAGGATTAATGATGCTTATTGGGGAGCAGTCACCATGTCAAACACATTGGTCATTAAA
This sequence comes from Paracanthobrama guichenoti, assembly GCA_018749465.1. Taxonomy (NCBI): domain Eukaryota; kingdom Metazoa; phylum Chordata; class Actinopteri; order Cypriniformes; family Gobionidae; genus Paracanthobrama; species Paracanthobrama guichenoti. The sequence goes on from CM031947.1 coordinate 17,275,445, forward strand.
ACCAGGGTGATGAAGGAAGTTTAATTTAAAAACCTTACCAAATCTTTTGAAGAACTACGAGGTAGAGCCGCAGACTGGAAGCAGCCATGGAAGTGAAGTCAGCCCCAAAAAAATGCATGAGATCTGGAGGACCACCACATGAAAAGATCTCTCAGGGTTTAGTAGAGAATTTTTCCCTGAAAACAGCCTCCTACAGTTTTAAGATGCTGACACAAAACCAACAAACTTTAACATCTCTTACATCACTGGTATGAATTGACTACAAACAATTCACTTTTTGTCACTAGAGAATGCTTTAAAGAGTCATGATATTATGAATGGATAAATTAGTCACATAACCTCACATGTAATAACATGTTCTTCATATTTAGGCTGCTTTAAATGCTGTTTTTATATCTGACAAAGTTCCAAAGTTCCAATGCCTATGTAGATGAATTACAGGAAAGGGAATGATTACAGAACACACATTTTCCATCTAACATACAAATGCTGCCGTCAGAGACATTTTAAAGCAGCCATCAAAGGCATGGAAACCTCCATGTGGGAAAAGGCTTAGAAAACCCAGTCACTCTCAGCATGATTCCTTCAGTGCTGAGCCTGTTCTCTCAGCAGGTAGATCTATTCTGTCCAGTCACCTTCCCCAAAAGACCACTCAAACTTCCCTCACTGTGAGCCATAAACCTGCTACGCTAACCCTCAGAGCCCTGCCTCTGTGATGCAAGAGAGCTTTACATACACATTAAAGGGATCATTCACCTAAAAATGAAAACTCATTTACGAACACAGAAGATATTTTGAATAATGTTGAGGGCCTAACGTGATTGGACCCAGTTAACATTTTTCAAGTCTTTTTCCACACATTTAATTGAGATTTATAACCTGCAGCCACGAACAGCAATATAGAAGGAAATTGACTGCTTCTTGTATTCAATCAAATTACTATTATTATTTTTTATCAGTATACTCTAAACTAATGGTTGAACCAATGGTTTGCTTAGCTATTCATTATATCATCATTAGAATCTGTATTATTTATATACTATAAAGACAAGGTTTAAAGGGATGGTTCACCCAAAAATGAAAATTCTGTCATCAATTACTTTCCCTCATGTCGTTCCAAACCTGTAAGACTTTCTTCGGAACACAAATGAAGATCTTTTTAATGAAATCTGAGAGTTCTAAACATTGATCAGCGAACATAAACAGAAGCTCAACCAAAGAGCTAGACGCGCAAGAACATACCTCATTTGTTCTTGAGGAAGCTCAAACTTGCTGCGTAACACACAAGAATGAACCTCATTGGTTCTCGCACGTCAAGCGAACCTGCTTGAGCTTCCATTTACCATAACTGATGAATGAGTTGATGAAATTCTGAAACCTGTTCATCATATAAACCGATCGTCTTTCCAGAAAATTTGGACTAAACCACTCAATTCATATGGATTAGTTTTACTATCTCTTTATGAACTTTTTGAAGCGTTAAAGTGTCAGTTGCATAGTCATCAACGGAGGGACAGAAGGCTCTCAGATTTCACCAAAAAGATGGTTCCGAAGATGAACGAAAGTCTTGTGGGTTTGGAACAACATGAGGGTGAGTAATTAATGACAGAATTTTCATTTTTGGATGAACTATCCCTTTAAGCCTAGTCCCAGACTAAAATGCATGTTTGAGCTGTTTTAACTGAAAGCAACTTGCACTAGCATATCTCAAAATATGTGCCATTGTATTTGTCACACCAGAAATGTTTTTTTGTTTTTGTTTTTTCTAAGGCATGTCTATAAAAGCTACTTAAATTTCCTAATTGAACTAAGGCCTAATCCTGGCTAAAAGGATTAGTTCACTTCAAAAGGAAAATTTACTGATAATTTACTCACCCCCATCTCATCCAAGATGTTCATGTCTTTTTTACTTCAGTCGAAAAGAAATTGCGTTTTCCAAATCAACGCCGTTTCAAAAGGCTTCAAAGGGCTTCAGAGGCTCTGCACAATACCAGACGAAGAATCGCCGGAACAGTCACGCTAGACGTAGGCAGAAGTATTGCCCCCATGATGTCGGATGATTTTGAAGTGTTTTTTGGTAAAGGCCGTTTGTATTAGTCCTAGCATGTTCACTTGGGGCGGTACTTCTGCGTGACCATTCCGGCGTGATTGTGATTTCTGTGATTTCAACCTAAATCACAGCAATTTAGGTTGAAAAGTATGTACATTTTAAATTTTTTTTTGTTTGAAAATGACCAATTCCCTATTCCTCGTCTGGTATCGTGCAGAGCCTTCGAAACTGCATTGATTTGGACCTTCAACATTTTGGTTGCCATAGAAGTCTATAATGTGGAGAAAAAAATCCTGGAATGTTTTCCTCAAAAAACTTAAATTTCTTTTCGACTGAAGAAAGAAAGACACGGACACCTTGGATAAGTAAAATATCAGGAAAGTTTTGTTCTGAAGTGAACTAATCCTTTAATATAAGCTCTGTCTGTGAAAGCAGGTCATAATTTTGTGAAGTTTTCATTTCAATTTTAGTTATTTCAGTTAGTTGCCAAGGAAACATCTAATTTAATCTATGTTTTATTTTATTTAAGCTTTATTTCAATTAACAAAGTTTTTCAATAGTTGGAGTTAAAATTAATAACCCAGATTAGAATGCAGGAAATATTAACTTTGAGATGAAAAAATAAAAAAATATATTTGTATTCATCATATAGCATATTACTCTCTAACCAGGCATGCTTTTTTTTTTTTTTATCATATATTTTAAAAGATACTGAATAAAGAACAACCCAAAAAGTAGTTATTGCCTTTTATTTTTCTAAGCATTACGGCAGTTCCTTCAAATAGATTTGCAGGTTGACTTTGGCATCAGGTGCAATACTTAAAGGAGCCTGTGGAACAGCAAGCATAATCTGTTTCTGCTAAGACAAATCAGCAGTTTTCGGGCTCCAGGAAGATGTCTGACTCTGTTTTCTCAAGTGGGTCAAAGTGTTCTTTGTACATCTCTAAATGGTAACCTGAGCCCCAGCACAGGGGATGTCTTTAGGGCTGCTGAGATGATGGGAAATCAGTGTGTTACAGGGGAAACAGACTCAGAGGAAGCCTCTCTTGCCTGGATGATGTAACAGGACTCGCTAATACAGCAGATAATTCAACTGCAGTTAATTTGTCTTGTACACAATAAATATGACAAAAGAACAGACAAACTATACCTTGTATGAGTACATACAACCACAATTAAGGATTTAAAATGCATCCTAATTTGGTCAAACATGATGTTGTTTGACATGAAACAATATTTTGAGGGTATAATGAAACAGATTTATGATACTGAGAAGAAAACTGATAACTGCCTGACATTAGTTTGAGCTGCAATGGTCAACCTTATAATCACTGATTATCAGTATAGATTCAGTTCGATTATTTTTGGATTTCAATTCGATTCAATTTCACAAAAAATTAATCTCAGCAATTATGCAAAAAATTAACTAGTAGCAACTTGGTCCTAAAATTAAGTGAGTTAGTTCAATAGAACACAGCGAAATATGCAGAATAGACAGCGCTTTTCATTATAACTAGCTATAGAGTAAAATAATCTTATGATTTTAGGGAACAACATCAGGATCGTTCAAATGAAGCGACTGTGATTAATCAATGTTTTCACCCAGCTGTACTGACAAACCTAGAGCATTGGACCGATTTATTCCTTTTAGGAGCATAATTTTCTATCTGCTGACTACACACTGAGAAGAAGCTGTGATAGAGGGGATACTCCCTTGTTAATCCTCAGATTAGGGTCTGTTAACCGTGATACAGAGCTCTAGATTTGCCCAGGGGAAAAGTCACGGACAAAAAAACCTAACTGAAGATTGTCTAGTGGGAAGATCTCTGCCATTGCCCTTCTATGCCAGAACAGGGGGTTGGGGGTGGTGCAGAATATATTGAGCTCCTATAAAAATATTAAATAGATTGCTCACCCACAAATGAAAATTTTGGCATTATTTACATTTTTAATAAAGTGGTCTGAATATATTTAAGAGTCTATCCAGGCTTTACCACAAAGAGCCTTTAAAAGAGTTAGTTCACCCAAAAATTGTCATTAATTACTCACCCTCATGTCGTTCCAAACCCATAAGACCTTCGTTCATCTTCAGAACACAAATTAATATATTTTTGATGAAATCCGAGAGCTCTCTGACCCCTCCATAGCCAGCTATTTAATTAACACTTTCAAGGCCCAGAAAGGTAGGAAAGACATTGTTAAAATCATCCACGTAACTCAGTGGTTCAACCTTAATTTTATATTTTATATTAACAACTTTATTCAACAATTTCATTCTAGCCTGTGTTAGTCTCCTACGCAGTTTCCGTTGTAAATAGTGCAGCCCTTTTGAGTTCTACGTAACCTGATCTCACGGCAATTTGTAAAAAAATTCACGAGGTGGCTAATTCGTACGATTTTTGCTAAATCGTTTGTATTTGACGAGTTGCCAAATTCGTATGAATTCGTACAAATGACCTACCTCAAACCACACCTCTAAACCTACCCATCACTGGGGTTTAGACAAAACTTACAAATTCGTACGAGTGAGGTCATACAAACTCGTACGAATTCGCCACCTCGTAAAATATGCATGAATTGGTCGTGAGATAGTGTTGGTTCTATGGCAGCCGATGTGGTTCACGTGAGCACCACCACGCATGTGATGACGCGGGAGCTACACTGTATTTACAACGGAAACTGCGTAGGAGACTGGCACAGAACTAAATTGTTGAAAAAAGTCGTTATTTTTGTTTGTTTTTGCACACAAAAAGTATTCTTGTCGCTTCATAAAATTAAGGTTGAACCACTGGAGTCACATGGACTATTTTAACAATGTCTTTCCTACCTTTCTGGTCCTTGTCTATGAAGGGGTCAGACAGCTCTCAGAGTTCATCAAAAAGATCTTCATTTGTGTTACGAAGATGAACCTTATGGGTTTGGTTCTTAAAGAACTATAAAGAACCTTTTGTGCAATGGAAAGGTTCTGTGAATGTTAAAGGTTCAACATAGAACAATCAATGCCCTCTTAAACAATCTTCCATCTTGTACTTTCATTTGACATGCTGTATGAAAAGTAATAATATACAGTGAACTGTTCCATTAACCAAAGACTGAAGCTTCACAATGACAGATTTTATACAAATTAAAAAATTCATAAAGCCCATATTTAATCAATTTTAAACTATTAGGCTTCATGACTGGCTATCATAAAATCTTTCTTTTGTATACATGTGTGAAGATTAACACAAAGATCTAGAATATTTTCCCCTACAATGTTTTGTAGGCTACTGAACAACAAAAGACGTTTTTCTACAGATTATATCAGCATGAGGAATTTCAGCTGAATACTATTTAACCAGATAAAACAAACCACTTTCAGCTGTGAGATTGGCTGAAAGTGCCATTGCTCAGACATCACCCTCTTCACCTCTTACTGTGGCTCTCAGTCCAACAGGGAAACCCTGAACTCAAGAGCACTTCACTGGACTCTGTGAAAGCCATCAGTCTGAGAAGCCCTTTTATTACACCCCCATAACAGACTCATGCTTCCTGGAATAGAGTGAGAAATGCATTTACGTGATGTAGAGATTATTGTTTGAATCATGTACTTTGATTCACTCATTACAATGTACAAAATAATCACATTAGTTAAAAGGAAACAATTCTCTGCTAAACGCAACTCGTCTTCTAAAATGACCCTGTATGGCGCGTGAGCACCCCCATGTGGTCATAGATTATATAAAACAACTTAAGAGCAGAGAAAGAAGAGAACAGAAAAGACTTTATTTTAGATATCACTGAGGATTAAACCATAAACACAGGATGAATCACACAGAGGTTCCTTCCTTGGTACATCAACTACCACAATTTGCGGAAGAAACCCACAGTGCCGTCACAGTAACATCTCTAGCTCTGTAAAACAGAATCAGGAAGATCAGTGGCACTGTAACACCATGAGAAAGGCATACAAAGTTACGTAGAAAGTTTGATTATTAAAGCAACCTCTATGAAATGCAACCTCGGAAATAAAAAGTATACAAATCGTAGTCAGCTGAAGAAGAAAAAAAAAAAAATCAGTCCTGGAAATTATTATTTCTGTGAGTTTTAATCTCAACGGTATGCAAAAACTTAAAAAATAGCACATTTCTAGTGTAGTGTATGCTTATCCAAAAATAAAATGCAAGTCAGAATCAGTTCTTACAGATAAAGGTAAGTGTTCTCACCCACATAAGGTCAAGCATTTCCTATTCACCTCTTCATCTTATGAATATGAGCCCAGATCGAGTGAATGCAAACAGCAGATTTCACACTCAAGAACAGGAAGGACACTTGTATAATTGCACAAGCTAAAATGTGTGCACTACTACTATTAAATAATGTGAAGGCTACTCAAAATAATAAGTATGTTTACCAAAAATCTCAAAGTATATTATTAATATGATTCAAATATGATTGAATACAATACAACACCCTGCTGGCCACATGCAATGTTAGCTAAAGCTATGAATAGAGAACATTTGTATAGAAGCAGTTATGCTACAGAGGCACATCACACCTGTAGAACTAATCACACAAGTACTTTGAAATCTCATTGGGGCAAAAAGCAAGCTGGGAAACCTATGGTGGTGAGATTTATTAATGTAGACAGGTTCTTGAGAGAAAGAGAGAGGAAAAACCGGAAGATCTTTCAAAATCTCAGTCCCTCAGAAGATGCTGCCAAAGTGAAGGAAAACTTACCAAAGCCCTAAATGAGCCCAAACACATTTTGAAACCATCCCAACAGGAAATAGTACATTTATTATCTATATAAATCTATAATATATATTTATGATTCGTATTTGTTATATCCAGAGCTACACCAGTCATAAAACTGTGTACACTGTATAGTTTATCTATTTATACTTAAACAATATACCACACTCACATTTATAACTGTCATATACTGCATCTCAATCAACAGATAAGAAAGTAAAGCAATACAAATAAAATGTCGGTCTACAAAGTAAACCAATAATTTACAATATTTTTTTTTTTCTTCTCTATCAAAACATCTCATGCACAGAGAGGTTTCGATATCTGTGGGAACTGGTTTGAAAATAGGCTGGGTCCAGGTGCTTTGTTAGCATAAAGGCATCTTAAAAAAAGCATCTCAGACTCCGTTTCAGAAAATAACCAGACCGAAAAGCTCACATGGAAGACGTACTGTATACTAAAAGCCCTTATGTAGGAGTTATGCATTGTATATGTTTAGTAATTCCGTCTCTGGTTGCAAAAGAAACAAATCTCATGGACAAAATGCACTGAACTGTCTGTCTATTAAGGACTAAGGCTACTTAAAAATGGCATAACAAATCACATTCCTCATTTTCTAGCACATTTACAGAATGCAAAGCCCACAGTCTTTCTGGGATAAAGACGACAGGTATTACTGACTACGAGTTCTCAAACACCCGCTTGGCTTATACTGATCGACATGGTCCGAAGCAGGTCATATAATTTTAAATGGCATCCATAATGTTTACCCAAAGCAACACAACATCAACAGAACACCCAAAAACACAGGAAAACATCAAAATGCTAACAAACATCAGCCTTTCCACGTCACAATAAAGCACATGAGATTATCTGTCTTAGTTACACTACCTTTAGGCTAAAGGCTGCGCCTTTTATTCGTGTATAACCATGTCGGCTGATGAGGCATTTGAGGTCCAAAGGAAAACTGGATGATTTTAACACCAGCGTGATTTAGTTGTTTTGTCTTCGACAGCGATTTTACAATGAAACTGCCTTCGCTTCTCAGGCTCAGGGTGTAAACCTGGTCTGCTGCTAACTTGAATGTATCTTCCACAGATCCAACATGCAAACTAATACATCAAAGAACACCGAAAATGGAAACAAAGGCCAAAAAACAGGTCACACCTTCACACACACAAACTCCTCAACTCACAAGCAGGTTATCAAAACCCAAATTCTGCGCTTAGGACTTTGGAATTTCAAGCAATGTCCACCACTACAAAGAACCAATGAAAACGAGAAACATTCGAGGCACACAATGCTAAAAGGGAATGTCAGAAGACTGTCGATGCGTATACTCAGAGTATGCAGTCGCAAAATAAACGCATCGACATCATTCGTTAGTGTGACTCCATGTCCGTCTACGCATGAAACATTCACTTACAAGTAGCTTAAACACTCAGGAAAAGGAAAAAGTACCCAAATAGGTAGCGCGAAACAAGCTTAGCGCTTGGAAATTAAATGACGTCTGTCTTGTGGAGAAAGTCTTCTCAATCTCTATAAAAGGCAAGGTGCCACATCTATGGCACAGGCAAGTAGTTACGTTACAATCACAGCTGACAGCTATCCCACTACGAGAGAGTGAGAGGTTCCCAAAGGGCAACTATATTACAGTAGAACTGCACAAACTCTGGGAACAATTTTGGTACATAATGCAGAGTGGCCTCACGCCCAGCGCCGTATTGCACTGGGTACCGTAGTCTCTTTGGGCTCAGCCGAGCACGGCAAGGAGCTCAGGCTGAGGGAACATGCCTCAGGAAAAAAGTACTGCACGGGAACCACTACAGGCTGGAGAAAAGAGCATGGCGGAGCAGCGACATCTGACACCTTAAAGGCCTGTGAGGTCAACAATGGCCTTGATGAAGATAGTGTCATCTCGTATGTAGGAGTTCTTGGAGTCTAGTTTGGAGAGAGGGCAGAAGAGAGGGCAGCCGCTGGCAATGTTCATGTCACTCACAGGCCTCTGGAAGGAGGAAGAGGAAATGTCTGGCCGGAAGGCATCAATGATGTGCTCCCTGTTGTTCTGATCCAGCAACATGAGGGTGACCTAAGGACCAAGGCGTTGGATAAACCAAAAAGGCCTTTAGACAGATGAATAGATACAAAACCAGCCAGTCATTCATGATTCAATGGAAGAAACATTAGGGATCCCAGAAAACAAAAAATGAAGGGACAAAAAATGGCCACATTCACACATTATATGTGGATGAATGATAATAAAGGTCTACAACAAAGAAAAGGAAATAATGCCTTAATCTAGTTTGAGACACATGTGCCACAAACAGCATGAAACATGAGTAGTCAAGTAACTCGAGTATTGTTTTTATAAGTAATCGACTAACAGAAATCAGTAGTCGTGATAACAGAATTTGTATTTTTGGGTGAACCCTAAAATTTTTGGTATCTCTTTAACATCTTAATTTTTTTAAGGTAAAACTTTTTTTTTTTTTTTTTTTTACGAATTTCATGAATTTTTAATTCAAGAATGTCATTAAGTTATTGGGAGTCATACCACAAATTGCATTTTTATGCATGTTATAATACTAAATAATAATAAATTAATAGTACAAAAAAAGAAGCAGAACTTCACTGACTCAAATTTCATTTAAAGTCTGTCAGGATTTCAGGAAAGAAAAATGGTCAGACACACAATGTTATAAGCTGTTATAAGCAGACTGACCTTCTGATTGAAAGGCCACTTGAGCAAGGCATCACTGTGTCCCCTCATCACCACGAAGAACAGAGACAAGTGAGTACCACGTCCCGTCCCGTCCCCATTCAGATAGATGCGCAAACACATCTTATAGCCATATTTGCTTGTGTAAAATGCTGTAAAACACAACAGGGTGCCTTGGAGTAAGATGTCACATCAAAGCTCTTTGAGTGGAAATTCCTCACACTTTTCCTAATAATATGAAACCATAAAGAAAAATACAAAATAAAACTACCAGGTGAGAACATAGCAGGCGCCCGTCCAGCTACAGCATCCTGTCTCTTCTTCGAGAAGTCGGAGATCTTCCACACAAAGACGCCATCGTAGGTGGCAGCGGACATCTCCCTCATTTTTGCCTCCATCTCCACGATGGAGAGATCCCTAAGGCCTACCGTCCTCTCCAACTGCCGTACCTGCACAAAAATCTAGTATTGAAGCAAAGAATATCTTCAGCTAAAAAAGAAATTATCTGCTTCACAGATAAGACACTTTACCTTGTTGTTGAGTATCTCAATCTTGTCCTGGTCAAGCCGGTGTTGACGGTTATAGGCCTCCATGGTGGTGGCGGAGCGCTCCATCTCACGGTTGAGCACACAGACGATGTTCTCAAAAGTGCTTACCTTAAGCTCCAGATCCTGACAGCGGCGGCTGAGCTCCGCCACTTTGGTCTTCTCGCTATGCAACTGCAGCTCCAAGGCTGCTCCAACAGCACTAGGGAGGGGGGTGAAAGAAGTACCCAGTGTTGGAGTCGGCAGTGGAGGCAGCGGTGCGCAGGCCCCCTGCACGGGAGCCCCTGCTCCACTCAACTGGCCCATCTTCAGCTCCAGCTCCCGCAGAGACTGATGCAGCTCGTGGATCTTATGGCTGGCCAACTCCAAACTCTGAGGCTGCAGACTCTCCAAGTTCACCTTGATGCCCATGATGAAGTGCAGTAGAAGGTTTAAGTGCTCATAGGAACAGGCTTGCTCATGGTCGTGGATCTTCTCTTTTTCCACCTACAGGAATAAAAAATAAAAAAAAAACATTCATGGAACAAAATGAGTATGTCTGATGGATGCATAAAAAGGAGGTTTACCTACCGTCATATCACAGCCTACCACATGAAATCTGCAAGGTGTTCTGAATTTGGTGCAGAGTTTAATGTGGTCCACATACTGTTTGGGGGGACAGTAAAAGAAAGAACATTTATGAAAATGTTCTTTCCATATAGAAAAAACATCACTTGACCACAGAAAGTAGATAAAACCTTTGTTCTAGTTGACACAATGTAAACACAACAGAGTATGTGAACAGCCTAAATTCTATTTACTTACTTTCTCTCTTGGAATTTTTTTCTTGGCACAACCTTCACAAATCATGGGGTATTTAGGGCATATCTCATCATGAGCCTAAAAAACATATTCTTCAGAAGTCAAAAAAATATCCAAAACTGCATTTGTAAAAAGATCAAATGAAAGGCATATGAATGAATACTTGATTTCATACTTGATTCATTATTCTTAACTGTTAGTGTCACGGTAGCAGCACAAATTTGATGCTTATCTGCTTACCCCCAGGGCATCCATGATATAGATGACTTTGTTTCTTCAGTAGAACACAAATGAAGATTTTTAACGCCAACCGTTGCAGTCTGTCAGTCGTATAATGCATGTGAAGTATGAGAGTAACTATGAGAGTAAAAAAAACAAAAAAAAAACATGCACAGGCAAATTCAAATTAAACCCTGCGGTTTCTCTGTTCGGTTTCTCACACAAACTGATCGTTTCACGTCTTAAGACATCAATGTGTCGTCACAAGCCGAGGGTTTAATATGGATTTGTCTGTGCATGTTTTTTTACTCTCATAGATTTTGTTACCTGCATGCATTATACGACTGACAGACTGCAACGGTTGGAGTTGAAGAAACAAAGTCACCTATATCATGGATACCCTGGGGGTAAGCAGATAAACATCACATTTTTATTATCTCTTTAAACACTCAAAATTGTGAAAAAAAAATTGACATTGAGTTACCATGGATATATTATTTTAAACTTGGCTTTCCTGTAGCCAACTGTAGTATTTTAAACTTTTGGCTTTCCTGTAGCTCAAACAATAAGAGCGTGGCGCTAGCAACAGTCATGGGTTTGATTCCCAGGGAAAGCAAGAACTGACAAAAATGTAAAAATGTGTACTTTGAATGCAATGTAAGTCGCTTTGGATAAGCGTCTGCCAAATGCATAAATGTAAATGTAAACTTTTTAGCAGGTTCAATTTTTGAGAAATCAACTTCAAATTTGGAAAAGAACTTGGTTAGACATATGGCAATTTTCAAGTCAAAATCATTTTTTAAAATATATATTTTGTATAAAAATGGTAAACTGTCCCTAATAGAATTTTTGCTTTACAGTAAATTTTAAACTTATATAACCTTTTTACACTTAATTTCTTAATCGTTTATTTTTAAGCTTTTTTCACTTCCACAATAACTTGCTGACTGTCTTTAAAAAGAGACCAACCTTAGCATTTAAGCTCAGATCTATGCTCAAAAAGGGTGTTGATGGTTAACAGGTTAAGAAAGCTCTGTGGTTATGCTTTTTAAATGAAAATAAGGAGAAAAAAAGGTCCTACCTTAATGTTTTTAAAATGAAATGGCTCCTTGCAGTATTTACAATTAAGAGTCCTTTCGGGGCATTCTCTTTCATTGTGACGTTCAACTTCATTGGCTCTCAGAAGCTCTTTGCATGATGGGCAGGGAAGGATCCTGAAGTCACACTTTCCTTCATGGTTTGCCTTTGAGAGATGAAGAGATGCAAGTCATTTTAAAACTCAGTGCATGTAAAACGCAAAACAACTCTGCTGAAAAAAAAAAAAACAATGTACGATGGTTTGCTGGTTTTAAGCTGGGTGCATACTGTACAATTTATAATAACTTCGTTCTTTTACGACTGTCGCTTGTCAGACAGTACGAACATGATCCTCGATGTAAGCCGTCATAGTCAAGACGTGTTAAAAATGAACGCATGCAAGAAGACTCATCCGGAGATTTATATCATCATTCAGTGTCATACACTGTTCAGTGACGTGAGCTGCATTTACATGCGGGATTGACATTGGCTAGGAAACTATCTCTAGCGTTAATATTGTTCATGGCTTGTCTTGAAAAGATAAATGGAAAAAGACAAAGACAACATGTATGGACCAAGTGGTTTGTTGTTATCTCGCTAACTGCGTCATCAGGTTCTGCGCTCCTATTTGTTTGTTATTTGACAGTTGTCGTAAGAGATGCCACACTGCAAGGACTGTGCGTCAAATCTTCTGACACTGACAGAATTTCGTAAAGGTCAAATATGATCGTAATGTCATTATTTGGCTGTCTGCAAACATGTCAAATTAGCGATCAAAGACTTCCGATTTTGGCCTAAGATCAGAGGAATCTTTTCAGATTCTCAACATTTGTCTCAGGTGACCAAAATCATACCATGTCGACCTGGCTTTAGTTGATCACCCAGCCTGGTAAAGTGAGATTGTTGGTGGGTATAGACATTATTCACAGAAGTGTTTGATCTTTGATTTTTAACAGGAATGAAAGCGAGGCTGTGAGGGATAGACATACATCTCTTCAGTGGGTTGAACTGTTATTTAATGTGTTTTGGATTGTTCTGCTGATGAAACACTGCAAAAATATATAAAAAATAAAAAAAAACCCAGACAACATGAGCTGTGGAAAATTATAAGTGATCTCAGAGCTTTAGGGTGTGTTCACACTTTTTGGTTCAGGAAAAAAATAATATAGTGCTGGTCCGCTTAGCATTTGCCATAGCAATTTTACATGGAACCTAAAGGCATAGGGATATGTTCACAACCTCGTCAGCTTTTAATACATATATTTCGCAACCAAACATCCAAAACAATGTTGCGTGCTAGGCTTAATGCACTCGTTGTATGTGCACAGCCTACATGATGGTTTTTGACCAGCTGAGAACTCGTGAAGAGCTTATAAAATGTGTAAAGGAGTCAAAACCGCAGCAGGAATTCCTGTGTCACACACACAAATGAAGATCTGCTGTGAGACACGGTTCTGATGCTGTACCAAACTGTGATGGGAAACGTTGTGACTATGATGAGAAAAAACAGGTGTGCGTGAGCATTCTGTCCTTTTTAGGGTCTCATCTTTTTGGTTTGTTTACATGTCTTTGGGCCGTGTTGCATTCATATTTCATTCGAACCGCACCAGAGATTGCTTGGATGCGACCGCGACCCATCTTTTCTTGGCCCGCTTGTTTGGTGCACACTAGGGTTGGGATGGCAGAGTTCACACTTATTCAAATGAACCGCACTGACAGGGCAATCACACCAGGGTTCATTTTATTCAATCCAAGCATACCAAGTGGGAACACATCTGTGGCGACGTTGACAAGCGAGAGACATGGGAGGAGAGGGAGGCATATAAGGACGAGCGACACCAGTCAAGGACGAAAGAGGACCAGGACTTTTACATTGTGATTTGTTTATGTTTTATTATGTGTGTGTGCGGCAGTCGTCCATGAGGGGCTGCCGCTTTTACTTTCAGTTTGTTTATTTATTGAATTCTTTAAACGTTCGCCGGTTCCCGCCTCCTTCCTTCACTATACTTTGAACATTGCTACAACACCCTTTTACAGCTTTTTACAGCAGACGCAGCTGAAAACACGATAAGTCTATCCCTCACAGCCTCGCTTTAATACCTATCATGGCGCTGCTCTGAATAAGGCATATAGGGCACTTTCAGCTGATCAGACTGGAAGATCAGCTTGCCAAGCATCTAAGCCCCAGCTTGGAAAACTGGTATTACCGCAGGTAAGGAACACACAGTACCTCATATTCTTTGATGGTGCCTGTCCAGCTGCATTCCTCATTGATGCAAACAGCTTCAAGAGCTTCAACTTCTCGCTTGGCAGCATTATCAGGAAAAGCCTAAAAGAAATTGCACATACTGAAAGTGAGATGTCCTTTCAACTTTTATGCGTCTCATTACTAGCAGTGAAAAATTGGTAACACCAAGAACTGGCCTGTCTGCAACTGTGATTATAAAGGTTACCATTACAATAACTATATTATTGCACTGCAGATGTTGTCTGCCTTCTTAAATACTCAAGCTCTTTCTGGTTAGTTGTCAATGTTTTTGTCATTTATAAGCTGGAAAAAAAAAATCATGATATTGTTCTTCTGTGTGGTGTGGACCTTTCTATTCTCATAGAATTAGAATGATTATTATTAAAACTCTTTAGTTATCGTCCTTGGTATGAACAGGCCTTTAGTGTTCAAAATATATATAAACTGACAACACAGATTTTTTTTTTTTTTTAATTGACTTACCAAATAATTTTATTTGATGAAATTAAACTCATTCATTCAAGCTATAACATTATTATGAGGGATGTCAAAAATGACAATTATGAGGCACCGACAGCCTTTCATGTTTTACAACTATCCCTTTAATTCTAACCACACTTCCCAAAACGTACCAAACTAAATTTTTACTACAGTTACTGTTCTATAGTAAAAATAGAAACTTTGTAATATAAACTGGATTTTAAAACTTTGTATTAGCCACCATGGTAACAAAGAAGTCAGAAATATACAAAACGCAAAGATTTATTGTGGTTTTACAGTAGTAACAATAATTTAGCAGCTGTGGCATTTTGATGGAAACTATAATGACTATGCTATTTTTAAGGGTAATAAGCACTAATAATATATTCCTATAATTTTTCTAGAATTTAATTCTTACTGTATAATAACGCAAATACTTACACAGCCCTGTTTCAAAATTGATGTTGGTTCTTCAAATATGTCTTCTTTTATACAGGCACTGCATTTCTGTGGTCCGGAGCTGCGATGGAAAATAAAAGGTTTAATACACACAAGCTCAAAGATATCGCTGATAAATACGAAGGCACACCATATAATAAGTGTTGATTTTGACAATAGCTGCAACAGTCTGGCTTTTGTAGTTCACACAGCTCGCCCTGCGAAACAAGAAGACGAACACAACCTGACAGCCTGCATTTATATATGTCCCCCGATATGAAGAAACGTTTACGGTTTGTATACTCATAAAATATGCCATAAAAATGGCACGGGAGGCCTGACAGGTCGTGTTCATCTTTTGTAGTGTCGTGTCAGGTGGGCCATCTGGACTGAATGACGCTTACCTCACTGCTTTAGTAAAACAATATGAACAGAAACGATGTCCGCACTGCGCCTGAAACGGTCTCCTAAGGATTTTCAGACAGATATTGCACAGATGCTTGTCCTCCAGCTTGTTGGCGAGTATTTTCTTAGGGAAGCCAGGTTTGTTGCCTTCTAATGAAGATGGTGGAGAGGGTTCCTGTGCAGCCATTATTCCCGAGCGCGCATGTGACCAGCCTCCGGAGAAGAGACACGGATCTTTCTACACATTTCACTGAAAGGGGTTGTAAACACATGGTTTTGCATTGTAGCGCACAAAAGGATTAAGTTAACTTAAATGTGTGTAGTTAAATACATCTAAATACACACATTGTTTAATGTTTATGCAGAAATGACAAGCTTTACAAAACAAGACCATTGTCTCAATACCGTTTTATAGTTGCACGGTGCAGTTACTGCTTTTTCTCTAAGTATTTCCAGAACAATAAATGGTGTTACGTTTTAAAATCACATTTGTCCTACCATATTATGGTCCAACGAACATTATAAAATCTCCTACAGTGCTGTGAAACATTGTATCAAACACATTCTGCGTTCTTGCCGTGTGCATTTATAAGTATAATCATAATTTATTGTTATTATTTAAACTGTTCTTCAGAAACGTGTGTAACGTTAGGCGTCGTGTTCTCTCCAGCTGATCATGGATAGTAGAGTCCACTAGGGGGGCGAGTCGAATGATGACAAAATATCCGAAGCTAGAAACTTCAATGTACTTAAAAAAGACAGAATAAAAGTATTTTATCATTTTACATTTTCAGTTCAGTTAGTTTTTTTCGCTCTTTCTTTTATTAAAAAGCGTATGATGCATACATAAAAATATATAATTAGAAAACAGTTAGACATGACAGAAAAATTACTCAATTTAGTTTGTCTTTAAATCTAAAATTAACTTTTATTAGCAATGTATTATTGTATACACAATGTAAGCTATAATACACGCTTTTATTAACACCAAATAAAATGCACTGTAAGAAAATGCACATCTCTGCTGTTTTCAGTATTTTTCACTTTTTTAGAAAGAAAAAAAAACAGATAAAATAAAACGTCGAACATGGATGTATCATAATTTTCAGTAGAGCTATTTTCCCTAATCGCTTATCAATCGTTATTAGCGTTTGACGCGCATTTTCGTCTTTTATTTTGAAAATATTAATAATAACATCTCCGTCACCATCTGTCAGCGTTGCTGTTTTCACGGATACTGCCTCTTGTTGATATTGTGTCACGAAACGAAAGCTGAACTGATAAATGCGGTAACGTTAGTTGACACAGCTCGGGCCAGTAACTTAGTAGTTTATTATTTGTTGCTGTGTAGATTTACAGAGTCCAATGACTCGAGTCTCTAGATACAGTACGTTGCTATAATATGAGCGTTATAGCTTATCAGCAATGGACACTTCGAGATGGCAGCCTAGACATTTAGATTAAACTCGACAGACTTTAAAGCAGCTATTTAAAACACACTTGTGCCTATTCGGATGTGTGGACAGAACACCGTGGACTGTCTTCATATCCTTGAATAAATCCTTTAATACATACTCGTTCTTTGGGCCGAGAACAAGGACGAAAAGTACTAGCGAATAGTTTACTTCTAACGTTATATCAAACTCCAGTTTACAAGCTTCAGCGAACGATAAGGCAAGTAATGTTAGTATAAGTTACATGTCTAATTCTAGCAGTTACTTGTCTGTTGGGAAGGATAGAGAACTAACGTTATAACACCGCCGCCTTACAGTATGTTCAATGTTTACACTGAACGAAGGCATTCATTTAAATGTCGAAGTGTAGTTTCCCTACGGTGTATTTTCCTCTTTTATCATGTATATTTTATCAAAGATGTTTTAAGCCAGAAACTCTGTTTAATGGAGTAAGGTACGCGCTTAATGAGTTTTCTGTTTCTTCACACAGACTATGGCCGAGGAAAAAACCCAGTTCTGCAGTAATTGGTAAGAAAATAAATAAATTAAGTTTTGTCGTCATTTACTCACCCACATGCCTTTTTCCGTATAGCACAAAAGGGAATGTTAGGCTAAACGACTCGGTCACCATTTATTTACTTTCATTTCATCTTTTCCCATGCAAATTAATGAGAATGCCTAACATCTTCTGTGTTGCGCAGAAGAAAGACAGTCATACAGGTTTGGAAGTAATTGAAGACCCAGTTTTTAATTTTGGTGTAAACTATCCCTATGAATAAATGTGTAGTTTCGGTTTATTGGATAGCCTTCTGCTTTCGTTTACTGTAGGTGAGTTTCCAGTCCCTCCCACCAAGCCTTCTGACTGTACTGCAGTCAGTGTTCTCCCTTCCTGATTATTATGACTACTGAGGAATTAAGCTGATGCTTTCATATAAAAGCCACTTGTGTGTTATACTTTATACAGGGACAGTTCCACGGGAGTTAATAGTCAAGGACACAATGGTGATTGTGGTGTTTATAGATCACTCCTTTGAAACTATAGTGTGCCAACTAACCATGTTCTCTGTCTTTAGCAAGCATGACATTCCAGAAGCCAACTTTACAACACATGAGATTCACTGTCGGCGGAATATTGCTCTCTGCGAGGTGTGCCAGGAGCCTTTTCCTCATGCTGAGCTTGTGCCGCACAAAGAGATGGATCATGCAGAGGTACGATCCTGCCATGATGTATGATTAATTGACTGTATGTGTGATAAAATCACTATGGACCTTAGAGTACTGTAGACATGAATACAAAAAGAACATTTTCTAAATTAAAAAAAGACTTTGAAGGGTAAGTGCAGTCTGTTTAAGGGGTTCAGAGTTGAGCAACTTTCTACAATTTTTTTTATTTATTTTAATTCCAGTCGACAAAAGACTCACATGGGTTGCAAAAACTAGATGCGTTTGGATCTTTTTCAGTTTACTCACCCTCATGCTGATCCAAACCTGTATTGACTTTCTTTATTCTGAAGAACACAAAAAAATATATCTTGAAGAAGAATGTTCTAACTGTTTTTTGTCCGTACAATGAAAGTCATTGCGATCCAAACAGCGATGTACACCATTGACTTTCATTGTTTGTTTTAAAAAAAAAATTAAAACATATTCTAAAAAATCTTTGGTTTTTGGGGTGAACTAACACGTTAGTGTCATTATGAAATCAATATATATGTGTGTGTGTGTGTGTGTGTGTGTGTGTGTATATATATATATATACACACACACACACAAACAAATCATGTGCCCAAAAAATCTTTCCCTTGCAACAACATCTCTTTTCTGAAGACGTGGACCAGTACAAAAGTGGGACAGTAATCCTTTCCCTCCAGCAACCTGTTACTCACATGCAGCATTTAGCAAATGACAACAATCCAGTCAATTCCTGACATAAACAAATCCCATCCTTTTTTCTTGTTTGAGATTTTTTTTTTTACTAGAATAGAGAACAAAAGACAATTGCAATTTCAGTTTCATGTAGTATTGAAATGGCATAAAATTAAATATAGCTCATATTTAAATTATATAAGTTTTATTCAATCTAAAACTCTTTTTACAGGAACAATGCAAATGTGGATTAAAGATAGAGAAAAGGTTCCTGGAGACGCATCAGGTAATGTTGTGCAATATAAGGAGTTATGCATTTTGCTGTATCATTAATGAATTCTGTAGATTTGACTACTTCTTGCCCCTCTCAGAGGTCAGAATGCAGTCATCGACTGGTCCCGTGCCAGTTCTGTGATCTGGAGCTGGCTTCCTATCAGGCTAAAGAGCATGAGGAGTACTGCGGGACCCGCACAGAACCCTGCCCTGTCTGCAAGTGTAATGTTATGCTGAGAGAGCAACACATCCATCCAGCCCTGTGTGGAAGTCTGACTCCACCTCAGGAGAGGCACAGCAGTAGGGCAGGGCCCCAGTCTCCTGGAGCATGGTTTGAGGCACATTCCATCCATAACCTGTTGAGGGCCCAGGAGAGGAGCCACAATAATAACAACACGGGGGCCGCAGACCGCAGAGGTCCACCACGACCCTTGGAGGACAGACTGCATAATAGCCCCAGAGGAACAGTAAGGGGAGGAACCAGGAGAAACACAGAAACAAGGAACAGTGTATTTGCTTATTGTATGTATTTTAGTCCTGTCCTTACAATTATTTTTTTTTTTTACAGTACAATAAACTAGTGGTGTATGATATAGCGGTACCATAACTATTATCTGTAGATAATAGACATTTTTTTAATTGATCAAATATGTTGATATTGGATATTTAATTGTGCATGCTCATTTCCTTTATTTTATTTTTTTTACATTTATGGCAAATTTACACTACAAAGGACCTTCTGAAGTGGCAATTAGGTGTCTTTACACAAACTGTGTAATGCTGCTCTGAGGTGGCATAAATGCATTAACACAGCCATTTAAACTGCATATACTAGGGGCTAAGGTGGATCAGAGAAGGAATAATTTAGTCTTTAATGCTGCATTGCGTCTTTATACAGACTTTCCGGTTACACTTTATTTTAAGGTGTCTTTGTTACACTGTAATTATACATTTATTTACTGAGTAATATTAAGTAATTACATGTACTTACTATAGGGTTAGGATTTGGTTGATTAGGATTTGATTTGGTTTGGTTTAGTTAGTTGCATGTAATTATTGTTAATTTACTGTTATTACTATGGCAACTACGTAACAATGACACTGTAAAATAAAGTGAAACCTAATTTTGAGCCCAGAGCAGACTTAACTCAGCGGTGTAAAGATTATCTTTTGTAGTTATCTAATGCTTGCTTAAAGTAGACCTTAAACACAAATAATTTAGTGCTAATCTCAAATTTAATACGTTTTGTATACTGTACATTGTTGTTATGCCTAAATTCACTTGTAGCATTTAAAATGATGAGGTTTCAATTGTACGTTTTTTTAATAAGTAATTTGGACAAAATCCTGTAGCTCAAACAGTAGAGCATGGGACTAGTGGTGGTAAGATCATGGGTTCGATTCTCCAGGAATGCATGAACTTAATAAAATGTGTACTACATAAATGTAAAATGTAATGGTGTAGAATTTGGATATTGGCCATAACAAAAAAAAAAAAACTGGCTTATTGTATCAGTCAGAATTGCAGAATTGTAATATCAGTTCATCCCTACAATAAACATAATGGGTGTAAAACGATGGGAGTTTTCATCGGTATTAACAGGATGCTGGGGGAAAAAACTAACCTTCCACTCTGCTCATTTCCTCAGTGCTGGATCAGGAAACAGAGCTGGGGAACAACAACAACAGCCTGCTGTGGTCTCTGGGACAGCTGCCAGACTACGAGTCCTCCAGTCTGGACTACATGCTGGCCCTCAGCCTGCAGAGTGAAGGTGACTTGGAGAACCCCCTTCAGGAGGGTGTGTGGACTGATGTGTGGGACAGTCACCTGGGAAGGACATCAGCCCATAGCAATCTCACTTCCCAGCTCTCCTCCAGCACTAACAACAACTGCACTGCAGCCCCCCCTAAAACCAACATGGCTCCGGGCCACAGCCCCTCCTCAGACATCATGCTGCCTTGTGAGTTCTGTGAAGAGCTCTATCCAGAGGAAGACCTTATCTTACACCAGGTAAGTGATGAGGCCTCAATCATCCCATCACGTTACACTCCCTCATGGCTTGATATTTAAGCCAGGACTGTTGTGTCTTGCTAGAGCTGGCAAGTGTGAAGTTGCATCAGCCACAGTGGTACTTGGAGCCTCTAGAGTCGCCTCTTTGGAGTGCCTTTACATGTCTATGCTAACAGAGTACAACATAAGCCATGTTTTCCATGGCAGGCTATTGTAATGTCAGCACTGATGTTGAATCTCCCACTCAGTTCCTTCTTGTCAGGTCTCTATTGTTTTACAATGTGGTGTTTAGTTTCCATGGGAACCTCCTCAAATTTCAGCCCTCTAGCTTCTCCCACAGCCCGAACCCTGATCAGATTCTTCTCCTCTTTCTGAGGCCGTAGAGGAGGGGTGTGTCATTTGAGTCGCTTGTTTTAGATTTTTGCCTTTAGTGGCCAGCATAAAGTAAGTATTCTGTTTTTTTCTTCTAGACCGGCTGCAGCCCGGCCTCTGCGATCGCTTCCTTCAGTAAACAAGCTCCTTCTCTTCAATATGAAGACATCATTACTCAAGGAGCTGGGCACGTCATTCCTCCCCGCACACCCAGTCCGCCCACCCTGCCCCTCTCAGTTTCTCCACTCTCATACAGTTCCTCCTCCAGCCCAGTTGAGGGCGATGTGCTCATTCCTTGTGAATTTTGTGGTGTTGCTTTGGAAGAGAATGTGCTCTTTCATCATCAGGTATGACAACCTGTGTGTTTTTTCCAAAACATAACAGCCCTTACAAATAAAATGGAGTCAAAGAAGCTAAACAGCAACAAGAAGTAATACAATAATAAGAAATGTTGTTTTTGTTATGTCTTTGCAATAAGTAATACTTTAAAGAAGACTTAAGAAATGGCATAGGCTAATTGTAGGACATTTGTTACACATATTGTTAACAATGTGTAAAACAATTACACTAAACCATTTTAGAATGACACGGAAATTGGAGGGTTTTTAAAGATTCTGCAAATTTGTATATAATATTTTGCCGAAATCACAATTTTATTAACCACATATTCAGTTATAGGATTCACTTTCCTATAAGCAAGTTACTGCATATTGAAAGCGTACTAATTCGATGTCATCACAAAGTTTTTTGAAAATTTGCATAAAGTACTCAAGATATTTTATGTAGAAGAAAACACATTTACATTGTTTTGTAAAGAGAGCATAAATGTTCATAAATGTTATGATAGATGCCTACAAACAAAGGAATACAATTTCATATTTAATTCAGTTTTTACCATCCTATTTTAATGGGGATTCTTCTTATATTGTTAAGCACAGTTCAAATTTCACAGCTCATCTAAAGCAAAAACCCTTTAGATGTGTAAGTATTTTATAAAAATGTGTAAAACTGCCTTGCAAATGTAAATTTGAATACATTTGTATATACACACACAATTTCACTTGTTTATATCCAGTTAGTTTTGCATTAATTGTGATTCATTTCTGCTAGTATGTTTCAGAGCAAATGGAGCCCACCATTTAGTTGAGACTTTTGTTGATTCTGTTGAATTTTGTTATACTGTACAGGACAAGTGTGACTTCCGCCCCCAGACAGCTTATTCAGTCGATGGAGTGTCTCCACGAAGACCAGACCAGACCACCAAAGAGGCCCAAGAGAGGAAATCTCCTGAGAGGCAGAGGAGAGTGAGACATCAAGGTGAGCCACCAAAATAGATAAACGCAATCACGACTTCGTAATCCACTCGTTCTTTTTTTCGTAATTACAAAAGATACATGTGCTTGAACTCAGTATGTATTCATTGATCTCTTTATATCTTACTGCAGCTGAGCCAGGTGAGGAGCTACTGCAGCAGATGGCTCAGGGGCGGCAGAGAGGGACCTCAGGTTTGGACCAATGGCCACCCTCAGTCTACAGTCACACTAAGAACACAAATGTTGAGCAGCAGGTGAAGAGCAGGAACCAAAGGCTCAAAGCTGTAGAAGCAAACGCGTATGTCAACGACAGCCTCAAGCCCCGTTCTACAACTGCTTCAGGGTATGCTTAGATATTTTACAGAAATGATGTATGTACACATATATACACAAAGGTTGGAAAAATGACATGGAAACTAAAATGTTCGTATTTTTTCCCATGACAGACCTCCACTCCGAGGAAGACAGGAAGGTCGAACCAGTGAGAAAAACACAGAGACACCAAAGGTACTTGTGTAAATTATTACAGGGAAATTAATACATTTTTGAAAAGACCTGCATGCAGGACATATTAGATGATGTTATCAGATATTTGATTCTACAAATACTATTTGACCCATTATACATTTTTATTTATTTTTTATCTTCAGGTGCCTAAAAAGCATAATGTTGAGAAAGAGGAGGAGTAGAAAAAGAAAAGGAAATAAACCAATCTTAGTCTCTGACTCAAAGCAGTGACCTCTTATTACTGTTTATTGGCTGTTATGTTTATGTCTGTAAAACATTTACATGTCCAAGTGAATTGATCAATTCTTTGGCTTGTAAATGTATTATTCTTCTTTGAATGCACAAGTTTTTTCTTCATTGTATTTTTTTCTATGGTGTTTGAATGTGATTGTAAATGTTTGTTTTAAACTTTGTTGTATTTTCTTTGTTTTAAAGACAATGATAGAGAAATGTTTTGTATTTTATTTAAAACTCTACACACAAGTTATTGTATACATATAGAAACTTTCATAACTGTAATGTTGTATACATTAGTTAATGCAATTGTGAACAGTGGAAAATACTGCATTTATTAATCCTGGTTAATATTAATTTCTACATCTATTTTAAACATTAACATTTGTGCGTTCATACTGTTAGTTGATAATACATTGTGAACTAATAATTCACTAATGACCAATATAATATTTAGGAATTAACATAACAATGATTAATAAATGCTGTAAAATAATTATACGAATGCATTAACTAATTCATTAGTTAATGTTCTTCAACATACAGAACCGTATTGTAAAGTGTTAGAAAAATTACAAATTCTTATCTGATCCTGAACCTTGTGAAGTAATTTTACAATGTACATTTAAAAACATATTTCAAATTTGTGGATATTTGAGATCTTTTATTGTAAGACTGTCTGTATGGTGGCATAATTGGTTTTGATGTTATGATTGTTTATCTTCCTTCGTCATGTAACGCATCTTTTCAATAAAAAGATCTTGCTGCGGCTTATAGTTATACTTGTGTTTGATATGCACTATGTGCTCTGCAGCTTGCTACAAGAAACCCTGAGCACTTATTAAATACATACATAAGATACATTACATATATAAGAACTGTGAAATATGTACTGTAAAAAAATAATTAATTTCTTCAGCATGTTCTAATTGCTTTCTAAAAGTATTGCATTACTTATTACTTTCTAAATCCCATATCACCCATGACCAGTTGAACAATAGAAGAACAGACACGAAACTGCTCTTTTAACTCTTTCAAATAAATAATATAAAATTGCAAAAATGTATTCTTGAACTGAAGGTTACAACCTACATTTTAAAATTAGATGTTACATTTTGATGTTAAACTCAGTATTGTTTTGTGAAGAATGGTTCTATAGTCTATACAGCATTTAATAAAATTACATCAGAAGTAACTATAACTAAATTACAGAAAAATTAAGAGTAGCACCATACTTTACTTTTTCAAGGAAAGGGTAATTGAATTACAGTATTAGTAATACATTACACCCAACACTGGTTAGAAGAATGGAAAGGGATTTTCTCATTTGATGTCATCACAACAAAGTTTGCATTTCTGTTTACTACAAATTTAAATATTAGCAGTTGCTTCATTGGTACCACTGCCGTCTGGCCTACTTTATGTGGTTAAATACTCTATCATGAGTAAATAGAGCTTCTGGTGTCTGTACTGTTTACTCTTTGTAGTTAATAATTGGGGCATTTTCTACAAACACAAAAAGTAAACAGAGTAAAGGTTGGTTTTCTGATCATACTTAAAGACAAGATGTAGGCTTCATAATTCAGTCCAGTTTTGGGAAAGATACGGCAGTTGCCCGGACAGGTGGGAAATTTGTGTTCAGGATAATGTCTTTAGTTTAACACTCATTTATTAATGTTCAGGGTATTTGCGGAATCTCTGTTACCATAATGTTGTAAAACTGTTTTGTTATGCTTCCTCAGGACCTAAACTCATCGATTGGCTCAACTTGAAAAGGAATCATGGAAAAGAACATTGTATATTTGTGGATTTGTGCTTTTGCAATTGTTCACCCAGTCGTCCATGGAAATCAAGAGACTTTACCACAACCTACTGCCAGCGATAAACTCCCATCATTGATAAAAATGAACAATGATTTTGCTTTTCACCTGTACAAGAGGCTTGTAGAAATGCCCGAGTATCAGTCCAAGAATATCTTTTTCTCGCCATTCAGTGTGTCCATGGCCCTTTCTGAGCTGTCTTTAGGAGCCGGTGGTGAGACCAAACAGCAGCTTCTCAGTGGCATCGGCCATAACAGCTCGGACTTCAGCACTGAAGAAATGCACCAGATGTTCCACAGTCTCCTGGAAGAAATCGACCAAAGAACAGGGGTGGATATTGATGTTGGCAGTGCACTTTATGTAAGTGACAAATTTAAGCCCCTTCCTGAGTTCTTGGAGAAGATGAAGGCGTTTTACCACTCTGAAGGATTCACTGTGGATTTCAGCGTCAAAGAAACAGTAGATAAAATCAACATGTATGTGAAGGAAAAAACACATGGGAAAATAAACCAAGCTGTTGATAATCTGGAATCTGATACTTTGATGTTCCTTCTCACGTACATATATTTTAAGGGTAAACACACACACAAATACAATAGTCATACTGTTGTAGTTCTGGTAATGTCATTGTCTCAGATCCCTTATAATAAGAAATAATTCCAGTCTTTCTTCCCAAGGAAAATGGGACATGCCATTTAACCCAAGCAGGACCCAAGAGGATTTATTTCATGTGGATGCTGAGACCACCGTTCCAGTACAAATGATGCACCAATACGAATTCCTCAGAGTTTATTATGATGCCGAACTCACTGCTAAAGTCCTCTGTCTTGACTACAACGACTCTTTCTCCATGTTTCTGGCTGTCCCAGATGTTCACAGAAGACATAAGACCATCAAAGATCTGGAGATGGCCATCTCTAGACAGCACATTAAAAAGTGGAGGAGTGCTGTCCAGAAAAGGTTGGTTGTCTTTTTTTTTTTTTTTTTTTTTACTGTAACTCATAATTAAAGTTATCCTAACTGATTGATAAAAGCTTGTAGATGTTCAAATGTTTTTAAGTTCAATCTCTCAGCATGGATCGGACAATCATTGTTTTGTTTTGGGGTTTTTTCCTTCAGGAGAGTTGACATCTATGTCCCCAAGCTGTCTCTAAAAACATCATATTCCCTGAATGATATTTTGAAAGGCATGGGAATGGCTGACATGTTTACAGAAAAAGCCAACTTCACGGGAATTTCAGAGGAAAGCATCTTCATTTCAAAGGTAAAGTCTCAAATCACTTTCTAAATTATGATTTAAAATTAACATATTATTTTATATACTGTAAAAAGACAGCAAGTTTTAAGAGAACTCACTTTGAATTTCAGGCTTTGCATAAAGCCACTCTGGATATAGATGAGGAGGGAACCACAGCAGCAGCAGTGACAACAATTTCAATCAGACCAATGTCTTACAACCCAATGAAGACTTTGAAGTTTGATCGTCCATTCATGATCTTTATCACTGACCAAAAAAATGACAACATCCTTTTCTTTGGAAAAGTTGTCAACCCGGCGGAAAAGCAGTGATGTGGCATCTAAGATGTCATAACAACATTAGCCAGCAGGTGGACATGATTTAAATGTTGTACCATTATTTTGCCACCTCTATAGCAGGGAAGGGCAAACTCGGTCCTGCAGAGTTCAGCTCCAACCCTGATAAAACTCACCTGCCTGTAGCTTTCTAGTAGTCCTGAAGGCATTGATTAGCTGGCTCAGGTGTGTTTGATTAGGGTTGGAACTAAACTCTGCAGGGCAGTGGCCTTCCAGGACCGAGTTTGCCCATCCCTGCTCTATAGCATGATGATATTGAGAGGTACTCAATCCTTCTCCTAGAGGTTCACGTTAGTTCCAATGCTTATCAAACACCTGAACCACCTCATCAAACTGTTTGCATTTAGTTGTTTGCAAATAAATAGCAGGAAAGAGAATCTACAGCACTGCTAGATCGGTTTCCGCTGGTCAATGTATAGGTTATCTGCCAAGTGGCAACTGTTATATGTAATTCTGGAAAAAAGGTGTTGAAAAATGTTAAGCAAAAAAAAAAAAAAATGTCTTTGTCTTACATTATGTTCATACACAATAAAAAAAGTACTTTGCTGTTGCATTTGGCTTGGTCTTGGACTTGCTGTGTAACTGCTGAGGACATGAGTTCAATCCTGTGCTATCCTGGGTTTCCACCATCTTTCTAAAAAAAAATCCCAAAAGTCCCAAAATATAATACATTTATGCATTAGAGCAGAGGTTTTCAAACTGGGGTTTAGAGAAAAATACTTGTTAAAAATATGAAACATAATTAATATAATACACAATATAATTTAGTAAATGTTAATGTTTACATCATTTGATATTGACTTTAAATTATCATACTTACTAATTTTCTCACAGTATAAATTAATCTTACATACATATAGTCGCCTTTATATTTTAGTCCCTTGCAAGATGATATTGCCCTCTATATCCGTTGGCATCAAAACATTTGAAAACCCCTGTACTAGAATAGAGGTCCTTACATGGACATGAGTAGCTATAAAAGTGTTGCATGTGCCCCTCCATAGCATTAAAACAAACTTAAAGGTCGAAACGGATTCAAAGTCTAATATGTGCAATTCAATTCAAGTTGAAGCCACTTTACTTACAACAGACCAAGAAAAGTCTGTGTGAATATGGATTTATTGAAGAACCAGTAAAGACAAGTGTGGTCTTGTCTTTAAAGCAGATAACTTATTTAGTCAAAACATTACAGTTACTAACATCAATTCCCTGAGATGGATGGGAATGAACATTACGTTGACAGCTGACGCTATGGGGAAATCCCTTTCCCTGAAAAGACTGAAGCTTGATTGAATCGCATCTCTTAGCAACTGCAGAGACCAATGGCGTTTCAGAGCCCATTTGCCTATATATAAATCGCTGCTAAGTGCCATTTCATCACAATCTTTTGACTGAGAAAGCGGACAAGCGGACAAGGGACTGCTACAGTAACAGTGCAAGCAAAGTAACACAGCAAGCTTATGCAATGTTCGTTCCCGTCTATCTCAGGGAACCAAGGTTACATTAGTAAACGTAACGTTCCCTTTTGATAACTGGTTAATCACAATGTGTTGATAGCTGACACTATGAGGAACGCAATCCAATAATGCCTTGTTAGAAACCGCGGGACTGCCCAAGCCAAAAGGCAGAGAATAGGGCGTGTGAACACGGCCCGGGGATGGCTCTGATCTGGGGGCCTCAACAGGGGGAACACTGGACAACTGGTCATGGCGCCTGACAAAGGGTGGCAAAACCCAAGGGAAGCCCCCCTGGAAATAAGTTACGCTTGAGCTAAAGAGCCAAAAACCATCTTCAGAAAAAGAACCGCCTTCCAGGGGCACGATGCACCTACCAGACTTGGTGGCGACCAGCATACCATAGTCTAGTTAAGCAGACAGTGTCCACGCCTGAAATGCGGAGGTGTCCAAGTTATAGAACCTGGCAAATGTAGGGGGCGAAGACCAACTAGCTGCCGCACAGATGTGGATAATAGACTCTCCTTGCTTGACTAAGCCCAGGAGGAGGCGATTCTCCTCGTGGTGTGGGCCTTCACTCCCTAAGCATTGCAGGCCTAAGGATGTGAACGGGATGGCTCAGAGGGCCCTGAGGACTGTGGATAGGTCCCATGTCAGAATCTACGAGGGGAGGGTGTGGTACGCTGCAATAGCTGCCACATAGACCTCCAGCGTGGACTGGGTTTGCCCATCCTCCAGCCGCGCTGAGACGCCATTGGTCTTCGCAGTTGCATATACATGATTCAATCATGCTTCAGTATTTTCGTAGAAAGGGATTTCACCATAGTGTCAGCTATCGATGCAATGTGAGTGAACCATTATCAAAAGGGAACAAACTCATATTCAAGGCACCACGTCAACAGAATATGGATCCACTTGGGAACTATAATTATCTTCCACCTTTTCACAATGCTGCACCATATGACATTAAATGGTCATGAAAACCCCTGTTTCGGCACCAGTTAGTTCTCATCACTCTTTTGAAAAATGCTACAAAAGTGGGTGTGGTATTCTGTGGAGTGGAGCGGGAAGAGGGGAGACTGACAACAAAGCAATGGCTTTGATTCAGAAATGTTTATTTAGCTTTTCAAAATTAAATTCAATTCAATTGAATTCACATTTACAAAATCAAAGCTTCCCACAAATTCATGCTGCAATTCACTATTACATGCACATGTACAACACAATATTGGGTTTTGTAAGCTGCCTGTAAATTACAAACCCAATTCCAAAAAAGTTGGGACACTGTACAAATTGTGAATAAAAAAGGAATGCAATAATTTACAAATCTCATAAACTTATATTTTATTCACAATAGAATATAGATAACATTTCAAATGTTGAAAGTGAGACATTTTGAAATGTCATGCCAAATATTGGCTCATTTTGGATTTCATGAGGGCTACAGATTCCAAAAAAGTTGAGACAGGTAGCAATAAGAGGCCGGAAAAGTGAAATGTACATATAAGGAACAGCTGGAGCACCAATTTGCAACTTATTAGGTCAATTGGCAATATGATTGGGTATAAAAAGAGCCTTTCAGAGTGGCTAGATGGGTAGAGGATCACCAATTCCCCCAATGCCAAAAATAGGGGAGCAATATCAGAAAGGAGTTTCTCAGTGCATAATAACATTCAAGATTCAAGATTCAAGAGTTTTATTTGTCACATACACAGTTATATACAGAGTATACAATCGGCAGTGAAATGTAAACAGGTCCGCTCCATGGACAGTGCAAATTCACAGTTAAAAACACAAGGAAGAAATTATAATAGAAATAGGATAAAAAAAGTACTATATATATATCTGTAGAATTATAAATAATCAAGTTAAGTAGAAGAAAAAAGTTAAAAAAAATAAGAATAAAGAAGTGGAATAAAATAATTGAAGTAAACTGTGCAGTGAGTAAACTGTAGACTTATAAATATGTGGTTAACAAATGTATAAAGAGTATAATGTGCAAACAGGTTTATAACAGGTTGTTACACAGTAACAACGAGAACAGAAAGTGCAGTGCAATGTCAGTGTATTGATGTTTATCCTGAAGTGAAGTCACTTGATGTTAAGTGACTGAGTTCAGGAGTCTGATGGCCTGGGGTTAAGAAGCTCCTCCTGAGTCTCTCAGTTTTGGCCATCAGGCTTCAGAAGCGCTTACCAGATGGCAGCAGCGTGAAATGAGGGTTTGCAGGGTGATTAGAGTCCTTGATGATCTTAGTAGCTCTAGCTTTGCAGCATTTGGTGTAGACGTCCTGCAGAGACGGGAGAGCTGACCCTGAGATACGCTCGGATAAGCGCCACGACTCTTTGCAGGGCTTTGCGGTCATGACTGGTGCTGTTCCCATACCACGCTGTGATGCACCGAGTTAATACACTTTCTATCGTCCCTAAATAGAAAGTTTTCAGGATAGCTGGTGAAACCCTGAATTTCCTCAGCTGGCGCAGGTGGTACAGTCTTTGCCTGGCTTTTTCACCTGTGTCTGAATGTGAGCAGTCCAGGTCAGGTCCTCGGAGATGTTTACACCCAGGTACTTGAAGCTGCTCACTCTCTCTACTGGTGACCCGCTGATCATGAGGGGGAGTATGTCCGTTGCTGTCTCTTCCTGAAGTCCACAATCATTTCTTTGGTCTTGCCAACATTCAGAGAGAGACAGTTGTCCTGGCACCATGATGTTAGATGCTCCACCTCGTCCAAGTATGCCGTCTCGTTGTTGGAAATGAGGCCCAGGACAACAGTATCATCAGCAAATTTGATGATAGAGGTGGAGCTGTGTGTGGACAAACAGTCATGTGTGTAGAGAGAGTAGAGCAGGGGACTCAGGACACAGCCCTGTGGAGCTCCCACACTCAGGGTGATGGAGGTGGAGGTGGACTGGCCTATTCTCACCACCTGAGGCCTGCCAGTGAGGAAGTCCTCAATCCAGTGGCAGAGAGAAGGATTCAGGCCGAGATCCAGGAGTTTGGAGGTTAGCTTGATGGGAACTATGGTGTTAAAGGCTGAGCTATAGTCAATAAATAGCAGCCTTACGTAGTTCCCACTTTTGCTGTCGATGTGAGTGAAGGAGTGGAGGACATGAGAGATGGCATCTTCAGTTGATCTATTGGGACGATAGGCAAACTGAAGAGGGTCCAAAGTGTCAGGAATGAAGGCGCAAATGGTGTTTTTAATGAGTCTCTCAAAGACCTTCATGACTATAGACGTGAGAGCCACTGGACAGTAGTCATTTAGGCAAGAGGGTTTACTGTTCTTAGGGACAGGGATGATGGTGGATTTTTTGAAGGAGGTGGGGACCACAGATGTAGCGAGGGACTCATTAAAGATAGATGTAAACAACCCGGGGAGCTGATCAGCACAGGACCGCAGAACACGACCTGAAATACCATCCGGCCCGGCAGCTTTCCTGAAGTCCACACGCTTGAGTGCTCTCCGAACTTCATCCTCTGAGACAGAGATCACGTGATTGTTGCTGCTCTGAGTAATTCCCTCTGACGTGCCACTTGGCGGAGTTGCGTTGCCGCGGTTACAGTCAAAGCGAGCGTAGAAAGAGTTTAACTCATTCACAAGCGACGGATCAGCGCTCACCTCTGCAGAGGATTTAGAATCAAACGAACAGATGGACCTCAGACCTTGCCACATGCGCCACGAGTCGTTGAGTTGGAAATGAGACTCCACTCGGTCTTTGTAACGGAGTTTTGCGGCTTTAACTGCGTGTCGGAGAGCATAGCAGGATGATTTGTATTCAGTCATATTCCCCGTTAGGAGACCGGCGTTGTAAGCAGCAGTGCGTGCGTTCACTGCAGCGCGGATTGAATTGTCCACCCACGGTTTCTGATTTGAGAAGGACATTATTGTTATTGTTTGCGTGGCTTGCTCTGTAAGCGTGTTGATGAAGCAAAGCGCCACATCTGTGAACTCGCTCGGAACATGTCCCAATCCACATCATCAAGAGCTGCCTGTAGAAAGGCTGAAAATATTTTCACCCATAGAAAATATTTGGCACATCATAAAGAGGAAGATGCCACA